>RCWM02000416.1:0-600000 GCA_003667255.2 Euschistus heros | reverse complement strand
TAATAAATTACCTCGAAAATCGGTGAATTTTTTTAATGAATTACTAACTTTTATGCGGACTTAAGTTATGAGACTTCTGAGTAAAGTTACATCATGTTTTTAATTGAAAATGTTCCAAAAATTTTATTGCTTCTCTGTTAAGTGGGGAAAGGTGGCTTAAAGTAAACTAATGTTGAAAAACAAATTTTTAATTTTAGGAAATTATATCAGATTTAATTTTACTCAATAGGAGTGATATCCAGCTTTAAAATTAAACAACATTATGGCGTATTTTTTTTATCTTATCATTTTTTTATTATTAAAATTTAATCTTCAAAACCTTCATTTTGTTTTCATTAAATCGAAATATACATACCTTTTGTTTTCTTTAATGAATACACTAATTTGATTGAATTCTTAACGTTTGATCACATCACAGGTCGGGCACCAGTCGGTACTGAACGACACTCTCGAGTGTTCCCGGACTTTCACGAAGAGCACTCAGTTTCACAATACCTTTCATTGGATAAAAGACGAGCGCTTACTCCCTTTAGGCTTCCCTTACAACTAAAATTAAATATTATTATTCGGAACTTATAGTATTATTGTTTCATTTATATATAAAAATGAATTACTCATAAATTTTTGTTGATGCATTTGGGTAATCGTCTGTACAAGGCAGTGCTATTATTTGAGGAAGAGGTTGATGATACAGAAAAACTCTTGCCCCAAATCGATCTGTGTTCCAGAACAGAATTCCAAGTCCCCCCAAGTAGGCCCTCATGGAGTTCAACACAGAGTGCTTTCAAACAATGGCAAATCTCTAATGGACCATATAGAAGTCAATGATTTCAGTGTCATTCATTTTGCTTAATGAATTTCATTGTTTTATTGTAACTCAGAATTTTAAAATTGTAAAAGAACTGCAAAAATAAGATATTATTACCATTTTTTAAATTAAAAGATTATTTTTGAATTTTTTCAATGATATTTCATTGTAAACCTGTTTTAAAAAAATAAATGTACTACTGTCCCAGCTAAGAAATAGGACTGTACTTAATGTGGTCATTATCGAAATACAAAATTTTGAACTAAGCTGTATCTTATACCAGTAATTTTGGCCAATTTTAATCTTAATAAATTATTTTTCTGTTTTGAAATAGTTTTGTAGCAAATAATAACAATAATATTAAACAAACAGTTATGATTTGAAATCAATTAGGCCCTCATTATTCACCACTTATTCAAGTAATTTTTTTTTAGAACTCTATTTAAAGCAGATGAACTACTTGCAATGCTATCCCCTATCTATAATGGAACTAGTAGAATATCTTTTGTAGTACTCCTACTGTACATTATAATTCAGAATCAGTAAAAGTCTGCAATTACTTGTAAATATCAGATCCTGTAGCTTTAAAAACCTAACAAGTGAGCATGTTTCTGTTTATGAATGATAGCTTTTACTATTCACCTTATCTATATATTTTTTAAATTTTAAAATGCATTGGTTTTGCTTGAGAACTATATTCATCCTCCTGACACACACAAATGTGTGAAAATTTACCCAATTTTTTTAAGTTAGAGAATAGTTGTTTGTTAATGTTTCTTAAAACCTTAGCAACGTTCTTTACAATTTAACCTATAGAATTCAAAACCCATTTGAAATCCAGATATTCCACAGTTATGGTTTATAAAATTTGAAATTATTGTTAATTATTTTGAAAAAAATGGTCAGATGCTATAATTTTTAGTTTAAAGATATTAGAGTTGCTTCAAATTTGTTAATACATCATCAACAAATTATAATAATCAAATTTAAATAAAAATATTTCATTATGACTTGTACTTGTGGTTTTGTATTCTTTGATGGCTTCAAGTAATGGCTATAATTATATCCATATATTTATACATATATGTTTTTATCGATCTACATTATTACTTGTTAAAAGAGAGACAAACTAAACTAAAATCCAAATTACTAAGTTATAACGGAAGGATGATAATTAACCAGGAATTTGATATTTACCAAAGATTGTTCTAGAAATTGAGATAAATACTTGATGTTTTTACCTAATTTACTGCATAGAACATAAAATGATTTTACCCATTTTTTTTTTATTACTAATAAAGCCTATTTATTATATTGCCCAAGGATGGGCCGAGAAAATAAAAAAGTATCATCATCAAACCTTTGGGCTCTCTCAGCTTTATTATAATTATTAATTTAAACAATCGATTATTTCATTCTTTTATAAGATGACAAAAAAAAAAAATCAAAAGTTTCTCTTTTATCCTACCTGAGATTACAATCTATTTACTAATGAGTTACCTTCATATTTTACAGTTTACATATCTAAAATCTTATTTTAATTTGGCCATTGGGTTATTTAACCTTTAAGTATTATGTTTATATATGTTTTTGCATCTTTATAAACCACTTTTATTTGTTATATTCATTTTCAAAGAATGTTATTACAAGATTAATCAAAACAAAAAAATAAAAAATTTTAGATCAATTTAAATAAACTACTTATGATCAGAATTATATTTTATATATAAATAGATGTAATTATGTAACATACCTCAAATAAAAATGAAAAAATACTAAATATTAAAAAAAATTCACTTTTTTTTTTTTAATTTTATTTTACAAAATGATTATTTTAATAAAATTTTACTAAATATAATTGATAAGTAAGAAATTAATTTAACCCACAAAACTCAATTAATTTTTGTTTTATTTAAAAGAAAACTTTGAACATAATATTTCATTAATTTTAAGGTACCCATTCTGAGATCAAGAAAGGAAGTTCAAAAAATGGCAAAAGTTATTCCCGAAATCTATATATCCAATGTTGATCAAACAGAATTATTGCATTCTCAAGAAGCATACTCTGAAGCACTAACAGATAATGAAATGTTACTGTTACAAAATGACTCAGAAAGTATGATACCTTATAATAAAGATGATGCGTTCACAGATTTAGAAATATCATCTACAGAGGATGAAGTCACTCCATACAAGCCTGTTGAAATTCTGAGTTCTGATTTCAATATTGGCAACAGTTCAGAAAAATTGACTAATGTTCATAGTCCTGGCAAAACACATAAATCTTTTACATATTTTCTAAAATCGTCTGAAAATAAAATAGAAGATTGTTTAACTGATTATGAAGGTGTCTCTGCTTCTGATGATGATGATGAGCTGATTTCAGTGTTTCCCCAGATCAGCCTCAGTGCCTCTTCAAATGAAAAGACTAACATAAAGGATCAATTGGTTAGTGGACCAAGTAGCTCACCTTGTGTAACTCCAGACTGTCACAGATTTAATTCTAAAATTCAAGTTGCACGAAGCCCAATACAAGCTCATACTGATACTGAATTGGTTTACAGTGATAATGATGTTCCATTTAGAAGAAGGATCAAAAATGGGAAATTTTTGCTTGATGGCTTTTTATCCGATGCTGAGGATTCTGACACTTCGTTAAGTGACAACCCATTTGTCTTTTCAAGAAAAGCTAGCTTACAACACAGCAAAGTTACTCAAGGAAAATTAAGCGTTAATATGAGAAAAAAAAGTGAACCAGCTCTTACAGATATTGAATATATCGATGGATTTAACACCAAAGAAAGGCCTAAAACAGGAAAGCTGCAGAAAGTAAAGAATACTTCGGTTGGAAAGAAAAATATGCAAACTGTAAGGAGAAATTCAGATAAACAAAAAAAAATTAAAAGTAAACTTTTACATGAAAATAACTTGGGTTATTTGGAAGTGCAGTCAGAAAATGAAGGGCATACTGATGTAGAAGAATTTGGTGAAGAAGAAATAGAAAGTGATATAGATATTCAAATGCCAGTGTATGTACCTGAGACTAAGAGCCAGATGGTTCTTTCTAATGAGAACTTCAAGGGTGACGTTGCTCTTATATTACCTATACATAAACAATCAGAAACTAGACTTTTAAGAATGGAATTAAATGAATGTGGATATTCAGATGTGGAAGAATTACAAGATTACTGCGCTGAAGAGACAGTAATTGTTTGTCCTTCACCAGAACCTCCTCTTTTAGAATCATCTTTTGTTCAGGCATCAGAATCATTGAAAGATAACTCTAAGCTGAACCTGGCAATTGAAGCTTATGAACCATTAACTGATACTGAAGAAATTGATATCGGTAGAAAAACTAAACCGAAAAAATTGTTGAAGAAAAAACAAGACTACATGCCTTATCTGAAGCCTGAAGAAATTAATGAAAATTTGACAGATGTAGAAGATTTAGAAATGGAAAAAAATGAGAATGGCGTGGAAAGTCAAAATTTAGCTTCTTCACTAATACATACAGATGTTGAAGATTTTAGTGATGATGGAATAAATGAAGAAAAAAGATACCCTGATTTTGATATTATCAGCTCATCGAATATCATAAGAGCTAAAGAAAATTTAGGTCCATTTTCTCCTGACGTAAGATCTAAAATAAATAAGGCTACCAACTTTCCTCTTACAAAATCCATTTCGCCTATCCCGATTCTTTATAACACTGAAATGGAAGATATGTCAGGTGAAGAAGAAGTACCTTTTGTTCCATCAGAGGATTGCAATCTTGAACCACATTCATCAACTGTTCATATTCGTCATTCTAGAATGTTTAAACCAAAAAGAGACGAGTTGAAAGAATTTCTTCAACAGCCAGAGCCACTTACTGATATTGAAGACATAGAATTTAAAGAAACAGAAAACAGTAAAAGAATTTGGAGAATGGGTAATTTTTCTTGATAATTTAAAAATGCCAAGCCTTTATTCAGTTTAATATCATTATACATTTATCTAGAAAAAAAAAAAAAATAATAAATTCCTATAAATATTTTTTTAATCTCCTATTTTATATTTTATAGTCTATATGAAAAGTTTAAAATGTGATTATATTTGACAAGATGATCAATTTCTGTATTGAAGCTGATTATGCAGTAAACAGAAATACCACACATTTCTTTTAATTTTTCGTATGATTACTATTGCTATGGTTATAGGTTTTATTTGGTATACATTTTTTGGAAGGAATTAAAATAAAAAATATATATAATTAATATCATCAAAATAAAATTATTCAATATATTTTTTGTTTTAAAATAAAAAAGATGCACAAATTCAGTTATATTTTTTGTTTTAAAATAAAAAAGATGCACAAATTCAGTTATGTTGATAACTTCACATCCTTTCTTAAGTTTTCTTTACATCCTCATTGAATTATATATTTAAAGGACTTTTTAGTTTAACTAAAATGAGCCAAGCATAGCAGTTTAAGTGGCATTTTTTGCCCAATCGAATATAATACTAATGATGGAGCCAGTTATGGAATTTTAAGTATTTTGATACGATCAGTAAATAAGTAAGTAAAAAAAATCTTTGGTTAATATCATAATATTATTATCTAAAAAGTATATAGCTTAATCATAAGTGTACTCGTAATGCTTTTATCATTTTATCTCCTCTTGTTTATCCTGCATGTTTCCTCTGTGTGAAGCTAGCTTACTTTTTAATTGAAATAATATCCCTGCTTTCACTGTCATAGCTTGAAATAAGTATATCAAGTATATAAATATATGTTGAGTGTGTTTGTGTATAGGTTAGTATAATAAAAAAATTGCTTTTAAGCTCTTGAACTCTTTTATTTTTTTAAATACAAGGGCCAGATTGAGCCAAAATGTTACTTACACGCATTATCACCTGATATCAAATCACATTCTCAGTAATATTTCATTGTAATTTTAAAAATTAAGAAGATAGGGAGGGATGCAGTCAAAGGAATAAGAGCGGGTGAGGTTGTTTTATTCTTACATGCTGACATTGTGACCTAAATTTAATACCTTCTTTAGGGCTACAGAAACAAAATTAGATAGGACACTAAAAAGAGGGTTAAAAAAATAACATGGTATTACCTTGGTATTACCTGTACCACTACCACCCATGAAAGGCTCAGTACTTCTGTAAGGATGTACAGTTACTGGGGCACAGTTGTGTAAGGAGGAGTTTTGGCCAGAATTCAACCACCAGGTCCCCCAATTCCTTAATGTTGTATACTGTATTGTTTTGGTTTCAACCTTATTCGTATTTTTATTTGTTAATTTTTATGACTTTGTTTTTCTTTTGTTAAATCCTTTTCTATAATTCAAAGGTAAAATTTGTAATTCTGTATCTAGTTTCTTAATATTTTCATTAAACCAATTTTTTAATAGTGAAATATCTTATTCTTTTTTTTTTAACCCTGAAGTTAAAAAAAAAACTGAAGTTAACCAAAACATCAGCAAATAACTATAAGATAATTTCATCCTTAGTGTGCTTATCCATTTGACCACACATCTCACTGCCATCTCTATCATTTGTAGTATTATTGATCTAACATTCATCTACTTTTATACAAATTTTAATTTTAAAACTAAATTTTATCCTTTTGTATCATATGAGATATCAGTTTTGGGTTTCATTTATAGTTTATTTAGAATTAGAAGAAACATTAATTAGTAAGCAGGAAATATCAGTTATTCTCTTCCACTAGTAATCGTTATTCTTTTCTAGTTCATTCTAAAAATAAACTATTCGTTCATGTATGTAAAGCCTCAATAACTTAATAATTGAATGGATCTACCGAAAAACGTTCTAAGCAACAAACATGAAATTTTGAATAATGTTTTTCTTTCACTAAAGAAAATCATAATCTAAAGTTTTTGTTAGTTTTGTAGGTTAGATTTTTTATTCACATAATAATTTGTTATATTTACATGTATAATAGCATAACGGAGTACTATATCATACTAAGACGTACTATTATACTTTTTAAAACCTTTAAAATCGCCACTTCGGAAATTTTGTCGCTTAGAAGGTTTTTTGGCGGAGCCATTTAATTGGTTTTACATTTTTTTTTGCCAGATCTCAGACTATTTTCTAAAAAGACTAATTTTTAAAACCGGTGATAAAATGCCTTAAAGGAATTAGTTTCATTCCAAACATTGAAATTTAACAAAGCAAAAATATGATTATTAGTAGAATTTTATTGAAGCCAAACAGCATATTTTGATCAGGAAATGTAATTAAATAATATAAATTCAATTCTTGATTAATATTAGACTGAGAAGTTGACATTCCATATGATACAACCAAATATATTTTGCAGTTATGATGTGTAAATCAGTAACTGTTTAGTTTAGTCAGAGGTTTTTTATTCTAAGGATCTGGTTTGGTCAAAGAATTGGCCTGATTTTTTAATGTAAATTTTTAGGAACAATGAGAAACCAAAATCTGTTTTCATTACAGCTACTAACGTTTCTGAATGTTCTGGTGTCTTTTCCCTTTTGAAGAATGTCAACCCATTGATTTATTTTTGATTTACGTTATGTGATTTGTAATTATGGAATTTCATTTGTTTTGTTAAAATAATATCTCTTAGACAATTTGAAAAAAAATGTATTGATAACTATGCCATGGATATCATTTATTGCATTGATAACATTTATTCCAGAACTCAAAGAGACATCAATATCCCAAACCACAAAAGCAGCAGTTGTAGAAGACACAAAAACCAGTAAGTAAAGATTGAAAAAATATTAAAATATATTCTATATACTCGTATGCACTCAACACAAAGATATTTCATAGAATTCTTTTTATAAATAAATATTTTTCTTTTATATATATTTATATAAGCCAGGAAAATCAAGACGCTTGCATGCTCTTATATCGCATTCATCCTTATCATATTTCACCGCTTTTGCTTTGCACCGATATAGTACTTTAATTTTGTAATAGGATAATTCCTATTGCCTTTGCTTATTGTTTATCTTATGTAGTTATTTTGCTATCTCTGAATATTAATCGATTACTTAATCTTTTCCATTTATATCCTTAAAAAATCATACTAATTTTCAACTAAAAAGTTGAAAAAATAAAGTTTAGATTGTAATATATATAGTATATATCATAGAATATTAGTTACTGATCACATATTGTTTTAATAAGATTTTTTTTTTTATTATATTTTCAATGGATGTGACTATTTGTAGCTTAGAGGGATATTTAACTAATTTATGTTTAAGTTTTGTAATCAAATAAGTTGTTATCTAAAGAAAATTAATACTTTCTCAGCCGGTGAAATTTATCTATTTTATTATTGTATAATTTTAGATAGATTAAAATGATGAAATTATTTCAAAAGGTTCCAAAAGTAATCAATTTTCATTCACTTTCAACTTATTGCATTCATGTTTAACCATGATAATTTTATCATTGTCTATTATCAAGTTCTTGGTCACATTTCTTTCACCAATATTTTTCAGGATAATAGTTAGGGACATATTTTAATTTTTAAGAATGATTTGGTTAAAAGGAAAAGAAATAATCCAAGATTTTCATAGCAAATAGTTGTTTTATTAAAGATATCCATTAAAATTTATTCTGAAAATAGTAAAAATAAGCCACAAATAACTTCTGTTTTCTTAACTCAACAGCTCATGGAAAGTCGAGGCTTTCTGTGATTTCAAGTGTCATGTATGTATTTCTATCAATACATGTCATACTGCTGCTCTCCTATTGCAAAACCCACGATGGTTTGGGCGTCAATTTTAATTCCACCTGTCCTAATTTTGGCCTGCCCACTTTTTTTTTTTTTTTTTAGAATTTATCCAGGAACTTTCTTGGGATTGGTTTATCAGACATCCATATTGGTTTATATGCCCTTTCCAACAAACAAAGTTAGCCAACCTTTATTATTTAGATGATGTCAACATTTCTATCAAACTCTTGGTTGGTCTTCTGCCGTTTTCCTCACTTATTGAATTAAATGACGTGAAGTATTTTGATACTCCTTAAAAGAAAAATCTATTATTTCTCTTTAATCTTGATTATATTATTGAAGCAATCCTGTCATTCTTCAAATATCTCTTCTGCCACCTGATTTCATCCTTCATTGATACCATCATCGAAATCTTCTAATGCTAACTAATAATTATCCTTCTAAAAAAATGACAAAGTTTTTTCAGACCACTTAACTAGTGTAACCTTAAGAACAAATGTTATAAACTTAAATTTATGTTTAAAATATACAAGGAAGTAGATATAAATAAATAAAAGTACTGCAACTACTTTTTTATGTTGCTACATGAAACTTAAAAGTAAAAAAAAAAATAAAATAAAAATAAAAAAATAAATAGTAACACTCTGTTACTATGTATGTAGCAGCGGCTATAAAATAAAAGATAAAACATTTTCTGCCACTAGGTGTGCAATCAAGAAATATTATTAATTTAATAAAATTATATTAATTTATTTTTCCTTATTTATATTTTTAAAATATAATTATTATTCAAGAAATCCAGTTTAATAATGATAATTGTGTTTTTGATATGCAATTAGATTAAATAAATTTTGGTAAAATTTTTGAAAGTGATAAAATTGTATTCATTACCTTTCAGTATGGTTATCGATTATTATATTTGGAGCTTTTTGAAAAAATATTAATTTTTACTATATTATAAGAAAATGTATCAAAGATGGGAGAACAACTATTGTTACAACTTAAAATGTATTTGTCGGATGTAGATCAGATTTAACAGAAATATTTGTTTATTTTTACTTGTTTATATTTACTTACTTCTTTATATTTACTCTAAAATTCAAACAAATACTTCTGTTTTAATCTGATTTATATATATTCTTTTAAGGATTACTCAATTCTGTAGTTGTTTTTTTTTACTTATTTACATTAAAGCTAATAGTTTTTATTAGTGTTACGATGTATCAAGAATGATGCATGCCAATCCTTTCACCTATATTCATGTTGTTTTTTAGTTACTGATGTTAAACCCTAATAGAAATGCAAGTTTTCCTATCAATAGTATTGTGTAATAATTTTTATGTATCCGGATTCACATACCTTCATTTCTGAAAGTAACACAGTGGAAATAAGTTTACAGAGTATCTCAGTGTGGTTTTCAAGGCATTAAATTACCCACCTGATGTTAAGTCCTTACAGGATCTGCTTTGGAAAAAAATATATAGGACCAAGTATGCTTGTTAACTTTGAAAAACCCTAGTTCTTGGAACTTGTAATCGTGATTGTTTTTTAATCTGAATTTTTGAATGTAGGTTAACGAAATGGAACTCATTAATTAATGTGTAGACAATAAAAACAAAATGGAATTTATTTAATCATCATTAATATTAATTGTTTCTCTGCAAAGTGGGTACCCTTAAATGGGGGGGAAAACTCTAGCGGTTGAGCGTGATTTAGGCCAAATCTCCTCCTTTCACAACCATTGGCCTATTAACAGTACATCCTTACCTCACTATTGAACCCAAGATCCTTCATGGATTGTTAGTGGTACAGGTTTATTTTATTTTTTTAAATAATTGTTTCGAACATCAAACGCACGATAAATTCAGTGAATTAAATTTAATTTAAAATTTATATTCTCAAAACAAATTACAGCTGGTCGCGGAGATCATAGATAAGAAGCATTTAATGATAAGTAGTTTTCAAGTCAGTTACCTCTCACCTGGGCAGCACTAGAACTCCGAGTTTGTTTTGATGTGTTGCATAATAAGAATTTTTTTTATTTTCCAAAATAAATGCTGGTGAAAGGTATTATATTAAAATTTACTTGGAATTTTATTAATAATCTGTAATCATGCTCATTTTTTTTGCCTGACTTGTTGGCTACCCTGTAATAGTACCATTGAAATATCTATTTCGTAGCCGTAATTTAGCATGAAAATACTTTTGTGGTCAGAGATATTAAACAATTCAAACTATTAACAAATATGCTTACTCTATAGATTAACTAATTTTAAGTCGGGACTTGTTAGAGGGGAATAAACTTGTAGAAGAAAGATCAACCATTCCTCCTTATATGTTTTTTATTTCATTCACTAGCTCTTTTCTACCTTTCGGTATAGAGCTCAAGTACCGTTTTTCTTGGTACCCTAGATGCTAAATTTGATAGAGACCCTTTATCTTTAGGATAACCAGTGGTCAAGCTGTACCCCTCAACCTTACCTTTCCTAGCAAAGGTGTCCCTGAGTTTTGAATTTTCTGCGACCTTATATCTGACTAAATATATAGTGTACTGTCTTTTCTATTGAGTTCCACTCAGGGAAAAATTGGTTATTCCAAAATAACAAATAAACCATAATTTTACCCATCCCTATCATATGCCATCTTAAATAAAACATTTGTATCTTAACATTCATATCTTTTGAGAATATTTTAGTTGATCATTAGGGTTTGAAATCAACTTTATTATATAATATGTATATACTATATTGTTAAAATACTAACACAACTCAGCTATGTTTCTGTGCATCAAATTGATTTGCATTGACATTACTAAATGCTTTCCATAGTAAAAAATAAAAACTTTTTAAATATAGGATTAGTTTTATTAATGACAGTGAAAATTTTCAATTTGTATACAAAATTACATAGTAAATTTCATAGTAATTATATATTTTATATCATGGGGTTATAAATGAAATACATTAAGTAAAAAAACATGATTTTGAGTAAATGCCCCTCAAAGGTAAGTTAAAGACCTGGAATTGCTAATACTTTAACTTATTTGATAAAATAATGTCAGTACCAAAGTAGACAAAGCAAAAAAGTCTTTGATTGGCATTTATTCAAAACTGTTTTTTTTTTTTCATTTTTAGTTTAAGTGTTTCTCTTGTGACCCCACGATAAATAATAATGAAGTATATTATGAAATGAAAATTTTATATCCTGTCAAAGTCATGCAGTATGCATGTCACAATGATCAATTATGTTTTAATTGATTTTCTCTTTGATTGATGATTGATTTTTAGAGTAAATTACTAATATTTTCCTATTTATATCAGAATACATTTTTTCAATAATCATCAATTCGGCCCACTTTTGAATATATATATATATATATATATATATATATATATATATATATATATATATATATATATATATAGTATATATATACTATATATAAGAGTTTACTTTATAATTATTTTGAGATTGTTAGTCATTTCACATCTTGTGATTTTTTTCAACTATGATTTATGAAGAGTTTACTTTATTAATTATTTTGTTTGAATATCACTCTTCTCTCGATCCTACTCTTTTTAACTTTATCTTTTAATTCTCATATGATGGAATTACGTTTTTGATGATTTTTCAGCATGTTTTTGTTCCTTGTTACCTATTATATAGATCTGTATGAAGTTTGTACATATTGGTTTGTTCCCTACCCCATAACCAAGAATGAAACTTATTTTCTACCCTACAGTGTTATTGCTTTAAATAATATTTTCCTGGTTTATAAATCATTCAAAATATTTTAAGAGAACTTCTATTGTAATAAATTATTTTTATGCAACTCATGAAAATGAAATTTATAATTTAATGGATACTTAAACTACTTATAAATATGTATTTTAAGTTATATGCTATTTCTAGCTAACTAAGAAAAAAATGAACAATATGTTAAACTGTTTCAGGTAAAATAAAAATCAGAGCTTGATTTAGAAAAAGTAGGAAAAAAAATTCTTGTGTATATATTTCAAATTAATTTGAATTATTTTTGAATTTGTTAAGAGCAATATTATTACTAATTTTGTATTTTTTGGTTTCTGAATTTAAAAATTTGTGTTTAATTTATGCATTCCTGCTTATTTATAGTATTTATTAATAACTAAAATTTCTATAATCAATATTAGGTATAGCAATAAATTCTTTAATATAATCAGTATGAAACAGAAATAGCATATACCCACCATTACGCTGTAGATGTTTATTTTTAATGCAATTCTACTATTTTTATCCTTGTTGCAGATATGAAATTCTACCAAATTAGGACTTTATTTAATGTCTTGGTCAGGTTGAATAAATTATGATTTATCCCTAATAACTGTTTTTAAAATGTTTTAGAGGACCTCAACTAACAGAATTGTTATTGAAATTTTGAAAATTATTTTATTCTGTATATATTTTTTTTTTTTTTTTTGAGTTAGAAATGGAGATTGAAAGATGTGAAAGTGCTTATGAGAATTTGGGAGGATTCTACCGTGAGATGAAGGAAGGATCGCTATATCCACCACATTTGGGGTACTCGGAATTCACAACCTCATCTTCCAGCTTGGGATTCGAAACAGAAACGTTTTCTGAACTGTTTTTCTCATCATCTTCGTCATCCTCTGATGGAGATCTATCTCCAGGTGTCTTACTAGGTCCAGAAACTTCAGGGATACTTTACAAAATCAGTAGGCAGCTTGATAAAGTGCCGCGTTATATTTCAACACGTCAACATGCAGAAGAAAGAGAAGACTTTCTGGATGTTACTGATGATACAGAAGACCTTATAAATCTACAAAGCTCAGTTGAAAATATGCTCGAAAAAATATCTTACGAAGAGAAATTATTTTTTTCTAATAAATCTGATTGCTTAGTCCCTACTAAAGTAAACTTAGAAAACAAAAATAAATTAGTTCATAACCCTGACGGTAGTGATCCAGTACAGTCATTGAGTTTGATAGAAAATCAAATTTCAAATTTGATTATGGAAGTTGAAAAAGAGGAAGAAGAAATCTTGAAAAAAATCAAAGGTAAAAATGAAAGTGTGCCTATATCGAAACCGATCTATAATGATGATATATATTCTTCTTCCAGTGATAGTAGTGATGAATTTGACCTCCCTCGAATCAATCTTAAAGTTGGAAGAAGCTTTGGAACGAGTACTATTGATATAAGAACAAGTGGTGGCTTCTTGAAAAGAAGCCATATCAACAGATCACTACCTAACATGTCTGAGCATTTCTCCATTCCTACCCATGATCTATTCCAGAATGGTCAAATTCATCCAAGTTCAAGTATTGAATATATAACGCCGAAGAAAGGTTTAGGATTTGTTAATTCTGGATATTGTATATGGACATCGGATGAAGATTTATTAGATGAAGGTAAGGCTGCATGTGGTTATGTTTTTTCATTGAAAGAGTTTAAAAGAGTTGAAAAGTTTTTATTCTGTTTTTTATGACTAACTCTTTCTAACATTATAATTTATGTTTTTATAATTAAAAAAGGTTTAAAATTGTTATGGTAGATTTTTACATAACTGCAACAAGGATACATGTATTTTTTTTTGTTATTTCGAATCAAAATGGTAGTTGTACAATGATAAGTCAATCTAACTGTCATTGCAGGCAGTCTTGAAACAACAGTTGAAGAAATCTCATCAGAAACTCACCCAGAAGTTATTCGTCAAAATGGAATCCCTATCAATACTGAAGTAAAGACAAGTATACTTATTTCTGCAGACGTTCATGAAGATAAAAAAATCACACATGACAAAGACGGTACCATTGTTGATCGTACTGAGGTTAAAAAAGATATTACTGCTAAACAAGATATACCATCACCAGAAATAGTTAAAACTGAGGAGATTTCTAGTAAAGTCACGAATTTGCAAAATATTAATGAAAAAACTACTATGGCTCAAAATGAAGAAATACACCATGAAAAAATTGTAGAAGTCCCCACTGAACAAAAGCATGCTGTGGTTGAAGAAATTAAAAGTATGGAATTTGTTTCATCAATACCTGAACCTAAACTAAGTATTCAGACAAAAGATGATGTTGATGAAATCATAAAACAGATGGAATCCCAATTGATCAATTCTAATATGCTCTCTGAGGAAACAGAATCTGATACAGAGGACAGTTCCAAACCAATAGTAACAACACCTAGTATGAGCCGACGAGGTCTCGGCGGTTCTCAAAGATTACCACAAGACGAGCGACCAACTGTACGCATTGTAACAGATTTCGCTGAGGACTCTAGTGAAGAAGAAGAGGAAGAGACTCCATACTTTGTAACTGAGCCAGTCGAAAGGCCAAAAAGGAGAAATGTAAAATTCAGGTTCGATTCTGGTGATTATAGAGATGATGAAGAATCTGATCGAGAAGGAGAAGAGAAAGTTAAAGCCGCTAGAGTCGAGAAGAAATTCGAAAGAATGGCATCCGAAACTAAAGAATCAGAATTGGAAAAGTCAGATGGTGAGTTTCAGAAGATGGTATCTCAATTTTCAGTGGAAGAAATGGACGAGGCCCTTAACCTATGGGACAAAGGAGGATTAACACCCTCTGATCTCGATTCGAAATCCCTTACGGAACCAAGTGACGAAACATCCCCACAAGGTACAATTAGTCTTTAAATAGAAATTAATAACTAACTTGCCATAAGAGAATTAAAAAGTAAAATACATACTAACAATACAAGTTTTATTTTCTTGTAATGAGGAAATTTAATTCATTATCTATTCTTGATTTTTACGATTATATATAAATAAACTCATTTATCTGAATAAAAATATCTAAATTTTTGTATTATAAATTTTAAATTTAATATTAATACATTACATCATTTATTTAGTAGTTAATAAACTTAATTGAAATTGTTAGGTTAAAGATTATTGTCCATTCACAATTTTTAAATAATATTAGATATTTTACAATCATTTTACATGCCAAGATAATAAAGTACATATTATATATTGTAATGTATGTGTAATATATAACAGTGTTGGGTAATATTCTAGTAAAGTTTCATCAAATAATTATTCTCATTTTTATAAATCCTTATAAATTGTTTATTTATTAGTTTATCAACAGTTATATCAGTGAATCCAACAACCTTAATTTTTCAATAGTAATGTATAGAGTATGTTTTAATTTAGTTTCATGTTCGAGTTTCATGGAACTAAACTATGTTATAAAATCAATAATCAGAATCCTACAATAGGTTATCTGAGATAAGATAGAAATATACTCAAACAAAAAGAATAAATGGTGTAATTATACAGTGAATGCAGGTCTGTCTGTCGAGAAGACCTGGAATAGTATTCATACAGGGGTGGATCGGGAATTTTCGGCCCACCGGGCAAATGCTCTTGACCGGCCCTCAGGGGCCAAACCCTCCCCCTCCCCCCATCACATCCACAAAAGACAACCTTGTTCACAATATGAACTTCAATTCTAAACATACTCACTCTTTCATTTTATGAGGGCGTCGAAAGGTTGTAAATAATGCTAAAGCATACAATTTTATATAAATTTCAATTCAAACAACAATTTTATTATAATTTTACCAAAACGATGAAATGATTTTAAGAAACTTTCTATATTCTACAAAACTTGATACGAAGCAGTGTTTACTTAGACCAGTGATGGGCAAATTACGGCCCGCAGGTCAAGTGCGGCCCTTCAGGCTAGCCAATCCGGCCCGCGGGTCAAGTGCGGCCCTTCAGGCTAGCCAATCCGGCCCGCGGCATGGTCTCACATAATTATACATAAGACAAAATTTATTTTCTGCAAAGCTAGAATAGAATTATTGTTTTCTTCTCATTGCGTTCTGGATCTTCCACCGTTGTACCATATAAGTTAAGTGTAATGAGATAAAGTTTATTAGTTGTAAAACTTTGTTTTGTCCAATTTTTTCGGCCCGCCTAGATATTTTTCTGTTTCATTATTCTATTTCATCCAGCCCTCCCCTTAAAAAGTTTGCCCATCTCTGACTTATACAATGCACGTCAAGAAATTTCGCTTTTTAGGGGGCCAAATAGGGCCTCAAGTGTCGAGTGGAGTTTTTTTTTATAAGGATTTAGTTTTCCTATAACCGATAAAACGTAAATATTTACTTTTTCCCTGTCTTTCCCGGTATCGCGGTGGCCCGATCCGCCCCTGTATTCATATAATTACACTTTGACAAAAAAAAATATATAGATTTTGAAACATTTATTTACAATATTATTGAATATTTCTTATGACAAACAAAATATAAAAAACATAAAACTAAAAGTAAATAAAAAATATGCTTCTTTTTGAAATTTCAGATGCTTAATTTTTATAAATTGAATTCATTTATTATCTTATCTTGTATTTAATTGCACATTTCAAATAAATTAAAGAGCTATGTTAAATGACTGGATGAATTTAGAATGAGTTGGATGTTGAGAGGGATCATTCAAATATTGTAAGCAATGTTTGATATTAACAAACTATATTTTTATTTTGCCAACGTTTTGATTGCCATTATCAGGGTTATAACCATAGTTATTAAAATACAGAACCAGAAGAGAAAAGGTTAGATAAAAATTTTTTTAGAATTAAATGAAATATAGTAAGGTTAATAAACAATATGATATTATTTAAAAAATATGTAGATAAAGTATACAATGATACAAAGAAAACAATTAAGTTAAAACCCAGAACAACAAATATCCTTTAAAAAGTGAGGTTAGAATAAAATACATAAGTATAAATAAAATACAGAATGAAATAAGTTAGATAAAAGAGATTTAACAAAAAAAGGAGACAGTAAACAGATAAAATAATTGCAAAAAATTAAAATTAAAAATAATTGAATGGAAAAAAATGGGGGGGGGAATTAAAGTAAAATCTTACATACAAAGTTATGAATAGGCAAAAATTATTTTGTTCATAAAAAAGAGAATAAAATTTATACAAAAAAAAAATTTAGTTAAAAATTTCAGCCTGTGATTTGTGTTTATCATGGTACATGTATTGTTATGACTACAGAGCGACACCTCCAGTTTAGATCAAGGATCAGAGCAATGATACATGTTATATATTTTTTTTCGAATAGGTGTATATTTACATTAGTATGTAAAATAATTTTTTGGTTATAGCTAATATAGGTTTATGACAACTAAAGTATCATAAACCATAATGTAGTAATGTTGTGTAATTTTCTCACTGGTGAGGTTGATATTACAAGCAAACACCAAATGAATTCAAGACCACTAAGTGTTGTACTGGAAGTTTTGTTATTAATGAGTCACACTAGAATAATAATAATAATATATAATTATTAATAATAATATTAATACTGATTCACATTAGTGTCACCTTGAATCGGGAATGTAATATTAGAAATATTTATATTCTTTTTTTTATTAATGAGTAACAATAAAATAATTGTTACGAGAATTAACAGATGAACAGTTACACTTCTGAAACTGAGTTAGTCCCCTTTAAAACATGTACCATCTTAAAACACTTAATATATAGAAAATTAATATATATATATATAAATTAATAAACAATCTTTATATCAATAAATAAATTTAACACTTTTCTCACCTCTCTTCTTTTATTTATTTTCTTCTCTTCAGTTGTTCGTTTATTTCTTTCTAAATCTTATAAAAAAATCATGTTTCAAAATATCTATTCTACATTTTTCTTCTAACCTCACCAAAGTTATCAGAGTTGATGTGAATAAAATGAAATTTTATGAAGCACTAACTACAAGTTTAAAAATTTTCTATACACTTCTTCCACCAGTAACCTCTTCTATATTCAGACCTGTTGGAGCGTTCTTAAAATTGAAGTGTTATTAATTTAATTTTTGGAAAGCTGATAATTAATTCAAAGCCTACTTAATATAGATACACATTATTATAATGTAAACTGCTGTAGATTTATTTGTTAATTTGGATCATGTATTTAATTATAAAAAAAAAAAATAATGATATTTATATTAAAAATAATAAACAAAGCTATTATATAAAAAAAATAAAATCACGAAATCAATAATAAGTAATAAATATGATCATTAGATTTTCAGTAAAAAAGATAAAGAATTTTCAATTAAAAATGATAAAATAATGGATGATGTGAATAAAATGAAATTCTATGAAGTGAAAACTCCGAGTTAAAGAATTTTTGAAAGTCTAATATAATAAACAAGTGCTTGACTCATGAGAATTACCTGGAAAATTTTAAGTGTTTACTTCATGTAACTAAATCTCATTTCTCTATTTTTAAGCTTTTACTTGAAAGCTACACACCTGTGAATAGTGTGTCAATTGCAAACATTTTAGGAAAAACTCAATTATTTCCTCAATGATTCACAAATGAATATCCATATATGTTATAGTTACGTTACCAAGAGGATTAAAAACCAATATAGGGGGTGAAAAGTTATCTTTCTGGTGATACCCATAGTCCATAATTTACAAACACACTTAAAGTTAATTATGGTTGAGCAGGGTAAGAGATCTGAGATAGGTAAGATTGATTACTTGCTTACTTGGCATTGGCCAAGTCGATTCCAAGAACTTTAATAGATGACCACTCTCCAAGGAAGAACATGTGGCTAGGGTAAGTGAGACTCATCAGCCTACTGGAGGCAACTTACACTGACTGGTTGTAGAAGTGATTAATCTTCCTCATATATCATGATGTTGAATTTTAGGATGTTTGTTTGTTGGGTTTTAACTTCCTTATGTACTCCAACTAAGGAAGAATGGACGGGTTATTTTACAAGATACAACCTATTCTAGCCAGGGTGGCCAAGTCAAGATTCATTCCAAGGGCTCGTCAAAAAATAAATTTTAACCTGACCAGGACCTTCTGTACTTGGCAGGCTGAGACTCTTATCCCAAAGTGCTCTGCCATTGCTCACTCCAGCCTGCCTGTATGGCCAAAAATCTCCTATGTTATTATTATATGTTATCCTATGTATATTAATGAATGTCCCATTGAGAAATCATTCAAACTATTATTCATTATTTAGAATAAAATTTTACCCAACACTGGTATATAAATAAACAAATCATTTGAATAACAATAAATGTTTATGCTGGTAATAAAAAATTTATTTTAAAAAATATACTAATAATAAGGTCGCGATTCCTCAAATAAAGCTTTGATTTATTTTAAGATTCTTTTATTGATTCTATTTCTTGTTTAGTTATTCAATTTTAGTTAATCTGGAAATATTTTTTTAATATCTTTATATCATTTTATGAGTGAACTATATTGTTATAATGCAGCAGTTGATTATGTTAAAAATGTTTAGTTAGTTTTCAATTTTATATATTTTTTATTGAATATATAAATTATTTACAAAAACTAATAATATATTATTGTTGTTGGCAAGGGCCATAATCCATTAAACTGTTATATTTGATTGATATTATTTTTAGGTAACTTCTCATTACTTAAAGTAGATACAGTTTTGTTTTCCCTCCCCCGTAATGTAGAGATTAAGCTAATAGAGGTTTCAGAGGTAGCAGATAACAAGCATTTAGAAAACATAAATTAAAATGCCAATAGTTCATTTATTTATTTAAGTTATTTTATTTTATTTTATTTTTTTTTTTAATCATTTTTAATAGGCTTTGATCACATCTTTAAAGCAAATCTCTCTACTATATTGCCAACAACGTTTTTTGGGGGAGGGCCAATAATGTTTCCTAAAACTGAAAACAGAATGTTTTCAACTTTCAATACTACTGAAGAGAATCTTATCGATAATAAATTCATAATAAGTAAAAATGGCAATGATAGTAATTATTCTTCCATAAACAATTCCAACAAAGGTAAAACTATTTTCTAGAGAACGATTTAAAATATATGTGAATAGCCTGGTTTACTACCTTTTTTTTTAATTTGAACTAGGCTAGGCAAATTAATGAAGCTAACAAGCATTGTATGTGAGCATGATTAATTTTTTTTTTTTTTTTTTTTTTTTTTTTCTACTAAATAGCTTATTAAATTTGATAACATGCTGCTTAAAAATAATTTTATAAAGATTTTCAGTTTGAATTTTTTTTTTTGTCTAACAATGTGACTAACAACAGTTTGTTGTGTGTTTTGTGTATGCACAATTAATAGAAGGAACCCAAGCACTGGAGGAAGAAGAAACAAAAGAGGCACCCCCACCAATACCTTCACCCCGCTCCCAATCCATTCCCCCAGACCCCTTACAAGAACCAGAAGAACTACAAAATTATGAATCAAAGAAAATGTTCTGGGAACAAGTATCGCATGGAAGTGTTGAAAAACAGCCAGACCAATCAGACAAACCACCTGTTCCTAAACCTCGTCTAAGTATTACAGCGTCAATGGAGAAACCTGACTATTACGATACTTCCCCTAAAGGAGAAGTTTTGGAAATAGAAAAGAAATCTATACTCCCAGAAGCCACTCCTACAGAGTCTGTAGCACGTGGAATTTCGAAGGAGGAAAGCTTGGACGATTCAGAAATTGAATACATCCAAACTCATAAAGATGAATTAAGTTATGACAATGATGCTTTTGATATGGATGATACCATTGATAGTGTTACTGGTCTTTTAATAAAGAAGAAACCTGTTTTTGAAAGATCGGTATCATTACCTTGTGATACCTCCTCAGATGCAAGTAATGTTCGCAAAAAGAAACGCATGTTTGAAGCACAAATTAAAAAAGAAATGGTTGTAGAACAATTGATGTCACAACTTGAAGAAGAATCTTCACCTGAGCACAAATGTATAGAACAAAACGGTGATAAGCCTATAACAGACACTCAAGCCATGGTAGAAAGGCAAATACATACTGAAATATTCAGTGATGAATTAGACCAACAGATAGATTCATTAGTTCCAGAGAACAAAGAATTACGCCTTACTTCGACTAAAGAAAAAGATAATGAGGCAGAGATAATTATTCCTGAAACTAGCAGCCCTGAAACTAGTATTAGTAGTAGTGTTGCTGAAGTACTTCATTATAAAAATGAAGTGATCAGCAAACCATCTGATTCACTTGAAGTACATGTTGATAAGAGTGAAATAGAAGGAACTGAAAAAGAACTAGATGAAGATCTAAAAGCATTTGAAGACTCTAAACTTCAAGCTCCTTTTACAAGGGAAAAAGAAAAGATAGGTTCTGTTACATCAAGTCAAGGAGAAAGTGAAGATACCTTTTCTGAATCAGATGTAACACCAGAAGACACTCGCTTTAAAGAACAACAGGATATACAAGATTGGCCAACTCAGGAACTGAAATCAGACAAGAAAACTAGAAATATATATACACCAGAAGAACATCTTCCTGATACGGTGTGGGAAGTTCCAGTTCAAGAAACTACTGAAAGTTTACAGGAAGAAACTGTTCAACAACTCCCCAGTGATATGCTTCTAAATGCATCAAAAAAACCTCTGACCGAATCAGAGGCGAGAGTGCTTGCCCAAGAAATAGTTGAAGACATTGAAGTAGAGATATGTAAAAGGGAGGCAACACTATTTGATAAAAAGCAAAAGACAGGAGAAATTGAAATTCCTCAGCTGAAGCAACCAGAAGTACCATTTCA
Source organism: Euschistus heros (assembly GCA_003667255.2). Taxonomy (NCBI): domain Eukaryota; kingdom Metazoa; phylum Arthropoda; class Insecta; order Hemiptera; family Pentatomidae; genus Euschistus; species Euschistus heros. The sequence goes on along the minus strand of RCWM02000416.1, from coordinate 577,852 downwards.
TGTGAAATTTGGCAGAACTGATACAACTACATCCAGTATGGAAATAACCGATGAAGATTTGCGTAGTAGTGGAGTAGAATCTGATATTTCACCTCTTGAAAGTCAGGCATGTCAGGTTTTCAAAGATGATTTAAGTGAAGGCGACAGTTCTGAAGATGTTGAGAATATAGACCTAAGCAAAGAAACTCCTGGAGAAGATGTGTTGGAGAGAACTTTAGCTGAAGTCAAGGAGTCTTTGGAAGCTGTAAAAGAAGAATTAATCGAAGAGAAGAAGAAAAAGAAAGACAGTATTACCAAAGAATCGCCATCAGAATTTGAGTTTAAAGTTCTTTCTCTTGAAAACAGGTTTAATGAATCAATCAAAGAGAGTCATTATGAAGAAGGAACTGTAGCTTCTGACTCAGAAAAATTCAGAGAAGTAGCATTCAAAGATAAAAATGACTTTGAGAAATCCTTCACAAGTGAAACCAAATCTGAAGTTGTTGTAAAACATGACAAATCAGATGTAAGTATATCAAAAAAGGAAGAAAAATCTGATCAAGAACAAGAATTTTTGACCAAAGAGACAGCCATAAAAGTAGAAGGGGTGGAAACACTTCAAGGTATCTCTGTTCTAAAAGAAAGCCAAGCTTTAGGTCTGAAAAGTGAGGAACAGTCATCATCAGGTATACAAAAGTTTGAAGAAACAAAAGTTCTAGCTAGTGACTCCGAGGGAATAAAAACTGAACTGTGTGAAGAATCTAAGAAGACAGCAAAGTCTACAGAATCATATGACTACGATACACATTTAGAAGGTGGCGATGAACATAAGAAGTTTCAAGAATACGAACATAAAGAAGATCGTAAAACTAGCGTAGAAGAAAGTAACACAAAAACTGATATTCATTCCAGTGAATTCTTTTCTGATGACGGAAAAGTTGTAGTAAAAAGAACAGAAAAAAATGAAATCTCTACCATAATTAAAAGCGAAACAAAACATTTTACAGAGAAGAGCACATTTGAAGAAGTCCATCATGTGCTATCAGACTTTGGAATTGAAGAAAAAGTTTCTGATTCTGAACAAAAGGAAGATAACTCTTCAGATTTAGTGAAATCACCAATCCAAGATGACCTTTCTACATCCTCTTCGTCAGAGGTTAAAGCTAGCTCTTCTGACATTGAAAAACCTAGTATTGTTATTAGAAAACATTCAAAGTCTAAAGTAAGTAAACTACATGGAGATGCTCTAAGTGACCCTTATTCCAGTTCAGGAGAGAGTCATTATCATTCATTTGAACAGACTTCAGAAAGTTTACGAACTCCTGGCAGTCGACCTTTGTCATCTGACATAGAAGGACTTGTTGCGAATTTGACCGGTGTAACAGGCTCATCTGAATATGAATCAGCAGTTTCAGGGCAGTCAACTACTGCTACTTCTCGAGATTATCAAACTGCAGTTAGTTCCCTTAGTTCTCGAGATTCTATGAAATCTTTGGATTCAGAAAGTTCTGGAAATCTAGCAAGTATAGAAATATCTAGTGAGGCTTCTGAAACACTTGTGCCATCTGCTATGGAATGTGAAGAAATGGAAAGTAAAACTCCACAACCGCATTACACTAGAGTAGAGAGTCCATTGAAGGCGCAAAGTATTTCAGAATCAAATGGCCAGTCGGTTAGTTTTGATATATCTACAGAAGAAATGTCAGAAGATGAAGTTGATGTACCTCTTCAAGAATCGACACAACGGATGAAAAGATCCCATGAAATGACATTTCAACCTGAACCAAGGCCTATAGTCGATGAAAAAACGTTAAGTTCAAGTGTTGATGATGGTGGAAGCGTAGTTAGTGATTCAACAACCCAAAAAACAGTAATGGAGCTTTCAAGAACTGAATCTGAAAAAATGGATGGTTCTGCTACTTCAGATCTTTTGACGGTGTCAGGAACATCAGATCAGCTTAGTTTATCTGAATCCAAGGATACTGAAAGCACTAAGGAAACAAAAATTGAAGCACTTTCAAGTCAACTTTCACAGCGAATCAGAGAACAAGAATCAGTGAAAATAACAACCTTTACCCTTGAGGAACAGAATGTTCAAAGCACTGCTACTACTTCCAGTACTTCTACTACTACCACCACTACAAGTACTAGTACTCAGCACATTTCAAAATCAGCTGCTCACAGCAATGGCCCTACCCAAGTAGACTATAATGTTGAATACGATGAAGTGGAAACAGAGGTTAAAAAACGCCCTGGTCATCGTAGGAATGGTAGCACTAGTTTCAGAGCATCTATGATTCCCGTATTTCAAGGATATGATTTCGAAAAAAAATCTGATGATATACAAGAGGATACTGCTGAAAGTGATAAATATACACAATGTCTAACTACTAAAGAGGGTAGTCAGGAAGAAAAGAAAGATGTAGATGAAGCAGAGAAGCTAGAAGAGGAATTTTATCAAACTGAAGCTGATCAAGCCTTTCATAGAGATATCAGGGAGGGGAGGGTAATTGCTAAAGATACATATGAGTATGATGAAAGTAAAGAAACAGAAGTGAAATCTCGATTGTCATCAGTTGCATTTTCAGAAGATAGGCCAGATTCAGAACTAGCTGAGCTGTTAAAACAGTGTTCCACTGAGGTAGCAGAAGATCCAATTGAAAGGCCTAAAACTCCCGAACCGATAGAAGAATGTGAACTCAAAGATGATACTCCTGAATTTTCTTCAGAGGCTCAAGCAAGTGTAACTGAATTAGAAATGGAATACTCAGGAGCTTTCAGCCGGTCAAGTGAGTATGAAGCACATGTAAGTCCAATTAGAGAAAAAGGTATGCTGTGGCAAGAAGAAGCTGAATTAGCAGAAGCTGAAGCAGCCTTCCATGGACCTCATTTTACATCATTGCATGAAACCATTCATGAAGATCCTATAGCAGAAAAACATGAATTAGAAACTCATGAACTATCTCTCAAAGAAGAACTGATAGATCGAACATCTCCAGTTCCAGGAATAACAGTTACACAACATATGACACCAGTCCTAGATGAAAGTTTTGTATTCCCAGATGTTGACGAAGGTTCAACTCAACAAGTAGCTGAATCAGTATCAAGTAGGGCCTCTTCAGAAACAAGTTTAGCTGGAAAAGAGTATGTGCTTGAAACAGCAACTACTAAATCAATTATAAGCGATGATTTTGTTGATGAAGCATCACATACCACCGATGAAAAAACTGTATTTGAAAAAGATATATCCAAAGATATTGAATCAGCTTCTGATTCTCCCACCAGTGACTCATTTGAACTTCTAGAAAAACCAGATTTGGCAGATGAATTTGTAATCATCGAAGAAGTTGGTAAGGAAGCAGAAGAGCAAGACAATGAAGGTAAGAGCGTCAAAATAACTGGAAAAAGGATTCCTTACAGTCACAGGCAGCCTGACAAAGACATTGAATCTCCACCTAAAACATCAGCTAAGATGACCAAGATAAAATACTACTCTAAAGGTGGAGAAGAAGAAGAGCCCTTTGAATTTGAATCTGGGACTCCGCCCAAAGGAGTGGATGATAAAACTGAAGAATCCTCACAGGAAGGATCTCCACCGTCTGCTACTGATGATGACTTCAAACCAGAAGTAGAAGCAGGGAAAAAATGGATGGAAATGCAGTTCCGAGGTGTTGAACCAGTAGCACCAATTTATGGGTATGACATGGAATTCGAAAGAGGTCCTCTTGAAGATATTAAAGAAGAAGATTTAAATGACCTAGAAAGCAGTAGTAAAATAGGAAGTATGGGTAGCCAAGTTAGTCATTCCATCGGAAGTTTCGGAAGTGTTAAAGAATCATTGAGCAGCACACCAGATTACGATGTATTAGCTGGGAGGAGATTTTTCACTAGGTCAGGGGAGCATGATGATGTCTCAATGAGTTCCTTACAGGAATTTGAACGATTAGAAAACTTAATAGCTCTTGAATCTACAAAGCATAAATCCCTTGGATCACAAGATTCCTTAACCAGTTCAAGCAACAGCAGAAAACATGGAAGTAAGAGTGGTGGTGATGATATCTCAATAGGATCTTTAAAAGAATTCGAAGGATTAGAAAGTGCTTGCATTGCTGCAGAACGAATAGAAAAGAAGGCTAAAGCTGAAGAAGAGTCGTTGTTATCTGAAATCGAAGAAGGTCACGAAAGTCAAGCATCAGAATCAGAAAGTTGTGTCACAGTTTCAGTTAGTGGTGTCAACAGAGATTCAGATGAAGAAGACTATGAAAAAAGAATGTTTGAAATTGATGAAATTATACGCCAAGCACAAACTAATGTTGAACAATTTATGGACGCCAAGGGTAAGGAAATGGAGAGAAAGCTCAAATCAGATTCTTTGGGACATGCAGATTCTCTGGAGGAAATGACAAAAGTACCAGACCTTGACTTTGATCAACCAGTCACTCAGAGTAAAACATATTGTGGAAAGACCTACATAACTCAGTGGGAAGATATAGGAGAAGAGCTTTTGACTAGTACAGACTCATTGGAACTAAAAACTCAGATATCAAAAGCCAGCATTGCAGATCCATTCACAACAAGTACTGATTCTCTAGAGATCAAATTCAGCCAGGACGTCATGTCAGTAAGCACAGACTCCATTGAAGCTGCTCAAAAAAAGAAAGCAACCACAATTATGACTGATTCCATAGAAATAGGAGAGAAAAGTTCTATGATAACTTCTACCGATTCCCTGGAAGAAAAAATAACGCAAGCCAATTCACTGGATGAAGAAGAACATCAGCCATACAGCAGTTCGAGTGGGAAAGAAGTTGATTGGAGTGGTTCAGGAAAAGAGGAAAGTTACGAAGGTTCTATCAATCGAATGCCCCCTCCCAGAGCCGAATATATGTTAGGCAGTACTGACTCTCTCGAGCCAACCAGTTCAACTGCAACCCATGCTACGTATCAATATGAAACCGACTCTGTCATGTCATCAAGTTTCACATCCGGTGACTCGACAACAATGGTTGACGATGAAGGTGTTGAAGCAAGAGCCGGAATATGGTTTGAAGAAGGAAAACCTTATGTGACGGAAGTAATTGAACCAGGCGATGATGAATTCTCTCATATAATTCACAGGACAGTAGAAATGCCTCCTCAAATAACAAAAGTATCATTTAAGGGACAGGAAGCTGAAAAAGCGCTCCGTGAATATATTGAAAAATTTGATCCTGGTGAAGACATTTCAGAAACTAGAGATGTTGATGCTTCAGGTAATGTACATATAAAAAGAGTGGTTCAAAAACGCCTTGTAATAAGACCAGAAGAAATGGGAGGAGAAACTGCTGAGCTCAAAGGCGAGGAACTTGAAAAATACCTAAAATCCTTGACACAATCCCAATTTCCTGACAATTCCTCTCCTCTATCTACTGAAACTCATGCCCAATATTCATCACAGTGGACTGTCTCGCAATCACAAGGTAGAATTACTGCATACATCCTTTGTATAAGTAATTAAAATGATCTTTCATAAATAATTTCTTTCAATAACGAATAATATTTATACATACATAAATACTGAATTAATTAATACAATTTAATAATGTTATTAGGAATTTGTCTTTTCTTTTCTTTTTTCTTTTTTTTTTTTTTTTTTTTTTTAAATACACAATTTAATTTTTTATAGGGGAGACAATTAAAAGTGAACCAGAAGAGAAACAAATTACAGATAGCCACCAAAGAGGTTATTATTTTATTATCATTTACTGCCTGAAGCATGTTTATAAATGAATCAAAACATTTGACTTATGAAAAAAAAAAAAATATATATATATATATATAATAATGAAAAATAAGCATATTGAATGATTATAGTTGTTCAAATGCATGATGGGATTGATGTATAAAATTTATTACATGCCACGATAATTAGCTCTTTAAAGTTTTAGCTAAGACAGATTTACTGAAGAAAGCTTTGCCTTTCAGTTTTGTGTGTCTATGTATAACATATGTATAACATTTCTGTCTAAACATGTATTTTTCATTTGAAAATTTATCATATTATACATGAGAATCTCATTAGTTTAAATAATTTTAGTTCCATCTTGCCGATAATTAAGTAATTATAAAAAATTTAGATACATAAAAGCTTATAGAATGTATCGATAGAAGCTAAGTTAGTTAGCATGTACTGAGCTAACCATACTATTCATGCTAATATGCACTTGAGTATTTGCATTTATCTCAGTTATCCTCCAAGTAATTTTTTTTTGTGGAAAGTAATGAAAAAAATTAATAAATATTGTTGAGGATAGCTGAGAATAGAAGTAGAATGTGAGCTTTAGTTTGCTTGGCTTTGTCCTGGAAGCAGGTGGGAGGCCTCCGCTTAAATACGATATAAGTGTGGATGAGGAACCAGAGTTTGACCCAAGAGAACACGATTGGCGATTTAATCTGCACACACACTTAGGTTAGTTATTTTAAATTAAGGACGTGTTCTATTTTCTTATTTTTCTTAATATTTTTTTGTTCTGTTTTTTTTTTTTTTTAAAGCGAAGCTTCTATAGTGACATTATTTTAAATATACATAAAAATATTTCCCTAGAATGAATCATGAAGGATGTAACAGAAATTGAGGTCCCATCTCAAACAGCTGTTTCAATTATTGAGTGCTCAGTTTAACGTTCTTAAAACTGTTTGTTTGTATATTATTTTAAAAACTTTTATTCTAGCTACATTTAAATACAATTTTTTTGTGGATTAAAATATTTTGTTTTTATTATTATCATGTTTAATATTTTATATTTACAACAATAAATTTGCTTTAAAAACAATTATAACATCCAAATAATTTATTCTTAATATAGACACATGTTTTGTACTAGAGCTCATAATTAAAATGTGTAGAAAGAGTTGGGTGTTTTCGACAATTGTTTTCATTTTTCCTAATTATTTCCTGCCATAACAGTGCAGTTAATAAATTTGAAAATAAATCTGTACTGATTTTATGGCGATGGTAAATTTTGGAATATTGTTATGATCACCTCAAAAAAATGGGTAGAGCCCTTATCATTGGAAGTCTCTGAATAATTTTTAAGCTCATATGTAAGATTTTTTTCTTCAGTTCTTTCACTAGGAAGCTTCGCTTCTACTAGCGGTCTCATTGACTGCTGACACTGGTTTTTTTGTAACTTGGTAGTTTTGAACTATAAATCATTAATAAACTATGATGAATATAATATCCTAATTTTTTTTTACCATTACATCATTAATAATACTGATTTCCACAATATTACTTTATTTAATATACTTCTTATAAAATTAAAAAATAATATTAGGATATGACAAAACGTAGTTTCATATTATATCAAGCTAGAATTCTCCATAAGAAAAACACCAAACTCCATCTTAGGTAATGATTTTAGCTACATTTAATTAAAAATGGTGCCTTTTATATAAAGCAATGAATAAAAATTGAACACAAAAAAAAAAATAAAAAAAATATTATCAGCTGCTTCTGATATTGATACAGAAATTTTATCAAGATGATCCAGAGCATGAGTAGTCAATTGTTATCAAGTCAGCTTGCTTAATCAGCTGATCAAGCGAAATTTGCAATATGCAATTATGTTGTTACAATTAACTTTTAATGTAACTGTTGTTAATGTAGCATGTAAAAACTAATAATGGACTAGTATATTATAGTTTGTTAAATAACATATGGTTCATTGTATTAATAACAAACTAACTCCATGAATATGGCCTGGTGTGGGTTTTTTTAAATTATTTGTTAATGAAAAATTATAAATTACAAAATAATTTGATTTGACTTTAATTAAAGCATGAGTGATGTAATCTAAATATAATAGTTTAGAGCTCTAATTTTTTTTCTGTGTTCCTTTAGGTGATTTATTATAATATAATATTCAGAAATATGGTAGGGTTTCATCTCTTATCCTGCACAAGGCAAATTTCAAAAAATCATAATTTATATACTATATTTTTCAAAGATTTTTCTCGACTAAAGCCAGGAGTCTTTAACATAAACTTTGCCGTCTCTTTTATGAGATCTGATGTAAGCAGTAATTTTCCTCTGATTCTGAAAGTCAACTGTTTTGTTTAGTTATAACTACATTTCTGTTTATTTAAAAACCAGCTCTGAAAATTTCCATGAAGTTTTATACATTTGATATGACTTACTTGACTTACGTTCTTTTGCTACCATATTTGGAGCTTAGGGCTGAAGTAAAGGAATGTCATCCTTCTCGGTCTTTGTTGAGGCCTTAACTACGTTCCTTCTTTTCCCACTCTTCTACTTTTCTTTTCCATGTCTTTTGAGATCTTTCTCGTTTTCTAGAGCTTCAAGAGTTCAAGTACAATGCAGAATTCTCAATATTTCTTATTATACGCCCTATCCGTAAAGGGGGATGGGGCCAAACCTCAATTACTTGAGGGGAGACCCCCGAAATCTGAGTACCTATCTCCAGGTGGAGATGCTAAAGCATGCAGAGTGGAGAAGTAGGCTGTGGCACAACCTCATTTATATGAGAGGGAGACCCCCAGAATCCTTGAAATGGGTAGATAGGTATCCTGCCCTTTATTCTTGGACGAACATCAGCTGAAGTGTCATCTGAGGATGTATGGGAAGATTAGGGGACAATGTTTCATTAGAATATTGTTCCTAGGCCTCTGAAGCTTTGCCTGAAAATGGTACTGTAGGTGTGAGACCTTGTTACATTGTGGTTAGTGGCCGGTATAAGTTGGTCATTGATGTATTTGGTTAGAAGGTTGAAAAGGTAGCAAACCAGAATTCGTTGGCGGCCCAAGAAACTGGAATTAGGGTACTAGCGGGTTTTGTCCTTCCATTTGTTGCATCAGCAACACCATACCCCATGGAGGCTCTTAGGGAGGAGAAGGCCAACCAGCTATGTATTCCTCTGCTTCTTAAATAATCATATTGTTCACACTATCCAAATTTATGTCCTATTTTATGGTTCCTGAGTCCATATTATTTACTGTTTGTAGAAAAGTGTTGGACTGATTTAATATCCTCCGAGATATAAAACAGGGGTGTATCCTTTCACCTTTACTATTAATTCTGTTGCAATGACTATATGGAAAATGTTATGAACTATATTTAAAATATTTTATTCTTAACTTTTGTAAATCTTTTCCCACTTATCTTTTGAAAATTTTAATTACTGGATTTACTAAATAGCTAATTTAATGATGAATTTATTTTCTAATATATTTTTTTCTGTTATAAATTGTTATGGTAATATGTCCATTAATTTAACTAAAACTTATGTTCTTTTTTTTATGAAGATAAAATATTATTTTAATTTTCAGCATTCTTTTTTAATTAAGTTTTCTTGAACTGTTTTCAAGATTCCATAGGTCTATATACTTGTGACTTTCAACTCTCTCTCAAAGAAAATAAAAATATTAGATTCAGATAAGAATATTTTTTGTTGCATTAGAAGTTAAAATTTCATTCTTGATTATGGATTATATGAATGTAAAGCATATATTGCATAACACAAAATTTCAGCTTGAACTGTTTTGCATATATATAGTATGAATTGGTAACAATACATTTAGCCTGTTAAATATAGTGAGTAAATTAATTGATGATATATAGTTAGCATTAAGTATATTTAGAGTATTATATTTAGTTAGTACAATTATTATATCAGTCATAATCTGCATCTTTATCAACTTCTGTGATCTGAATTCATCTTTGATTGGGATTAAGGTATTCATAAGATATTTACTTTTATGAATAATGGCTTGGCAAAAGTCTAGATTTAGTTTAAATAAAAAGAGGAATGATGTTAAATATTAATAAATAATGATTGCATTTGTTTTAATTTTTATTTTATAGAGCATGATGAAGACCATTCTGATGAATCTGATGGATATCCAATGGAGCCAAAAGGGTAATGTAACCAAAATTTACAGTAACATAGTTTACTTTTATAATATTGCTATGCACCAAACCTACAGCTTTTAAATTAACAATAAGAAATATTTGTCAGGATACGCCCTTAGAGCAAACAAAATATCTGGGAATCCATAACCCTTCTCGGAAATAGAGAGTGATTGAGGCCTATACTTTACTTTATAATACTCTAGGTAAACACTTTGATCAAATAGAAATGGATAAATTAAGGAAGTTAATTGGATAAGTTAACTTCCAACCTTAAGCTGCTGTCTCCTTGTCCTTCCAATATGACATTGTAGGTTACTCTCTGCTGACACCACCATGTGAACTGGAAGATATCGTCATCTCCTGATGACAGCTCACCGGTCTGAGACCCTGACTTCCACCCCGACGATGCCAATTTTACAACTTTTGAGACTTTGCATTACAATACTCCTAAATGTCGAATGTATATTGAATCTTATAATAGTAATTATCGTTCCTGTATAATTAAGAAGTTTTAAAGCAGTAACCACCATGTATTTAAGTCATCGATAATATCCAAAGAATTGTGAAAAAAGGAAAGTCTATGAACTATAACAGAAAATCTGTTTGTACTTATTTATTCCTGAACACATTGGCATAAAGGGAAATAAAATTTTTTTTTTCTTTTTAATGACATTATTATAAATTAGCATCCCCCATCACAGCTTTGTCCGTTCTCATTATTGAAGAACTTAAATAATTTTAACTAATAATTGAAATTTTATTTGTCTATCGATAAAAAATTTGTATTGAAGTATGCAATTGAACATTATTTCTTCAATGATATTTCCATGCATAGCAATAATTTTTAATCTGGTACCATTGAACTGATTAGGTGGTTGAAGTTAAGGTAAAAACATATTTTGACATCCAAATATTAATTTTAATGTATGAGTTGGTAATCAGATGGACAGAGACTATTAAGAAACTTGCAGATAATAGATTGTATAATCAGTGCTCTCAACTAAAGGCCCATGAATCATATTTTTACACACACAATATCAAAAAGCAAATAACTGAAATTTTGGTTTGGTAATCATTTTTATTCGGTAGAAATAATTTTATTGATTTCATTAAGTGGGATTTTAATTTCTAACCATAAAAGTATAGGACAGTGTGGCACATTTTTAAATCTTTTTTAATAATTTATTTGACATAAAGTAAATTTTATTATCAATTTCAAGATTAATTTAATGTTGTACCTTGTAATCTCTCATATAAAATGGCGCTTGCCACCTATTGGTCAATTTTCATACCTCACTGTTATACCACATATTATTGCTTTTTTAATAACAAATTAATTCAAAATCAGTAGATTTTATTATTGCTGAACCTTCCTGGAACTATAAAGATGATATGGTGAAAATTTGGTATAGATTCGTTCTGAAGTTTTCGTGATTAGTGATCACAAACAAAAAATGGCTTGTCCTTTTATATAATAGTATCGATATAAATTATATTTTAATTTTTATGTACAATGGATTTCGATTTCAAAAAAATAATTTCATTTTTTTTTTTCAGACCAAGTCAACGTGAAGCAATGAAGAAGTAAACTTGGGCCACTACTACTTACCTAAATAAGTCAAATATTATAGATTAGAAATTGATAAGTTGAAAAATTTTAATGATCTAAAGTATAGTCAAAAAGTATGAATAAACCAAAGAATTCACTTAGTTATTAAAAGTATATATTAAAAAAAAAAAATGCAAAAAAAAAAAAAGTGAAAATAAGCTTTCATTCACATAAATTCAATAACTATAAGTTGACTGCCATCATTATCACCAAGCTTAATCTAGAGCTACTTTCTACTATTTCAATTCCTTTTACTTCGTGTTATTTTTAAAACATTAGAAGTAAACGAGTGCGGATTGAAGCGTTTTGCACGCCTGAACTTTTTTCCGAGCCGAATGTTAATTATGACTGATATGCACTTGAAGCCCAACGTTTATAGTGCCTGTACACAAAAATGGATAAATTGGAAGTATTATAATGAAGAAATATACACCTAATTAATTGTAAGCTGCTCATATACAATAGCCAGATAGGTGTTTTATATTATCAAATGATAAATATATATATATTTCGGAAAAGTATGTGATATAAACAGTGGAGGAATGAGATCGATGTAACCAACATTTTTTAAAGCGTCAAAAGTTTTAATTAAAAAATTAAATTAAAGCTTTAAAACAATAATGTTAGTTTTACTGTTTTCTATAACTTCTACATACTGTAGCTGGCAGATTAACAATGATATAAATGTTTAAAAATAAATATTTTTATGGTAATAAATGATAATTTTTGTATATGCAATATTATAAATCTATGATATAATGATTGTACTTCTATAATAATGCTTTTGGATACAATAAGTGAGCTGTAAAATTTATTGTAAAATACATAATAAATTAATTTTTTTTTCACTAGGCATTAGTTGCTAAGTATGCCTCTCTTTATCTAATGTAAAGCTGAAACTTTTTTTCTTTATGAAATCATAAACGATTGAATAATTGTAGTGGTTCACTTTGGACACAAAAGATATTTTGAAAAATGTATATTTGTAATGAGTGTATAGGTAATTATGATTTGTATTCAGAAATTTTATCAAAAAAAAAATCTACATGTTAATAACTGATAAATTAAAAAAAAAAAAAAGTCAATATTTCTACATTAACTGTATAATAATTAATAAAAGTAATGTAAAATGAATTTGGTTTTCTTTAGTCCTTACCATTTACCAATTTTCAAAGAGCACCTTCTTTTTGTTTTATTTTCTTGCTTAAATGTAGTGGCTATTGATCTACTCTAGCAGCAGCTTCCAGGTACATAATAATCAAATGTCAGTATTGTTGTGATTGTAATTCAGTTTGCTCCTAAGTATTGGCCCTAAAATATCTTTCCAAAGAACATATTTCGAGCAAAGAAGAAAATGATTTTTTTCATGGAATAGAAATGATGTTTCAGCTTTGTATAAGCGTGTAGGTAGAACATAGAGGACAACACATTGAAAAACAATTGAGGTACGCATGATAGTATAGAAAGATCAATACAATTAGAATTGATGTATTAATTGCCCCTTCTATTGGAATTATTTTATTAGAAAACTAGTTTTGAATGCTAAACATTCATCTTCAGTTCTAAAACATACATTTTTTCAAAACATCATGTTACATGGATTATATATACTAAAGTTTATTTCATATTAAACTCCTATTTATCTTTTAATTTTCTTCTACAAGTTTCGTAGTGCCTTTGCTCCATCTTCAGGACCTACAATTCATATTATATTCTATTTACAATCCTATCCATTATACAATCCAATACTTCAATTATGTTTAAATTTTTACTTACATCTGTGATTTTCTCACATAGTCACATGAGCTTGTCCGTACCGACCCTCAACTGGGCAATGTTCATCCTTTGTTTTTGTTTGTTTATTTCTTTTTCATTATGACCATTTTATTTTGGTTATTACACAACCATTCTATTTTTATTCTATTAGTGTATTGTTAATCATATTTACATTTTTATTTTTAATTAATAATAGTATTTATTGATATTTGATCTAATTAAATTATCAATCTGTTTATTAATTCTGCGCAACAAGTTCCTATTTTTTGTGTATCGGTTTTTTAATTTACAGCCTGGTCTATTGTTTTATTTATGTAGATTGCTTCCATTATTTTTCTGTTTTTGTTTTATTTTCATGATTCAATATCTTTGTATTTTCAAAGATAAGTAGAAGTTACGCCTTTAATATGAAATAATTAAAATTAATCTCCTTCAATAAAATATTGGATTACTAAAACTGAAAGACAAGAAATCAAATATATTGGTACTCACCAAAGGAGATTTAATGGATTTAGTTCCATAGTCCCATTTTAAATTTGTTTCCAATAGGAACGGAAAAATCCAATTAGTCATAGGGAAAACCTCCAAAAAATTAACCTACCTGGCCCTTCCCCTTCCACTACAGATATATTTCAGATATCTTTTACATTTTCTCAAGTGAGTACCAATATATTTGATTTCTTGTCTTACATTTTTGAAAACTTTAGTATATATAATCCATGTAACAAAGTGCTTATGTTTTGAAAAAAAAATGTATTTTTTAGAACTGATTATGAAGGATTATGCTGTAACAATCAAAACTAGTTTTAAAATTAAATAATTCCAATAGAAGTGGCAATTAATTCATCAATCCTAATTATACATTTTTTTTTAATTCAAAAAGTAATTATAATTAAAAAGTTATAATTATAAAAAAGTAACTAACAAAAAGCAAAAATTATGTAGAATTCTTTTACTTAAAATTTGTTCAGTGTATTGTTGAATGTAAGGGTATATAAAAAAGATTTCAGCTAGATTTCATTTCGTTGTTTCAATTTTCTATTAAAATTAAGTAAAAACTAGAAACATGACTAATTGAGCAGTCCTAACAATTGACATTAAGTGATTGCAGCGCTTTTCCAAGAAGCTAAAGAGTCATGGCTTTTTATTATTAAGGGATATTGACTCATAAACGCCTTAACTTGTTTGGGTTCATCACAATATTTAATGGAAGTTGAAAAAAAAAAGTATAATATTTTTAAAACAAATTAAATATCTAGGTTAATAAAAAAGCATCAGGCAAAAATAAGATTATACAAGAAATTATACAATAAAGAACCCTATTAAGGATTGAAATTTCACAACTGTTCGTTATAAAAACTGGAAACTGAAGGGTGTCAGCCTAGAAGGGAAATGTCCAATAACCATAGTTGTGAAAAAATTTCAAATGCAAAAAATTACTAAAACTATATTTTTTATTATCGGGAACAGGTTCTTCAAACTCCAAAACATGTGAAATCCTCTTTCTTGCCTCCATGAGACCACCTTAAGTGATAGTACATGAGACAAGTTAACAGGTGGCGATGAAATAATAACACAGTTTCGATTTTTTCAGACATTCCTCCTTCTAGCCTAACTCCCTTAATTTTTAAAACTAACAAGTATATGTATGTATATAACTTATTAGACTCAATGGACACCCATTCACACTCTGCAATTTTTTTAAATATCTAGGGTTGCTAATAACTGAAAGAGGTTACCACAGCACAGCTGGAATACTGGTTATTAAAAAATGTTTTGCACTAAATAAGATTCTAAAATACCAAGAATTGCCTTGATCTATGCCGACCAATATTTAAATAAAACAGTAATAAGACAAGTGGTAACATATAGGAGTACTGGATTATGTCTCCGGAGAATGAGGATTTGGAAAAGGTCATTAGGAAGATCTTAATCCCAGTAAAATAAAATAGGGATTAGAGGATGAGAAAAAAAAGTGAACTTGAACAGCTGTTTAGTTATTCCAATATTGTGACTAAAATTTTGACATAGATATGTCCTTTGGCTGGGGGTCAAAACCTTTTTGCTGTAACATTTTTTTAACATTCAACAATGCAAAATTTTGACACGCTCTAGCTCTGTTGGTGCTGCTCTGATCGAAAATTTGACGACAGTTCTCAAGTCAGAAATGTAATGGAGAATACTTTTTGTTACATAACATATGTCACTAGGAACTACCGTTGAGGAGCTATTTTTCTTTGAATCAAAAAGTTATGTTTGCATACATTTTTTTAAATATTGGGGCTTTTTTGATAAGCTTTAGCTCTGTTGGAGTTGCTGTGATTGAAAATTTGACAAAAGTTCCCTTGTCAGTAATTTAATCAAAAAACTTTTCTTGTTATATAACATTTATCCCTAGGACCTACCATTTGGAAGCTCTATTGATTGAAATGAATTGTCATGTTGTAACTAAGAGCAATCAGCTATTACCTACTCTGCATAAATCCACAGCTGTAATTCACTTCATTATTAATTTTCAAATGATTCTTTCTTGATGTTGCCTTGAGCCCAAGAGATGTTCTTTTACTGGATCCTAACCTGGGACTTCTTTTTGACAGAAGGGTGTGACTATAATGAAGGAGGGAAGACTGCGGTAGGTAGCTGGGACATGGGCAAAGGATACCAGATGATACACTGCCAAAAATGGCACACTCTCCATGGAAAGAGATTAGGGCAGAAGCCAAGACTGAGGAGGCTGGACGATAAGGAGAATTTTAATATATATGGGAGTGGATGTCAATTCTGAGTGTTACAGCCCTAATTAAATAAAATAAAAGACTTTTTGGCTTGGAATGATGCAAAGTGGTTCAGAATGACAGAAAAATTTGATTTTATTGAGTTCACTGTCACTAATTTTTTTTTTCTTTTAGTTTTTTTACTCTTACAAATCTATATTCTATCATTGGATAAAGTAGTTAATACAATTAAAATGCCGAAAAAATGAGTTGAACATAAAAATATAAGTTAAGTTTAATTGTTGTTAATTTTTACCTTTTTTTTTTAAACAATTGTTTTAAAATGTATTCACTAAACACAAATTACACCAAGTTCTTACATGTAAAACATGTTAAGTGGTAATTTACTACACACATAGTGGACTAAATGGCTGAGCGAGTTAGAGCAAGTGTCTCAGTGTGCTCGAGACAGAAGGGCATGGGTACGAACCATAGCTGGGCAGTTTCAAATTTATTTCATGTGGGACCCCACAAAATGAACCTTGACCTTTCTACCCTGGCTAGAACAGGTTAGTGACCTGTAGGATAACCCATCCTTCCTGCTCTAGTTGGAGTACATAAGGACGTTAAGCCCAAATATACAGTGAAATTCAAATATAAACATCTGTCACCTAAAAAGGGGTAGCTAAAACTTCTTTGTTTATTTACAAGAATGATTGATATATTTGTATATATAATTTTCAGCCCACCGCCGATAAAAATATATCCGTTAATTTAAATTTTGTAATTCATTTATACATGTATTTCAATAGTTTTTATTTATTTATAGTTTTTAATTTCAAATAATCAATTTTATTTTATTTTTGTTATAATATGTATCCTATAGGTGTGAAGAACTAATCACAATCAAATTTATGTTTCGATTATTGACCATAAGGATTAAAACGGAAGTTTAAGTAGTAAGTCCGTAAAAAGTAAAAAACCTGATTTTTCAACATTCATGGCATCATTTTTTTGAGGTTCTTATGGAGTACGTTACTGCAGCTACCTAAGTTATAAATTACCATATAAAAGATATAATATGTAGCAACTTCAAAATTGCTATTTTTTCCACTCTTGAACCACTGTGTGAAATAAGGAAGCTTAAGGACTAACTGAAAAACACCATAATATCAATATAATATTTGTATTAAAAACTAGATTTAAACAATTTATAAAATGGACAATATTTTAAGTTATAATTACAAGTTGTAATATTAGAAATGGAATGTCTCATGGAAGAGTAACATTATTGCCTGGAAAGTTTTTCTATAATACATATTCATTAAATTCAGTCCAAATAAACCTGAGTTTAAACAATTATAGAGAGCATTTAAACTGATAAGACATTATAAAAATGATAATAAATAAACAGAATAAGAACAATAACATATAGAATCAATTAATCATAGCCAAATTAAAAAAAAAATTATAAAAAAGATATTTTCATAACTGATTATCACATACTAACAGTAAATATATTGTACTCTACTTTACAACAATAATGTAAAAATAGCAATTAATATTTTAAAAAAATTACATTTATAATTTATTTTACAAACAAAAATATAAATGAAAAGTTTATATTAAAAATAAACATATAAACAGAGATTGGCACATAGTTTCTAAAGTCATTTTCTTAAAATTTACAGAATCAAGGTATCGACAACAATGGATGCACTGTGAATCAACAATATGACACTACAAATGAAAGCTCATTAATTCAACAACCATAAAAAACAAAACAAAAAAAAACAACATTAATTTAGCAAATATTTTATACAAATAGAAATAATTAACAATTTTTAACATGGTTTCTCTTTGATAATACCCTGTTGTCCAATAATAAAACCATACCTATTATTAATATGCAGCAAAACATTCTCCCTTCCTTGTAATATATTAAAAAAAAATAAAAATAAAATACATTTAAAATAATTTTTCAACAGAAATTTTCTGCATTCAGTTAAAAATCAGTTTTATAGGCCGCTATGGGTGAGAATGTAAAGGAATCACCATAACTTCCTCGCCAGAAGTGGTAACCATGTGGTGGAACAATGATATAAATCTCAATTTTCTCAGTATGGTTAGAGTAAGTTGTGTAACCAGTAAGATAACATTAAGCTTCCACCCATTGATATGTATTAAAGGTTTATAAAAACCTTTAAGGATGATATGTATTGAGGTATTAAACCCCCAATAGAAAAAGCATTTTTTTTTTCATCAACCAGTGTGCAACAATGGGGGATTATAAAAATTGATCTTGTAATTAAATTAATTACAATTTAATGAGCGAGATATAATTATATGGTATTTTATTCCACTCATACCTTCAAAGCAGATTGTGTACATTTAAAAATAGAATATGGAGAAGGATTATGGGTCGTTTAAGGTATTATGGACCAGAACGAGATCACATTTGAAAAAAAATAAATAATAATAGCTACTAAAGTAATAAAAAGAGGAAATGCAGATAACCTTTCAGAAATGAATCTTTGACAGAAAAAATTCAAAATGATTCTGAAACTTTTCATAATACTTAAGCAGTTACAGGTCCTGCCTATTAAGAACAACTTATCATACATCAAAATTATTAATATGATACAATTTGGTTACATTATTGTAATATATGACTGATATATTTTATAAATCAATTATTATACCATTATGATATATGATGATATGATTATTACTCTAAATCCAAGAATACGATTGCCTGCGAGGCCCAGATTCGGGAACTGGTATTAGGGCCGAGATAGTTGTATTAACCTATACCATCGTTGAGAATTTGAGCCATTAGATATTATGCTTTCAAATAGACGAGCTTGAGTTTTAAGTTCACAAGAAAAACTTACTCAAATCACTAACTGTAAAGGAATCCAATAAAACAGGTAATTTTAGTTTTTTAGTACAATTACTTGGATTTTACTTGAGTTACTTTTTCCTTGGTTTATCTTTTGACTGATAACTAACCATCTGTTTGAAGAAAACAAAACGTTTTATGAAATTTTCTTTCTTTTTGTTGAATAGTTTCACCTATTTCTGGAATCAAAGGCAATATTTACAAAGAATAGTACTACACAAATCTGTACACTGTGTCACCATATGATAAACTTTTGCCATTATTTATTGATTTGAAAAAATAAATAATATATTGAACAGTTTATTCAATACAAAAAATGTTGATAGATTTATTTCTATGTCAACTTGTAATCTTGTTCTTACAAAAACCAAAGTGATTGATGATTATATTCTGCTCAATGACAATTAAAAATGTAGGATTGTAAGTAATGTATGACTTTAGCTGTACTTACTTGAAGCAAAATAGCTCCATAAGAAATGGTATTTAACAATTACTGTTTATGACTACAACAGTCTCACGGAGGAAAAAAAACCTATAAATCCAAAATTAAATGAAAACCACAATAGAAGAGAGCGAAATCATTTTATAATAATAATGAAAGATATTATAATAGAAACTAGAATTAATATAAATGATGTCTATTAAATATTAATAAGAAAATTAATTTTTAAAAAAATGTCAACTCAAACAATTACTTTTCCACAACCCATAGTTTTAGGAACTACCAAAGTATTAGGAACAATCAAAAATTTTGGTTTTATTCAACCAAATAAATACCCTATTACTTTACGTCACTTTTGCATCCATTGTAGCACAGTACCCTTTGAGAGTATTATACAGGGCAAGATCTAGATGGACATTTTATACCTATAAATATAAATCACAATATTATGTTACCACATTAACATCAAACAGGTACAATGACGGTTTTATTTTCCCTAAAGTTGATATATTTATTATATAGTGATAAGTTGAAATAATTATTTCAACTGTAAAACCTTTTCATCGATGAATACATCAACATATATGTATATCAGGCATTCATTTTCAAAATATATATGTACGTATTACAAAATTTTAAATTTTCAAAAACCAGTTTTGAAAATTGTTAAAAACATATATATGTATGTATAATTGATTGTTATAATCTTGATTTCAATAATAATAGTAATAATAATAATGTATATACAATTTTTTATATGTCGATTGCTGTCGATTCACAATTCACATACATATTAGCACCAAGAAAAATATATCTTTGAAAAAATATTTCAAACAATATAAAAAAATTGTACTATAAATCATCGTCTCCAATTCCTTCAAATGCATCATTCTCAACCAATGGTTGGCTCTTATTGGATTTTCCAGTAAGGCTGCTAAGTTTTTCAGACAGTCGTCTCATTGATATGGTTGGTTCACTTCTGATAGGAGATCTGCTGGTTCCATTCTGTAAATATTTAATAATTCCAATTTATTATTAATCTTTCAATTAGGATCATATTGGAAATTAAAATACAAATTAAAATGTCAGGTCAAATATCCAAAAACTTAAAAATATAAAGAATGATATTTAGTATAGATGGAAGTTAGCAGAAGTTAACACATTGAGTAGATAATTAATAGTAAGCATGAGCTTTGATTTACTTTTTATGTATTTGAAGCATTTAATTAAGAGTCTCTGAATTAGAATCGTAAAAGTGGAGATGGATAGAAGAATCATGGCAAAAAACAGGTATCACTTTGGTCTCCACACTTACCTAAGAAGTCGTGTTAGATGCCTATTCCTACCAAAATAAGCATCTAAAAAACCCTCAATAGACTAGTCTTGGCCAACAGATCAGAAGGCTAGATTTGGCCAAAACCTCAATAAAACATGCTCTCAAGATATGGCCCTAGACTTGTAAACAAAGTGTGGAGACGTAGTACTAACCAAAAGCCGATGGAACTTTATAAAAATGTTGACAACATTTAAATATTAAAAGCTGGTCAACTTTGTTGGGCGGATCATATATGATGATTTGAAAGGAAAACACCAAAGAGGCTCCTGGATAAAGTTATCCAAGCTAAAATAAAAGTGGACTGGCCAAGATTATGCTGGGCTGAGTTGCATGTGACGCCCGAACGATTTTGGTAATTCTAATTTAATAAAAAAAAAAATAAAATAAAAAAAATGGGGTTTTAAGTTGTTTTCTTTTTAGCACCCCCTTAGTAACTCTAAGGAAATCATGTATCTATAAAAAATATACAATTTTTATAATCCTGTTAATATGTGATGAATATTCATAATAATTTCAGTGAAAGATCCTTATTCTGTAATAAAAATATAATTAACAAAAAAAACTTACTGAAGTGCTTGAAAGAGTATCTGTTGAACTTGACTGACTGACAGTAATAATTAGACTACTGCCATCTCGTTTCATATAACAAAATGAACCTCCTCTGTAGTCTTGTGGCTATAAACAAAAATAAATTTCATACTATGAATAGATCAAATTATTATTTATCCTCTAACCATAAAATAATCATAAAGGTAATAACTGTAATAAAAATATAAAATGATAAAAGCTTTCAGATAAAAGTAATATTATATTGTTTAGATAACAAATCTGCAGATGGCACAATCACTCTTCAAAGCGAGATAAAGATAAGGAAATTAAATTTGATTTCAAAATTTAGAAAATGGACTGTTACCTCTTTCATTCTCGTTCCAGTTTTCTTTAGCATTAATTCATCCACAATTGACTGGAGGCACACTGACATCAAAATAGCTTGCTCACTTGTGACAGTTATCCACTGCAATTTTTCTTTTGCCATTAGGTATTCAAATGAAAGATCCATCTCAGGATCTTTACGAAGGACTGTTTCTTCACCATTATCAATAATATCCTTAAAAATAAAAAAAATAAAAAATAGAATACTATAGTTCATTTGACATTTAAAGCTGTTATATGGTATTAATTTTATAATTACAAAGATACATTTAAGTTATTTAATATACTTGAAAAAAATAAACAATAAATTTTAACTGATTTACACCATATTTAAACAAATCATATAAAATATTATTTCAGAATAAACTGCTACTTTTTTTTATTAGACACTGGAACATATTTATAATATCATGTAATTACTTTATTATTATACTTATTTCTTACATCAAATCATGGTCAGGACAGTTATTTTGTAAATAGCTGAGAGTTTCTAATTCTCAACGAGGTGAAAAAATGAGTTTATAAAAGGTAAGGCAATTAATATTTAATAAAAATTTTTGTACTCATAAATTTCCTAAACATGATATCCTAATAAACTAAAATACCATCTTGATACAACAAGGTAGCTTGTGGAGAAAAACGAATATGATTATTGCATTGCTTTTTAATGCTAAACTATATAAATAACGTCTCATGTACAACAACGACTTACGTTATGTAAAGTGCAATAAATGTGGAATATTTAGTTTAAAACAAGTTACCTCTTCTTATAATAAAAATTTTTACCTTGCGCACATCCTTAAAACTGGTAATTACTATCAGAGAAATATATTATTTTTCAAATATTTGCATTAATTTGACATCTATACAAACAGATAAATATTTAATTATAACTATAAATGGAAAAATCACATTATGAGTTGTTATCCTCCAGCATCGCATCCTGGTCACTTTAAAAGAACCTTCCTTGATTTCACCGCCAGGAATTTCCACTCTGAGGTTCAGTTCCTTATCTCCAGCACTGATAATGACTTTTGAACCCGGAACCGGGTAGTCACACACACACGGTTTGAACTGAATGTAATTATAATATTTAAGAGTCCTTGCCAACTCCAGGTACTACAAACAAATAAAAGCATTAACGATAATACTTTATACAATAAAAATGAAATTAGATAACAATATTAAAAAATCCTAATGTCCTAATGTCAAATTGAGTATCAATTCATAGCATATACTTTAAATTTAACAATTAAAAAGAAGAATTAGAATATTGATAAAAACCTCTTTCTTAGCGCCCCTCGCTTGCAGCGTGGCTAGCTGTTCTCTCGTACCTCTATTGCATATAATCCAGCCTCTTTCAATGTCACTTACAGTTTGTACATACATTAAATTAAGAGCAGAAGGATCCAGCATTAACTCTAAATCATAATCTATATCCCAATAACTGTAAAATAAACAATAACAAAATAGATTAGTAAACTTAATTAAAATAGAAAATAGTTCTAACTAATACTTTAATAAGATTGTTCCAGTAATTAAATTAAATTATGAAACCATACAAAAGATACCAATGAGCTCACTGAGTTTATTTATACAATGAGGAAACCTCACCTTTTCCTCAACATGATTCTATGATTGCCTTTAATATTTTTTTGTGATATGTATGGGGATTCAAAGTCTTGAAGTTTTCGAATAACTGAAATTTTGAAGCATAAAACTTAATAAAGCTACAACCATTACATAAAACAAAAAATCATTTGAAATTCACTTACCAACTAAATCACCATTTTCTTCCCTCTGAATTAAGAACAATGAAAAATAATATACATACATATTTGGTAAATTTATTTGATTGCATACTTTCTAAAAAATAAAAATAAACAATATTAATATCAGATAAATAATTTTATTTTTTACTAAAAAAGAACATAGAGATTTAAAGGAAAATACTTCTAGAACCGAGTAAGTTCGTTCATTTGAGCTAGCGTTAACTTCAACTTTGTAACCATTCATAAGAAAAACATTTAAAACAACTTCATGAGCAGGTGTCCCAGTTGATTCTTGCTGAGCAGTTAGAAGAAAAGCATTGAATAATTCAGCATTCAATATCTGAGGGTTCTGTCCAACTAAAATAAACAATAAAAGTATTTCGTACAAGTTCGTGATTGTCATATTAAACAAATCATGATTGAATATTAAAATGTAGTGTAGTTACATTTTGGTAAGTAACTGAGATTCAAGAACAAAACATTACCTGTTTGAATATACTTTTCCAACAGATATCTGCGTTCCTCAATCTGACCCACTGTAAGAGGCCAAAATTTCTTGGGGGGAAACACTGGAAAATCATCTGAATCATGATATTTCTTCAATTGTTCGTGTAAATTATGTAGTTGTTTGTACCGAACTGTACAATGATATTCACCATTGATATGTATATTGTAACCCTTTAACACAAATAAACAATTAACATAATAATTTTAATATCAAAGTCACAGTATGGAACACACAGTATTTTTCAAAAATCCTGATAACTTACAGTATATGCTGTTCCATTTTCTTCAGTACACTCTTGAGTATCAGGAATAGAAAAGTGCATCGTCTTGAATCTTATGTAACTAACAACACAACCTGGAAGAACTTAACCATAATAACCTATCAGCCCAATAATTGTATTAGGGAATAAAAATAAAACCCATTAGTGACAGATTGAATACAGCTGACATTATCTTATCAACTTACGACTACTATATAATAAGGATGCGCCTAAAATAACTTAACCATTTAAATAACCTAATACTAAAGGTTACATGTTCTCTCTGATAACCTATTACTGAAATAACCCTATTACATCGACTGAAACGGTTCTGGGGATTCTCGCGCACGTCTTTAAAATTGGTTATTACTACAAGAGAAATATATTATTTTTCAAATATTTGTGTTAAGTTGACATCTTAACCGATAATGTCTATTGAACCTACAACTGTTATTTTTTCTTCTCGCATTACAACTTATATTTTCTAATAAACTTACTCAAGTGTCTGCTCTTCACAATAATTTCAAATACACAGATATAATCACTGGTAGTAAATAATGTTCAAACAATAAAAACTGGTTTCATAGGGCTCCTTCAATTCTTCTAGTCAAATAATTGATACAGGTGTTACTACATGGCTGCGCTATTGATACGTAATTAATGCTAACTAGTTAGTAAGCTCGGACTTAGCTTAAGTATAATTTTGTCTTTCACTTTCACTTTATGAAGGTAAATTGGTACGATTTTGAAAACAACGTATTGTCTGAGACGGTGATTGTCGAACATGCTATAATAAAAAGCACTTAAATAATCACTCCTTAGAAATCTGCGGGGTTTTAATCCGACCTGGGCGAATAAAGGATTATTTCATGGTGGGTACACGGCCGTTGGTTACAATAGGTTGATGACCTGTAAGATAAAGCGCCCTTCCTGTCCTAGTTTGAGGACATACAAATGTTGAGCCCAACAAATAACACTCAATTTTAATGTGATTTATTTCAATAAGACAATTTAATGCTCTATATGAGGGGTGGCCAAACCACGAAATGGCCTGCGATGCCTTTTCTGTTGGATATTAAGTGGTACAATTGGTACATTCAAGATTTGTTCAGCCCGCTACAGGCTCCTTGTAGTGTGTATTACCTTTTTAAAAATTGTTGTGTGATGAGGTAAGCAATGTGTTGTTCCAATTAACTTTGCAGAACTATGTTAGCGGCATCCCTGCTAAGTGTTTGCCATGGAATTTCACTCACGGAAAATTAGATTAATTATGAAACGATGTACATTCTCAGAGTCATTTGTTCGTTTTATTAAGATTTTTAGAATGAATCTATGCATCTTATTTCCCAGTTAGAAGTTATCACTCAAGTTAGTTGGTTCATTATACAATATATATTGTATATTGTTTGTTTATTAATATAAGTTAAAATAATCTTAAAAAGATTTAAATATTTGCATAGTCTATATCCAATATGCATAGTCCATCTTGAAGGGATGGTACTTTGCTAAAGTCAAACCGTAATAAATTTAACGTTTGCAGTTGTACTGTATTAAAAAAAATATATTTATTGAAATTTACAACTGTATAGACAATATAAAATACAATACATCAAGTAAATGTGATGACATAAATAAAAATGACACGTCACTTGTTTTTAAAGAAACTACCCATTGTTGTACTATATTTAAAATAGTACTCTTTGATGTTATATAAAATTATCTTTATGTGATAGCATTAGCTGAGTTAGCGTTTTTATAATGTGATTAATAATGAAATATTTTTAGTTTCACTATCAGCTTGAAAAATAATAAATGTTCAAAGTAAACTGTAGAAAATTTTAGTATTCCTTCTTTTTATTTGAGAGAAACTGAATCCACTTTTAATTCATTCATTTTATAATTCGAATAGTTTCATTGGAACGTACTACGTTATGTAACAGGAACACTAGAAACCATTACTTAAAAATAGCAGTTCAATCCAACCCAATTGAATAATAATGTTAAATTATTAGCAATTTAAAAAAATGAATAAAATTAACACTTAATACATTTCCAATAATTAAATATTAAATAACTATATGTATGGTGAGCTAAATAACTCGTATTTTTCTGATACTACTATTATGTCATAGGAGCATATCAGGGTGTATAAGATAACCTTCTCAGGTAGTAACCACAGAGTCTAGAATGATAACTAAAAACCTGTGGAATTAGTTATTATTGAGAATGCAGTACTATTTATTATTTATATTTATTTCGCAAATATTCTATAGAATTAAGGCTGATGATGTCTTAGGCTGTAACGGCTTTATAAAAAGTGATATACCTATCAGTTTTTCAGATGTAGAAGTTAAATTGTAAGTTTCAACCAGTTTTTATACAAATTGTTTCTCATTAATTATATTTTCTTGTTGGTGAGGACTAAAAAGTATTCTCTCATGTACTTTGCACTAGGGTCATGAATTTATATATTCTTGTATTTGCTTATTACCTTTGTTATCTTTAATATAATTCATATAACTTTTTGGGTGCTTTAAATAATGAATGATGCTTGATTCAAACTTTCTTTTTCTTTATATTGTTAACATTATAAAACAGCTAAATTATCATCCCACAGCAAGTAATAAGTAGGTTTTCTTCATAGTTATTAAATTATCACTAAATAAGGTATTCGATGTCAACACAACTTACTGATATTTTTTTTTTTTACACTCTTCTCCACTACACCTATATTTCTATCTATATCACTGCCATAAGCCATGGTGGCTTATCCCTCTGTTCAAAACTGATTACCTTTTTTTTTGAGTTCATTCATTATCAAGACAACTAATACTCAAGATGTTATCCCTTGAATTTATATCTACTGGTTGTATATTCCACATACTGCAGTCCTCTGAATTCTGATGTGCTCTCATTTGTTAATATATTGGATGTGTAATTGTTTTATTCATTTTTTTAGATTTACTAAACAGGGCAGTCTTAAGGACCACACAGAATGTGCACCTAACAATGGTTATTATTTCTTGCCATTGTATGATAAAGGGGAGTACATATTAAAAGTTAGTATTTCCAATTAATTTTTATTTATTGTATTAACATAAAATGATTCCCACAATTTAAAACTGTATGTTCGTATTCAATTAATAATTCTTTTTCTAGGTGGTGCCCCCAGATGGCTGGAGCTTTGATCCCTCAGAAGTTTATCTATCTGTGGATGGAGTTACTGATTCATGTAGTCAAGGAAAAGACATAAATTTTGAATTCAAGGGGTTTGCCATATTTGGCCAAGTAAGTACAAAACAAGGATTGAAAACTAATTAATATCTATCGTTTAACAGCTTGTTTAAGTTTTAACCTGCATTTAGATTTTGCATTATTTACTGTTATATGCTGTATTGAATATCTTGGAAGTGAGGAGGTGTTATTTTAATAATTCCTTCAATCTATAAAGATTATCACCAATATTGATTTAGATCTATAGATCAATGTCAATTAAACATATATATTAGTAAAAAAAAAAAAAAAAATACATACATAATGTTCTGGCCTTTTCAATTACTGAAAGTGTTTAAGGAAGATCTAATTTCTCACAGTCTCTATTTAGTTATAATTGTTACTATTTTCTTTATGAATCTGGACATAATTAAGTATTAGTGTCTAATGAAATGAATTAACAATATTAAAAAAAAAAAAAAAAATTGGCCTCCTTGAGCCTGTCGGCCAAAGAAAGGATAACATGTTCCAAGTTTTAGGGGTTGCCCTTTGATCGTCAATGCTCATATGTTTTCTATTTTTTTTCCCCGCTAACCTTTAGGATTCAATTTTCTGTAGGAGATAAATTTTCAAATTAAATAGCTTTATCCTGTTTACCGTCTATAGACTGTTTTTCCACTTACCTGTCTGATTGTATTGTTTATTTTCTAAGGAGAGTAATTTTGCATACATTAAAAGTGATAAAACAAAATAAAATCTTCTTTCGGTTAAATTTCAGTTTATTCTGAAATTTTATACTAATTAAAATAATGATAGTTATTAAAATAACATTTTTTTTATTTCATATTAGGAGCAACCGTCAAAAGGAGTTCACTGGTTAGAACCTGCCGCCTAGTCAAGTGTTATTTAGTATAAGAAGAGTTGAGCTCTTAACTGCTCCTACTCTCCTAATATCAAACTACCAAACCATGTATAATACCCTCATGTTCCTTGTAAAAAAAAAAAAAAAAAAAAAAAAAAAAAAAAAAAAAAAAAAAAAAAAGGGCACAATTTCTGGACTTGATTGTGTAGGGAGACGTATTTGTATTCTTAAAATCTTATTGAAGTGTGCTTAAATATACCATAATGCATTCAATAAATTTATTTGTGACTTAGATTAAATATTCCGAAAAGTTTGGATCAAAGATTTCTTTTGTAATCTTGTTACTAATTTACTTTAATATTTCCAATACCTTACCTGATTAATATAAGCTCATGAAGATCATTCATTATGAATTTTAAAGTATGCTTACATATTATTTTAATTAATAATGTGTAGTAATCTATCTTACTTTGTTGATTTTTCAATTGATTAATTTTTACAATTTGCTTAGGTTGTTAGTTCTGGGTTTGATATTGGCCCTAAAGGAATTACTGCAGAGCTTTATCCTGACAATTCTGAAGCTCCTATTCTACGGACTATAACTTCTACCAATGGCGATTTCATGTTCACACCAGTTTTACCAGGAGACTATAAAGTCAAGATATCTCATCATATGTAAGTCACATTTGCTTTTGTTTTCTTTCAATATCTGTTTACTTTATGATTTTCATTCATAAATTATTAATTAAATTAAATTTACAGTTGGAAACTTAATAA
The DNA here is from genome assembly GCA_003667255.2 of Euschistus heros. Lineage (NCBI taxonomy): Eukaryota > Metazoa > Arthropoda > Insecta > Hemiptera > Pentatomidae > Euschistus > Euschistus heros. The sequence continues at coordinate 548,860 of RCWM02000416.1, read as the reverse complement.
AACTGAAGCTAATGTAAAGGTTTTAAAAGATAATGGCAAGGTTACCGAGGGAGCATTGGCTGTCATTGGTTATGATGTGAGAGGTTCAGTTACCAGTGATAACCAACCAATAACAGGAGTTAGTTTTGTTTTGTTTTCTAAAAATCAGGTAATGTTTTTTATTATAATTATGTTAATTGATTCTGTGCTTGTTATGGTAATTATAAGTTGATTTGTTTTTGTTCTTTACAGATAAGCATCACAGGATGTGATGTTAGTCCACTTACTGGTTTTTCTGGCGATGGATTAGATCTCAAGGACTTATCTCCTGTTTGCCATGTATCCTCTAATGCAAAAGGAGGTTTCATTTTCCCTGTTCTTCCGCCTGGCGATTATGTATTAGTTCCGTATTATAAAGGTTCAAAAAGCACTAAATTCGATGTCCATCCAAAGAAACTGCCTTTTACTGTCTCTCATGGAAGTCTTACTCTTCCATCCTCATTTCAGGTAAACAAGGTTTTAGATTGTGTGTGTATTTTTGTATTTCATTCTTTTGTATGTTAATATTAATGGAATATGCTAGGTAAAAGGTTTTACCGTCAGTGGAAGAGTGCTTTGGTCTCCTAATGGCTTGCCTATGAGCGATGCCAAAGTTATTTTGAATGGAAAAGAAGTTGCCACCACTAGCGAAGATGGTTCTTACAATTTAGAAAACATGAGAGCCGGGAACTATAAAATCAAGGTCACTGCCGGTAATGTCAATTTTAATCAAATAAGTTTGTTAATTATTTTAAATCAGTTGATTTATGTATGATTGTATAAAAGATTAAATGTTATTAGGAAGCAATGAGTGATTTGCCATTCCTATGATATTAGTTTATTAAAAAAATTGAAGTGCTACGAATGAATAATTTCTTCACAAATTATTGTATTCATTTTTCTGCACATTTACTTGACGTATATTTTGTACACAGTTCTAAATATCAATTAATAAAATTTAAAAAAGACAGATTAAAGGTTGTTAAAAGATTAGTTTCAAATGTTAGACATTCATCTGCAGATTCCTAACAACATACAAGCATTGAAAACATTAGACATTTTATTTACAGATTGTATTGATTATATTGGATTATAGAGGAGGCCAAGGTCCATCCTGGGCTGTAGCGCCACGGATCATCATCATCATCATTGATTTTATTAATGTAAAGTAAAAATCAAATGTATTTATGGCACTCACTATAGTTTCTTAAGGAAAGAGGCAACTTATATTTGGGGCTAAAAATATTTTAAATAGTGCTATTTTAAAAATGTTTCCGGTAGGAATAGAAAAACCGACTCGTGAGTAAAACCCTCGAGGCCTGGGCACGACGTTAAGTCTTGAAAGTGGTGACAAGCAATATGGTTATACAGAAATAAAGAATCGCCAACAGTCATAACGCGATAATAATAGCCAACAATTGAAAACTTTTAGAAAAGAAGCAGGAATATGTCTTTCTGTATGACAAGAATGCCTTAACCTGAGAAAATAAACAAAACATCAGTCCTCATGTGACTGCAATTCTCTTCAGAGACGGTGGTATTTACCAAGTTCTCTCGGTTTTTTAAATGGGTTTACCCATTATAGTCTAGTTATGATGGTGCACTGATGGGATAAGTTCCTTTTTTCATTTGTCTCGAAAAATCTGCAAAACACTGTAACTGTTTGCACTATAACTGAAACTCCTACTGCGAAAACTACATCAACATTGGATCACTCACACAGATACCGCCTTCTGTGTGACGTTGCCTTATTGTTGACCTTTGATAAGATTGTGCGATTACTGACCAGCCCATCAGACCGCACCTTTTGTCTCCAGGCCTTTAGGGTTTCTTTTTTTGCTTAAGAAATGTTAACTTTTTATCACATCATTTTTCACTCTTTATCCTGAACTGAATCAAGTTATATTACTTGTCTCTTTCTTTCATAAAGCTTGTTAAGTGTTAATAAGTATTTGGTATCTTGTCCTACAATTTTACATTAATATAATTAATATAAAATGTCTTAAATTTCTTATGTCTTGAACATTAGTCTGTTTTTAAAATTAAAGATAAATTTGCAAATTTAAAAACTAATAATAAAATAAATATCTTAGAAGTGGTGAATCATTCATAAATTATTCATTAAACTTTAAACTCCATTTTCTGTCTCTGCAGTCGACAGACTCACAAACTCTTACTCTTATATTTGATTTAGCAGATAATGTAATTTTTGAAGAAGTCGATGTCAAAATAACATCTACCATGTTGCCGGATTTGTTCCCTAAAAGCTATTCAGTTTGTGGTCGCCTGTATTCAACTACAAGTTCTGGACCTTATAAATTGAAAATATTTTCTAATGATCATTTGATGGATCAGATAATGTCCGATCAAACTGGACAATATTGCATTTATTTATCAAGGGGAAGATACAGTATAACTCCATCCATTGATGATAAACAAAGGAATGAAGGTCTTCTGTAAGTAATTCTTTTATATTTTTTTCAAGTCATTATTTACTATTTTATTTACAGTTATATTGTATCGGTCACCTGTATTTTAAAAAATTAATCAAACCAACAAACATGCTTTGCTACCAATAAATCATAAACTTTAAATTCATTGTTGATCTGAGCTTCTTTTTTAGATAATAGGTGTATTTCAGTTAACCAATATAAAGCTAAAGTAAAACTCCTGTTAACCATCCTCAGATCAACTGGTTCTCGGCCCATTGAATCTTAGTATCTTCAGCTCAGAACTTTATGCCATCCTTCATGCCATAATATACTGTGAAAGAACAGAATTATTTCTTCCTATGGGTACCAGGATATGTAGGGCTATCAGGTAATGAAATGGCAGATAGAACAGCCAACCAACGCCAGCATCACCGGATAAATGTTAAGATCCCGATAACAGACTTAGTAAGAAAAATCAAATGTAACGCGATCAAAGAATGGCAAAGGTTTTACGATTGGGAAAGTACACTGAAAGGAAAGGACCACTAGGCAGTACAACAAAAGGTAGCATTGACCCCATGGTTTGTGACTCAAAGGCTAGATCTCGACCGCCCAAGCTTAGTAAAACTTAATCGACTCAAGATTAAACATGGCAGAACTAATAAACACCTCAATTTAATGGCACTAGCTCAAAGTGGCATGTGTCCTAATGCCAATACCTGGAAGATCCAAGAGACATTGTGTTTAATCGCAAAAGGTTTGTGGAAGAGAGGATAAGAGCGCTGGGTACACAAACTGTTCACGACGGTTCTGAATTTTTAAGAAATATGACCAAAGAAAAGGCCCACAACTTGAAGAAATTTTTTCAGAAATGAAAGTTCTCATATAATAGAGAAAGACATATAAATTAGATAGGACTACATTGGCAATATAGGACTTATGTTAACAAGTCTTGAAGACAAAATAAAACAAAACAAAAAACAAGCTGGTTCTCGAAATAACTGGCCAATCCTGTGGAACAAATCTAAAAAAAAAAAAATTCATTTTTAATCTATCTTCAATAGCTGGGATATGACCAAAACATTGATTGTTCGATTATTTTGGAAAAGGAAGAATCAAAAAGATAGGTTACTGAAGCAATTTAACTGCTTGCTTCCATACATATTTTTTTATTAATCAACTATGGGTCTTTTCTGCTCAAATTCAGTTTTAATTTAAATACCATCTTGTTTTCAAGTATATATACTTTCCTATGAATCTAGATAACGAAAACTTATGGTTTGGTTGAGGACATGTTAAAAAGTCCTGAAACGTTTTTTTTGTTGGAAATCATTAAAAAAGCTTTGTTATGAGTTTAATTTGTTAAAATACCATTTGAAGTTAGTTTTTAAATAACTATGTCACTTCTTGCTCGTTCATCGAAGAGCCGATCTCTCTGCCCTTCACTACTCTAAAATCCAGGCCAGCCTTTATTAAAGTCCACACCTTCTCCCTTTAACTTATGCCTTCATTTGTTCAAATATTTTATTTCTTTATTCGAAAACTTTAAAAGTGTAAAGGTAAAGGGCACTTTTGCTGACAAAATACTAAGCTAGTATCGAGGCAGCTCCGAAAGTTTCAGCTCGTTAGTCCCTTCTTGAGAGGCTTTTAGTATTCATAATAAAAATAACTACACTTTAGGATGCTACCCACCTTTCGGCTTTCCATTTAGAATAATTATTAATATCACATCTTAATTGTGTACTCATAATTCACTGCAGTACATACAATAAAATGAGTTGCAGTAATGTATTTATTTACAGATTTTCTCCAACAAGCAAAGATATTGAAGTTGTTGACAAGTTGCTGGAAAATGTAGATTTTTCACAGCTTCGATCTACTCTTAGAGGTAGGATCGTTTGTATGTCTCCATGCCCTCCGATAACTGTCAACTTGAAACCGAAAGGAAAGGGCCCTATTAAGCAAGCTGTTGCACAGAGTAAATATTTTAATTATTTCTTCTTCTATCAGTTGTTTATTGTTACATATTTATTAATTCTCATAAATAAGTACAGTTGTGACTCAACACCCAATTGAAGAGACAAGTCCTATAGTTATGTTTTTTTATTATAATTAACTATTTCAGTGTCGTAGTTAGTGTCTGTGATAATAAATTGTTTCTTTACGCATCTACTATCAACATTTAAATAATAATGACTCCTTGTTTTTTCAATGGGATGTCAAGTCATGGATTTAGTATATTATATCATAATTTTCTGAAATAATATTATGACCTATTTTTGAACAGGTGGTCGCTATGAATTCAGCAATGTTATACCTGGGGACTATGACCTGTATATAGAGCCAGGGCTTGGCTGGTGCTGGGAAAAAGAAACTATGTCACTTTCAATTATGAAAGAAATTACAGAAGTTCCTAATTTTACACAGTCCGGCTTTACTGCTACCATTGTATCATCTCATGAAACTAAGGTATTTTAAGATTTGGTATTCTTTGTTTATAGTTTTTTGATTATTTATGCAATCTCTTTTTGAAATACCTGATCAATTCCTGTCTATAAATTCTCTTTGACTTACTTTAAATAACACTTATTTTACACTTCATAAATATAAATCCCCCATTTATATAAACTAGCATCCCCCGTCACGGCTTCGCTCGCTCTCATGAGTAAAGAACTTAAAATAATTTAAGTAATTGAAGTTTTATTTGTTCATTGATAAAAATCTTGTATTGAAATATGCAATCGAGAATTATTTCTTCAATGATATTTTTATGCATAGCAGTAATGTTAACCAGGTTGAAATTGCATTGGTTAGGTGTTTGAAGATTTCATAAAGCATAATTAGACTATCCATATTTACTTTTAATTTATCAGTTGGTAAACCAGATGGACTGGGATTATTAAGAAACTCTTGTGGATAATGAATTGCGTTATCAGTGCTTACAACTAAAGGCCGATGAATCATAATTTTAATCAAAATATGAAAAAGCAAAGGACCGTCATTTTGATTTGGTTGTAATTTCTAGCCATAAGAGTATATCACAGTGTCACAAACTTCATTTCTGCCCCTCAACAATGTACATTTAAATATATTCTTCAATGAAGGAGTCACATATGTTGATAAATAAATGTATTATACAAAGCATTTACTCCTCTTTATTAATAGTAAAAACATGTGACATGTTTCGGGAAACAAGGTCCCATCATCAGACTGAAACAGTATTCACAAATTACTATAATGTAGTGAGATTATAGTAATTTGTGAATACTGTTTCAGTCTGATGATGGGACCTTGTTTCCCGAAACATGTCACATGTTTTTACTATTGTACATTTAAATTTTTATAATTCTTAATGTTATTATAGCTAAACCTTCCAAGAACTATGAAAATGATGTAGTAAAAATTTAGTGTTGATAGGTTCAGTAGTTTCAAACTGTATAGTGGAATGGTGCTAACCACGATATCGGTATATTTTCAAACCCCTGGAAACCACATGTTGTTCCACAAATTCAAATCATTTTCAACCGACTTCTTAACTCATCTGTATTTTTTGTATGTTACACAATTACTCGGTCAATTCTGAAACAATTTTGTGATTCTTTTTTAGATTGGTAGGGCATACTTCAGAGGTGGTCCCATAAAAAATATTTTGAAATCAACAAAAATTGATAATTTACATATACAGTCAACTCTCGATGTGTCGTACTTCGATAAGCTGAATTCCTAAATAATTTGAAAAAAATCTACGGTCGGAAGTACATTACACTTAAATTTCACCTCAAAGAGATGATTTCAGACAGAAAACGTTAAAAATTGTGTAAATAAGTCGAACTGGAAATAAGGTTCAAAACTTCTAGGACCATCTCTATGAAATGAACTACATATTGGAAGTCATCGCCTCTATACCTCAAACTCAAATTTAAAGAATTTCATGTGTAATTTGTTTTCCTGTTTCCCGTCATTGTTTATCTTTCCAGTTCATAGTTACACCAGTAACTTATTATTAGTTATTCATTCGAGTGGTTTTACAGTGGCTATTGTAAATTCCTTCAATTAACGAAAGGTTAAAATTGATTTGTAAAGTGGAGAAATGAGAAAGGAGTTGGGCGTTTGTTGCTAGTGAATTCCGAATTCCGCGTAGTTCTCATTCAGCCATCCTAAAGAATAAAGAAAAGATTGCCACTGATGGAAGGGGGTAACTTTTAAGCACCCTAAAAGTAACTAGGTAAAAGTAAGTAGGTAACTTTTGGGTCTACTTTTAGGTGCCCTCAGAAAAAAGCACAGTTCAATTGAAAGTTATATGATAAATTGGTACCGGGTATTTAATTTTCTGTATCAATGATTTTATATGTATCTACAAACAACATCCACATTAGTGAAAAATATACGTAATGATTTCAACTACAATTTTGTGTTAAATTTTCCCATTATATGAAGATAAGTGGAATGATAACCTCGATAATTCTTTGTTCAGTAAGTCGAACTATTTTTCAGGGTAGCTTGAAGATCGAGAATTGACTGTATAAACAAAAATACTCTCACCACTAAAAAGTAAAAAATAAAAATAATTTTTAGAAAGAAAAAAAAAAACCGACTTCAAGATTAATCCTACATATACAAACTTGAACTAAAAAATAAAATATAATATTTTAATTGCTTCGAAACAAAAACCATTAAATGACAGTCAACGAAATTATCGACACTTATATACCTATTCACAATTTATGATCATTTATTTTTGGAGTCGTTGCTAACCAAAACAAACAGAATTTCAAAAGAAATGGTAACCTTAAAGATCCTCCCTCTGTTTCATCGCCACACCGCTGTCACCGGCCATTCAAAAGTGTATTGCGAAGGCAGGATTAAACTGTCCTTCTTGGCTGTCACCGACTCCAAAAATAAATTATCATAAATTGTGAATAGGTATGTAAGTGTCGATAATTTCGTTGATTATCATTTAATGGTTTTTGTTTTCGAAGCAATTAAAATATTATTTTTTATTTTTTAGTTCAAGTTTGTATATGTAGGTTTAATCTTGAAGTCGGTTTTGTTTTTTTTTCTAAAAATTATTTTTTTAATAATTTAATTAAAAATAAGTAAATTTTATTATCAATGTCTAGCTCTATATAACACCTTATCTTTGTAACCTCTCTTGAATAGCGTTCGCCATCTATCAGTGAATTTTCAAACTTTACTGCACACCACATATTTATCGCTTTTTTAATTGCAAAGTAATGGAAAATCAGTAGATTTTATTATTTCTAAACCATCTTGCAACTTTATGATGTGGTCAAAATTGGTACAGATTGGTTGAGTACTTATCATGGTTAGTGATCACAATCTAAAAATGGCTTGTCCTTTTATATAATAGTATAGATACATTTATTAATATCAAAGACAATTATTAATTTTTAGTTGGAATAATATTTATTCATGCTTTCCGATGTTTGCCCATTTAAGTGATTAGAAGCTGAAATAAATTTATAAAGTAAACAGGAATTGATCTATTGTTATTTTGTATATTCAAAGTCATTTCTAAAAACATCAACTGATCAACTTTTATAAACTGATTTGATCTGTATAATTTTAGATCAGAATTACCCTGACCTGTATAATTTGAAACACCCACTTCTACCCTGTTTATTTCCCCCCTCTCACTGTTTATTTAGTGAGATTTAACAATTTTAATTTAAATTTGACTTCGGTGTCCATGGTTCCCCAACCAAGATGATAAGAATCACAATGATAATGAAAAACTTGCACCTACTTAAGTCTTTTTGAGCGAGACAAAATCATATCTATATACCTAGCTCTTTCTCCCTTAAGTGTATTTATTGTTAATGTAAAAAGTTATCAATTCCCATTCAAAATTTAAATAAATATTGACTAGAACCCTCATCACTAAAATATTTTTTAAATTTTAAAAGACATCCCTTATCCAATCCTTGCAAACCAAATTCCTACAAAAAATCCTTAATGCTTTACTTAATGTAAAGTTTGCTAAACTTATCCATAAAGACCTTAATGTTCCGTATGTTGCAGATTTAGCCCAAACCAGATACCTATCCTTTCATAGTAAGCTCCATAACCATTCAAATCCACTAGTCTCCCAACTTGCCTCACACTGCATTCCTTATAATCCTCCAAGGTGTCTGAAAAGAAGATGGCCCAGGGACCTTCTAATATAAAATTTTTATTGAAGTATTACTAGTGAGTAATTCTTCACAGGTTATTTACAAGTCATTATGATCAAATTTACTTGTTGTATATTGTGTACAGTTGTAAATAAATAGTTTTTTTTTTTTAAACAAAATAAAAATAATTTAAAAAGAGATAAATCATTACAATGTGTAGTATATTTGTGTATTATTTCTTACATTTTAAAATAAAGATCACATTGTGCATACACAGTTATATTTTATCTCTCATTAGTTTGAACTCTAATTTATTTGAACTTTTTCTTTGGTTTCACATTGTTAAGAGTAGACTGTATATTTATAAACTTAAGTTGTAAATCCGATGTTTAGGTATCCTATTGGCCAGAGGGGCATGAGAAAGATAAGTTAGAAATGAATGTTTCACCCGGTAGCACACACATCTGCGTTGCTAAATATTCACCTTATATTTTCGAACCTACTGGTTGCCATGGTTATAAAGAGCCGAGGATCCGCTGGGTCTCTGGTGCTGTCGAATTGTTCGCTATCACTCACGCTAATTCCTTTTATATTGAGTCTACTCATCCGATTGATGATTTGAAAGTGATGATGAGGGCTAAATCGAAGGCTAGAGAGCAGCAATCAGACATGTAAGCTAATTTTCAATAGAATAAATATGTATTGTAGTATTTTTTACTTTAATTTTATACATTTCACTTTTAATGTACTAATAAATATATGTTAGTTCATTACAGGTACCTGGAACAATTTTCTATGAAGACAAAAAAACAGGAATTAGGAAATATAAACTGTCCCTGCAACTTGCTGAAGGAGAGTTTGTAACCGTTAGCCCCGCAGCTAGTTTCTCTATTTTTACTCCTCAGTCAGTTCAGTTAAAGGGGTCTCTTGATTGCGCTAACATCACAAAGCCGCTCTTCTATGCTGAAAAAGGACAAGTGATTTCTGGTAATATTTTTAAATTTATGATTTATTCTATTCATCCGTCTTTATCCAGTCTGCCAGTGTTCCTCAGTGTAGTTTACTTGGTCCTATCCTCTACATGTGTATACAGCTGACATTCTTACCCATCCTAATACCGTTGCCACTATGTATGCTGATGATATGTGTAATGCATCAGTAAATGATGATCCTTTCATCGCAATCTCAATCACGCCAGTCTTATATCACTAACTTTTTAGAATTGCCTCAAAAATTGGAAAATTTAAATTCAGAAGAATCTCGATAATCCGAACACCATTTTGGGAAAAATAAAAATTATTTTCTGAAAATCTGTGATTTAGCAGCCAAAAAACGTTCTTTAACCTTAGTTCAGAAAAAAATGAGTGACTATTTTACAAATGTTTATATTTTTGTTTTCTTTAATTTTTTTTTATCTTTCTGTACAGCATAATTTTTTTGTGTGTAGAGTACTGTACTTTCTGTGTTTGTATAATATTGTATACATACTATGTGAAATATTATGAAATTCATGTGCAATACATTACATAAAGTATAGTTACCTTACTGTAGCACAGTAGTATTTCGTAAAACAAACTATTTACCTTTAACAATACAATGTGCTTCTTATTTTATGGGAACTAGTATGTCAGTGTTCATTTTTTGCAAGCTACATATTATGCCTGGAAAGCACTTTGTTTGGTAATCCGAACAATTTGATAGTCCGAACCACCCCCGGTCTCAATTAGTTCAGATTATCGAGGTTCTACTGTCAATCCAAACCAGCCCCCTCACCTTTACAATTTATTGTAAATCTATAACTTCCTGTCCTACGTTACCTTTTTTAACATGTCCTCAGTACCAGTGGAACATATCCGCTATCAAGGACCCTGCCTGGACAAATGTCTTTCTTGGAATCTTTATACAAGACTGAAATGACAAGAAACTGCTTACATTATAGTCTACTCCAACATAACTAAACACACATACTAAGCTTCCAATTAATTACAAAAGACTCATTTACTTGACAATAATCAAACCTACTTAGGCATCCTGTTTACCATGTATCCAATCCTCACATTCTAAAATGCTTCAAAAAAGCCTCAAACAAATTAATATTGTTATAATACTTTCTTTACTCTTAAAACATATAAATTAACTTCGACATCAAATTAATGTTTTCACTGTTTTCTGTCACTTTATTAGCTTTAAACAATATTTTGTTTTCAGGAAAAGTAACAACTGGGGACAGCAAGGGGTTGATAAATGTTTCTATTAGTATCCTCGATGAAGATGGAACTGTTCTTCATACCCAAGATACTGCACAAGATGGCTCCTATAGATTTCCCCCAATTAAAGCAATGTCAAATTACAGGTGAATAATAAAAATGTCATATATTTAGTAGATTTTAGAAATTTATATATTTAGTAGATATTAAAAATTCTTCATATTTAGATAGTAGATTTTAGAAATTTATATATTTAGTAGATATTAAAAATTCTTCAATGTTGTTTTCATTCTTGTATTATAGATAGAAATAGATAAAAAATAAATTTTATTCTGGGACAAAGTCCCTTAAGAATAACAACAAATGAATTATAAAAAGTAAATCATATCTGGCCAAAATATTTTAAATAAAACAATGAAATAAGATGATATAAAGTAAATACAAGTTTATGATGAAATAAATTAGAGAAAAAAAATCTATAAGCAAACTCACATATATACACACAAAACCTTATATACATTCAGTAAAGGAAAAAATGTTATATACAAAGTTGATTGAAAGATGAAGTTTCTGAATTCACACATTGTAAGGTATGAAGAAAAATAATATTTGTTGAGAGGGAGTAGACAGAAATGATAAAGAAAAAATAAAAATGAAAAAAAAAGATGCAAGAAGCTTCCTTGGTGTCCGCATATTTGAGTAACAGTGAAAAAGTTGATTGAAAGATGAAGTTTCTGAATTCACACATTGTAAGGTATGAAGAAAAATAATATTTGTTGAGAGGGAGTAGACAGAAATGATAAAGAAAAAATAAAAATGAAAAAATATTTGAGTAACAGTGAAAACAAGAATCATAAAAGTTTTTTTATTTAATATGCTGATATGACATTCGTTATTAAGCACCCACATGATTAAATAGCATTCATCTGGAGGGAGATAAGGTGGTGGAAGAGGTTTGTTTTAAAAATTCTGAGGGAAGATGCGTTACGAATGGAGGGAGGAAAATAATTCCAAAGAATAGCGGCTCGGGCAAGAAAGAAACGTTGGAATGCAGTCGTTCTGTAGGATGGGGTGTAGAGATCGGAGAGATTTGAAATGTAGGATGTTATGGATAAAAGGAGGTTGATGTGTATTAATAGCTTGGAAGAGGAATATACCGAAGAAGTAATCTCTACGGAAGGAAGGGGAGAGCCAATTTAACTCGGTGTAAAGATTGGACACATAAGAGCGTCTTGAGGTTCCGAGGACAAACCTTATACAGCAATTCATGATATGCTTTAATCTATTCTCAAGAGTCGTCAAGAGCCCACCATAAATCACACATCCATAGTCAAATTTGGGTAAGATGAGGGAGGGTATTAGAAGTTTATGAGTGGATAGAGGAAATAAATGCTGGAATGGATTAAACGTGTTTTTAACAAAGGAGTGGAAAGCTATAGGGTGACCATTGAGGTATAAAGTAGGGAAGTTGGGGTTCAATCAAAGGAGGGAATGGGATCCTATTGCAATAGCTTGAGTTTTAGCTGTGTTTAACGTTAATTTATTCAGGCTTGCTGTACGTATTCCTATAAGATTTTGTTTTATTTTTTAGGCTCCTCGCTGCTAAGGAAGGTTATGTACTGACAGAACAGTCCATGCGGGGACATTTCAGTGCTCATAAATTAGCTGAAATTGTTGTCACTGTCAAAGATGTTAACGATGGGTCACCACTTCAGGTTGGTATATTAGTTACATTAGTTTTTAGTACATTGTGGATTCAGAAATCTTTTAAAATAATATTATATTAATATTTAGCACTAAGCATCAGTTATTTATTTGTATATTTTAATTCTGTAATCCATAAAGTTAACTTTACCTTATATGTGAAAACTAAAAATATTATTTTAAAAAGGGGTCAGTTTTATGAATATAAGTAATGTTAGTGAAACTTAGCTTTATTTAATTCTCAACATTTTGGCCTTAATGTTAATGGCAATCATGAAGGCAGTGAAAATAAATTGTTTGGTATGAAAAATCTACTGGTATTTCTTGAAAATTACCAGCTGGTTTATATCAACTTAAGAAAGAAAAAAAAAGAAAGTCTAAAGTCCATATCAACATGTTTGTATGTCGAGTAAAGTCTTTATACTAAATTCATTTTAACTTACATAATGAAATAAAAGAAATATTATTGAGGTGTGTTCACATTAATAATACCTATCATATATGTTATACAGGGTGAGTACCTCTTAGTGTAAAAAAAAAAAAAAATTGGGTGAAACTAGATCAAAAATGTGGAAAAATGCCGCTGACCTCACCTTTCTATTCCAATCTGTTGCAGATATACAATAGCTAAATACGATTTCAGATATATGATAGATAAATCAAAGACTTTTTTGAGGAAACCACGTTTTTTTTTTCCCATAAAAACTGTAATATCTCCATTTAGTTTAAATATTTTTCAAATTTTGACCATAATTTCGGATTTAGCATTAAATTTCCTTTAATAGCAGAGTACCTGTAACCTTGAATTTTACAAACTTAGGATCTAAAGAACAGCTTGATCTTCACCTTATTTAGGGAAGTTACAATGTCTTATATTACTTCAAAGCTCATCATTTTTCTCTTATAGAAATAACTTCATCACTGTATATGTTTAATTCAAGTAACTTGAGGTACGCATGATGGTATAGAAGGATAAATATAATTAGAATTGGTGAATTATTATTCTATCTTTCAGTAGAAGTGACAAATAATTCATCAATTCTAATTTAATTTGTGTCTTACATTTTAGTCATTTGACAGTAAACATTGCTTGTATGTGATGTAGTACTACTACTGCTTTTCCACTTTAAATTCAGATGTAGATTTGCATGCATATCTACATACAGATATCTAATGTTTTGCCATGGATATGTCTTTCGTCTGGGGGTCTATAATTTTATTGTGTAACTTTTCTTCACATTCAAAAATGTAACATTTTGACAGGCTCTAGCTTTGTTGGTGTTGCTCGGATCGAAAATTTAATGACAGAATATCAGAAATTCATTGGAGAAATTTTTTGTTATATAACATTTGTCGCTAGGACCTATCATTTAGGAGCTGTAATGGTTTGAATGGAAAAAGTTATGTTTTGCCTACATTTTTTAAGTGTTGGGGCTTTTTTGTCTTGACATTTTGTTGGTGTTGCTCGGATCAAAAATTTCCTAAGTTTCCTTATCAGAAGCAGTAGATTATATACAAGGGTGGTCTGAAAAGTTTCCGACCTCAATGTGAAGATGGCAGTACTCGTAAATAAAAGTCTAGTAAATTCGTTGTTCATATGTTGACAGTTGCTCACTGAAGCTTCAACCATTTTGGACGCGCAGTTGTTATGTAACAGTCGTTTGAGTGAGTTGGTGTGAGTGTTTTTGTGAAAATGGGCAAAATCTGTCATTAAATACTTGTTTTTGAAAGGCAATACGCCTACGCAAATCAAAGATGAGTTGGATTTTGTGTATGTGGACTCTGCACCATCATTTACCTTCATGAAATTTTGGGCAGCTGAATTTAAACGTGGCAGTAAGAACTTGGGAGACGATGAACGTTCAGGACATCCAAAAACTGCAACTACCGACGAAAACATCACCAAAGTTCACCAAATGGTGCTAGACGACCACCGAATTAAAGTGAGAGAGATAGCAGAGGTTATGAACATGTAAAAAGAATGTGTTTGTCACTTATTAAATCAACATTTAGGCATGACAAAGCTGTCCACTGTGAATAATGGCTGCAACCACATTTGCAGAAAAAGAAAATCCTGTTTTACCAAGACAACACTCCATCTCACACCTCAGCGGTTGCCATGGCGAAAATCCACGAATTATGGTTTGAACTGCTTGACCATCGGCCTCACCAGATCTAGCTCCAAGCGACTTCTTTTTGTTCCCTCACCTAAAAATTGTGCTCGGTGTACAGAGATTTTCGTCAAATGAAGAGGCAATCACCTTCGTAAACAGTTATTTTGCAGAGAAAAACGCCAAGTACTGTTTGGACAGGTTACAGAGATGGGAGCATCACCGGGAGAAGTGTGTAGAGTTACAAGGAGACTATGTTGAAAAAAAAAAAAATTCAGAAAATATGTTTTTTATCTTTGTTAGGTTGTAACCTTTTCAGACCACCCTCATAGGAGTCTATAGAGACATATCCATGACCTGTTCTTTTTCCCAGTCTGGGTGAAATTGAGTTTTTTTCTTTCTACAATAACCAATGATTTTGTAATTATATGTGTTGTTGTTCATTAGAGTTTTAGAGTGTAAAACATCTAGATCATCAATACTCATTAAGAATAAAAATAAAATAAAAGAACTTTACCTTGGTTTGAAGAACCCTCTGGTCAAGACCAGCCTGAGAAAAAGGCATGAAGGTAAGCGCTAGGAATCCACAGGGGATGGCCAGGAGCATAGGACATGGTTTCTTCTTTTTAAACTCAAGGATCAATCGGAGGATGTAGATAAAAATCTTTTTTAAACCCTTACTATGTTGATTCATTTCACCAATGTTTACTATATGTCACTCACGGAAAAGTCTTCGGCCTCCTAATCCTTGGAGCTAAAATGTCCTGTGAGAAAGGTGCGTCTTCCCATCCCCACCACATAGCCCATTCAATGAGACAAGAAATGAGCCTTTGTCGCAACTAATTAGGGGAAAGCTGAATATTTGCAGGGTGTTAGTACATAAAGTATACACTAAAAAAACACAAAGTCCTGACCCCCACCCCTCTTGCTTTTCCCCCCACCACTTCAGCAACATAAGAAGTACGGAACTCTGGTTATATGCCGACAGCTCCAAACCTAATCATGCTATCGGAGTGTTCTTTTTTTTTTTTTTTACTCCTTTTTACTCCTAATAATATTACAAACAAGTTATGTTATATACACTTTTTATATAGATAGCTTAGTTTCGCTGTAATACTTAATCATAACCAGAAAACTGCCACTACAAGAAACAAATAGTAACTTCAACAAATTATAGATTTTTATCATTACGTTTTGGGAAGAAAAGTGTTAAACAAACCTTATAGATAATATAACGAGCTTTAAAATGATGTGTCTCATAACGCATAACATTAAAACGATGGCTTCATAGAGAGCGCTGAAAGAGTAGTGGATACCGGTGCGCCGGTCCAGCAGGGCCCTGCTGAGGTGCACAAACGCGTATACTGCTGTTCATGATCATGAATAGTCATTCAGATTAAATGCAGCAACAATGTAATAACGTTTATTTTTCGGTTATTACTTCTAAAGTGCATTTTTTTTTTTTGCTATAATAGTTTATAGTTTACTTGTATCACTTATTTATTACAAAATTTAGCATCGAAGATTTAACTCCAAAAATCAAAAGATCTGATTGCTGGATATTGTTCACCACTCTTAGCTCTAAATGTGATAAAAAGTCTTCCTCAAAATATCTTTTGGTTTAGGGGAGAGAGGGGGTGTGAAAGTCGTATGTTGTTGGCTGTCTGATCTGGTAACTCGGAAAATGTTACTTTTAGCACATGTATACATAAAAAAGCAAAGCAAATTTGCAAAAAATGTCATTTTATTCCTCATTTTACTACTCTCTTTCCCATATCATAATTTTAGAGCTATGGGAGAGGGAAAAATAGAAGATTTTTTACTTAAGGTAAGTCGCAGTTCTCCGGAATATCACGTTTGTCGGTACTCATTTGGCTATAACTCCGAAACGATTTGTTCGATTCAACTTTCTCTTTTTTCATATGAAAGCTGGTTAAATTTACTATAATAACTCAAATAATTAATTTTGATCTAGTCCCGTAAAACACCCACAGCAGAATATTGAGAAACCCGTACTGTTGTGAAAAACACGTATTTTTCGGCACATTTATTACAATAACTCCAGAACTATTTCTCCGATTCAAAATCTATTTTTTCCATCTGAAAACTTTAAATTTACTATAAGACCCTTTATAATATTTTGATTGAATCTCTTGAAATACCCATGACAGCACGCTGAGTACACTGTACTATTTCAGGATTCACTTTTTTTTTCGAAACATTTATCACTATAACTCCAAAACTATTTGTTTGATTCGAAATTTATTTTTTCCATATAAAAGCTGGTTAAATTTACTATTAGACCTAATATACTTAATTCTGATTAAATTCCGAGAAAAACCCACGCCAAAACGCTAAATGTGTATGTTTTGGCGAAATGTGACGATTTTGACATGTTCAAGGGGCTTCCATAGGTATTTCCAGGGATACAACCAAAATTGATATATAGGATATCATAGAAAATTTAAACAGCTTTCAGATGAAAAAAATAGATTTTTAATCGAAGAAATAGCTCCGGTGTTGTTGTGATAAATGTGCCGAAAAATACGAGTTTTTCACAACAGTACGTGTTTCTCAATATTCAGCCGTGGGCATTTTACGGGACTAGATCAAAATTTAATATTTGAGTTATTATAGTAAATTTAACCAGCTTTAATATGAAAAAAGAGAAAGTTGAATCGAACAAATCGTTTCGGAGTTATAGCCAAATGAGTACCGACAAACGTGTTATTCCGGAGAACTGCGACTTACCTTAAGTAAAAAATCTTCTATTTTTCCCTCTCCCATAGCTCTAAAATTATGATATGGGAAAGAGAGGAGTAAAATGACATTTTTTGCTAACTTGCTTTGCTTTTTTATGTATATATGTGCAAAAAGTAACGTTTTCCGAGTTACCAGATCAGACAGCCAACAACATACGACTTTCACCCCCTCTCTCCCCTAGACCAAAAGATATTTTGAGGAAGACTTTTTATCACATTTAGAGCTAAGGGTGGTGAACAATATCCAGCAGTCTGATCTTTTGATTTTTGGAGTTGAATCTTCGATGCTAAATTTTGTAATAAATAAGTGATACAAGTAAACTATAAACTATTATAGCAAAAAACCTAAAAATAAACGTTATTACATTGTTGCTGCATTTAATCTAATGCAATGACTATTCACGATCATGAACAGCAGTACATGCGTTTGTGCACCTCAGCAGGGCCCTGCTAGGACCGGCGCGCCGGTATCCACTACTCTTTCAGCGCTCTCTATGAAGCCATCGTTTTAATGTTGTGCATTATGAGACACATCATTTTAAAGCTAGTTATATTATCTATAAGGTTTGTTTAACACTTTTCTTCCCAAAACATAATGATAAAAATCTATAATTTGTTGAAGTTACTATTTGTAGTGGCAGTTTTCTGGTTATGATTAAGTATTACGGCAAAACTAAGCTATCTACATAAAAAGTGTATATAACATAACTTTTTTGTAATATTATTAGGAGTAAAATAAAAAAAAGAACACTCTGATAGCCTAATTAGGTTTGGAACTGTCGGCATATAACCAGAGTTCCGTACTACTAATGTTGCTGAAGGGATGGGGGGAAAAGCAAGAGGGGTGGGGGTCTTTGTGTTTTTTTAGTGTATACTTCATGTACTAACACCCTGCAAAAATTCAGCTTTCACCTAATTAGTTGCGACACGAAACCTTTATTGACTGGGCTAACAGCCACATGGACCCTAGTACACCTATCCTGCACTCCCACCCCAGCCCCCCTCCCCACAGTGGGATCTATTCTAATTAAAGTAATTATATGTGTAGGATGTTGTTAAATTATAGTATATAATTATAATGTGATTTTAACCTATCCTATGTAGCTTGAATTGTTTAGTGTACTGAGTTTTCAAACTTCGATTTCAGGGTGTTCTGTTGTCGCTGTCAGGTGGAAAAGACTACCGCCGTAATGCTCATACCGATACCGAAGGAGTTATGTCCTTCTTGTCGCTTAGTCCTGGTGAATACTTCTTAAGGCCTATGATGAAAGAATATCGTTTTCATCCAACCAGCAAAATTATTAGTGTTGATGAAGGTGCTACTGTACAGTTTACTTTGAGGTCAGTGATAACACAATTTTTATTAGATAATTTTCTATTAAATATAGATATGTTTTTTAATTTAAATAATACATTGTTTCTGTAAAGAGCTGTTGAGAGAATGTAGAATTCTGTTCAGTATTTTTTTTTCATTGTTATATCTTTGCTTAGTTGTTTATTATAGAATCAAAATTCACATATTTTTAAATGATTTTGTTGGTAATCACTTAGAAGAGATTATTACTTGTATTACATTACATGGATCTTTCATTAGGATTGATAGGATTTTGATTTTGAATAAAAGAACAAAGAAAGGTTTGACATGCTAACTTAATTCTTGTTTTATTTTGAAGCTTAGACAATGCTGTTATGTTTAGAATAAGATATTGTTCAAATATCCACCACGGGCTCATTGACATTGACACACCCATTTGCTCCAATTTCTGATCAATCTGTGCAATAATTCTGGCTGTATTTTGCCAAAAACTTGAGGAATTTTCTCGTCCAAGTGATCCAAAGACTGTTGCTTGTTGGTATAGACTTGTGCTTATATAGCGCCAAAGAAAAAAATCCGGGGGTGTCTGGTGATCCAATCACCAAACCTTTCCCTCAGCAAAGTGAGAATAGCACCAGCTGTATGACACGTAGCGCCATCTTGTTGGTACCACATCTCTTCAATATTGGTGTCCTCAAGTTCTGACCATATAAATTCGAGTAACATGGTCCTAAAGTGATCACCATGCACAATTATGGCTGTTACATTTTCATTTCTAAAGAATTAAGGTCCGATTACAGTGAGTACCCTCAACTGAGCTACCACTTTGGTAATAATATATTTTTATTGCTTCCAACCAATTGAGAAGAGTCAAACACTGCATTTTGAAACTGCACACTATTCTAAATATAGTAACACCTAGAAACAAAAAAAATTATATCTTTGAACCTGAGGAATCTCTATTTGGAAAACTCTCACCAATATTGAAAGAATCTGTTTTGATGTTTCATTCTACCCATAATCTTTTCAAACTGTCATTAGCATCACTTATCACCTTATTATAATTGTAATCAAATTTTTCTCATTATATAATTCATTATTTTTAATAATGTACTGACAGATAATTTGTATCAATTATAATTTCCTGATACTTTAATTTTAAGTAAAATATTTTTCTGATTTAATTATGATTTTTGTAGTGGTGAGAGAGTGGCGTATAGTGGTCATGGATTGGTCACCTCATTGAATGGCGAAGGGGAGGGAGGTGTCGTCGTAGAAGCAGTTGGTTTAGACAATTGCAATCTTTACCAGGAAGAAGCAACGTCAGGAAATAATGGGCATTTCAGGATCCGAGGACTTCAACCTGGAGTATGTATATAATTATTCTATTCAAAGATAAATTTGTAAAAAATACTTAATATGCAAGTTAGATAATATATGTCTTAGCTATAGATGTATTTATTCTCTGTTTCTTTTTCAAGAAGTATTAATGAAACAACAGTCACAATTATGTTATAAGTCAATTGCACTATTGACTATTCTGTCAGGGCTGATCTTGGGGGTTTGGGTTTTGATGGGATAGGATGGGATGGAGGAAGGTGTGTGATCAGGGGTTGGTGGTGTCAGTATCAATTTTTTGGGTTCGCTAAGCTTTTTTATTTATTCATTTTATGTTTTTATATTGACAATTTTTTTTTTTTTTTTTTTTTTTTTTTTTTTTTTTTTTTTTTTTTTAATGGTTAATAGATAAGGGGTACTATTTCTTGTTGCTAAATTTATTATCAAATTAAAAAGTTTTTGAAATAAGATAAACATAAAGTGAAAGCTCTGCACAATCATTAAGGCAGGAAAAACTGTGGAGGTGGCTAAAGGGCAGTTTCCCTCAACAATTTAGTGATGGTGACCATAGTCATCCTTTAAAGTTCCCTTATTATATTATTTAACAGCTTAATTTTAGTTGTTTTTATTTTGAAATATGCATTTTATTAGTTTATATGATTAAAATATTAAAAATTGTCTCTTCATTTTAGTGTGAATATAATGTACGTGTAAAAGAAGGTCCAGATGTAAATCAACATATTTCAAGAGCTACCCCAGAAAATATTACGATTAAGGTAAGATTTAAAAATTTTGATTTACACATTTGATTCTCGTTAATTCCAACCTTTGATATTACAAATCTCTTGGTTATATGAAAGAAATGGCATGTGCTATAGAAAAACTTATTATATTTTGAAGAAATACTTATCTTGTATTCTATAATACAAAGTAAAATTCAAGAACATTCATTCATTCATTTGATATTATTTGCACATATACCCCTTCGAGCTTGTCCTTCCTCAATACTCCCTTATAACTAATATTGCTGTCATGTCCATGGCTTAGAAAATACAATGTTTAGTCTTAATTTAACCTATTTAGTATTTATAACTAGTGTGACTAGTTGTAATCCACAGGATGATTTTGTTACAGGTTGAGACTTCAGATGTAGAAGATCTGCATTTATACGCTTTAAGACCTGAATGGAGGACAGATGTTGTAGTTCATATTACACCAGAGAGGCCTGAAGACCTGAAGACTCTTCGGGTTCGGCTCTCTTCTGAAGAAGCTCCGGACTCCACTATCCATGTCATTAAACTCTCTGACTACAAGCCGTCTGCTAGTGGTTATTCATTAAAGTCGGTCGTAGTTCCATTTCCACCACTGCCAGCGGATGGCAGAGGTTACATCGTTAGGTTGGAGTCTACTTTATCTCAATCTACGCATTCTTATACAAACAGGCCTGTCCACTTCAAAGCTAACTCATCATTTAAACTTATTCGTCTTGTGTTCTCTCCTAAGCCACGACTGAAGGAACCTGAACTTTCCCAATCATCTTATCTAGTATTGCCTCTTATCCTTCTCTTCACTGCTGTTATTTACAATAAAGAGAAGGCTTGGAGTCTACTTACACTTGCGATGCAAACAAGGATACCGACAAGAACCTCACAATCTGAGGATTCTGGTTCCGACAGCTTTTTAGAGTCAAATTTCCAGAAGAAGAAATCTAAATCTCGAAAAACATGAGTAAAGTAGGAAAAAGGATTATTTAAAATTATATTTTCTGTGTTCATTTTTTGTGTTTTTTTTTTGTTTTTTTGTGTGTGTGTGGGGGAAAGCGGGGAAGGGAAAATTATGAAAACAAACGAAGATCGAACGTGGCATTTATAAAATGTAAATATATGAACTAAGACTTATGTTTATTGTCTTAATTATTTAAGTAATTTAATTTTCCTATTGTTTTCATTTCATAAATTATTTCTGTTATTCTTGATTATTTTTTATTTAATCTTATATAGTTCATTATCACTAGATAATGTTAATTCCATTAAGATAGATATATAGATTATATGTACAGCAATTAGAGTATATGTTTGTTAGTGTATAATATAACTTAGGATGGCAATTTTTCATTCTCTCAAACAAAAGAAATACTACTATTGAAAATTTCATTGTTAATAACTATTCTTTAATCAGTGTTCTTTAGAATCTTTTTGAAATATGAAACAATGTGTTTTATGTAATCACATTAATGAGTTAGATATCAGGAGCGCAATATTGTGGTTAGCAAGATGAATATGTTATTTTGAACTTATTTTACTTTAAATCTGTAAGGTTAAGTATTAGGGTAACTTTTAGTTTTCTATGATCATTGAGTTCCTGTCTAATTCACTAATAAGACAGAATGTATTTCCTTGGAGGTTGTACCATTAGGTTAGTTTGTGCTGTGCAATGTCTTACTTTCCTTTAAAATATCTTATCATATGTTAGATTTACATTTATGAATTTTTGGAAACTATAACATTTAACATTTATTAGAGGAATGTGTCATAACCATATTTACAATGGGTAATCTATCAAAATTTGTTCTGTTTCTACATATCAGCTGTTCGGAATGTCTGTCTATTACTATAAATATTATTAAAAAATTTTCAAACAATTATTTTAATTTTCATATAAATTGTATGTTTAAATTGGAAAAGTTGGCTTATATTTCTTATTACAGACTACTAATGTATGTTTATTTCATAAAGTATTATTGTTTTGTTATTAAAATAATTATAAGTATAACTCATCAGTTTTTTATGCCCCTACTTGAAATTATATTGCTAATATAATTTATATAAGTATTGTAATTTATATATAAAAACTAGAGATGGGCTTAAAGTGCTGAATTTTCGACCATTTTACTCATTTATATTCCTATGCTTAAAAATAGGTTGAAATGAAAACAACCTTGCTAAAATACTAATTAAAGAACATACATAACCTGAATTTTTTTTTTTTTTTTGGTTTTGTGTCATAATTAAAAAACATTAATTCTTAATTGAAATGTATTATAAAGGAAATGGCTATTTTAGCTATTTACGTACGTTTTTATTTACAATTATGTGTGAGATGTTTTCGTGTTACATATATTAGTCTATAAACATGTCATCTGGCATGATTAAATTCCAAATTTCACTATTAACTAACAAGGGGAGGACACACTCAGTCTCTCACGGATCTTGTTGGCAATTTTTTTGGAGGTTCCTGGTCAAAAAATACTAGACACATATTTTGCCGTTCCGACCAATGGGCCCTAGAAGCCGAGAAAAAAAATAAAATAGCATTAAACTAATTTATTTTTTATCTCGAGTTTAAAAAATGTTATCGACATGATTCTTGCACCAAGATTTTCAATTTTGATTGCGAATTAAAGGAAAAATACAGTCGCTCCATAGATTTTGGTTTAGGTTAATTAAATTCTAAAAAAATGATTAGTTTTTCAAGCAAACTACCTCTATAGATTTTTTTCACACAATAATTGAGGTCAGATTCTAATTCAGCACCCTCAAAAACATTAAAAAACGGTTATTCAACAAAATCAAAAAATATCATTTTTTTCACCCTCTTCCAGGAAAATGAAATTTTAAAACCAATTATTGGTTACATACCTTTAAATCGTCATTACTTTGTCATGCAATTCACTGGTTGGTATCGCTGGAAAGAGGAGGGTCTCAGCTTTCTTTTGATGTATATAAATGTAAAATTCGATGAACAAAAACCTATTAAAAAAATTGGAAAATCCGAAAAACATTTTGATTTTTAACTTGAGTTTGAAACCAGATAGGATGATGAAACCAAATACATTTCAAGCGTATTACCACCCTATATTTTGTGTAAAAAAATAAATTTGATACGTAAAACCGTCTAAGCGTAATTCACGTTTTTATCAATTTAAAAAAAAGTTGCCTACCAGGTAGGTCAGGCGAACTTTGAAGCTTACAAACTTTTATTTTTCTATTTGGATGAAATTTCGTATTTAGGGGTTCTCTTGAATGCTGAATTCGAATCCGATATCGGTTCTTGTGAAAAAATTATATTGAATATACTTCACTTGAAAAATTTTAGCTTTTACACTGTAAAATGTGATAGAAAATTCTTTTAGCCCTAGAATTCCATCTCAGCACCCTCAAAACTCAGGAAACGTATGTATATATAGATATCAATAAAAAAAAAAAAAAAAAAAAAAAAATATATATATACTAATTGGGAGAAATAATTTGTTACTTTAATTATTATTAAAATAATTATAATTATTAATTATTTATAAAGCTACAAAGTTCCTTGAACATTGCAGATAGCCCTCGAATTCAAACAGAAGCAATGACTTCCTTGGCTGTCTAATTTTCATTTTTGCCAGCCGACTGTTCACCCAAAGTCATAGTCAACCCATCTCTGATAATAACCTAAATAACAGTAAGGATTTGTCCACATTACTATGCCCATCGTATTTTTCTTGTAGAATTAAAGTTTTAAAAAAATCTAATTGTGAAACCCTTTTTTAATTTTTTTTTTTTTTTTTTTTTTTTTTTTCATTACTATTGTCAGCTTTGTTTTTTTACATGGGACAACCTGTATTTCTTATTTGCGTTTAAAAAATTTTTTTACATAAAAAGTGTTACGTGAATTAAAGTAAAAATAGATTGAGAACTTCTAGAACTATACTTATGTAAATAGGAAAAGTGTAATCTCTCATGAAGGGCCAGTTCCTGAATGTTTTCAGATAGAGTGATAGAGTTTGTTTCCGAGACTAGATTAATTCCTTGAAATGATACTAGTCAGATAGTAGAGGCCTTGTGTTCTTGTGACAATTTGTTGTTAAGCTATATCCATATTCAACCTTTGACCATTCCAGTTTGGCCCTAAACCTTAATTTGCCTAGCTGCTGAATTAATATATTTATGTACTGATCTCTAGTGGTTTTACGTTGTATATTGAACTTCTGAAGGAGCCTTAATTTTCCTTAGCTATTTGATCTTAGAGGATGGAAATCATCATTAAATATCTGTACCTCAGAGATACAGAACATTATGACACATTTCCATAACTTTACAGGAGAGCAGTTTGAATCAGTTTTATTTTTAAAAGATTTCGTTTCCTGAACTGTTTATTGTATTTATATGTAAGAAATGAATCACTCAGGCTAGAATAGGTTAGTAACCTGTCCTTCCTTCCCTAATTTGAGTACATTAGAATGTTATGCCCTCCCACCACAAAAAAAAAAAAATAAATAAATAAAAAACATTTTTATGTAACTTACCTTACAATTAATTGGTCTAGGAAATAGAATTCTATACATCTGTATAAAGTGAAAAAAGGTCAATACGAATACGCAATAATGTATTTTTGGTAAAAAATGGACATAGTGTTCTGTACCTCCGAGGTACTGATATTTCTTCTTAAAATATAAAATTGCAGCCAGAGAATAAGATACATTAAATTGTTAAGGAGATAAAGAAAGTGACTTATTTTATGTTATTCATGATATCTATTTCTTATTTACTTATGTATTTAATAGATATCACATGTGGTCAGTTATCATGTACATTCTATACTTGGTTAATTATGTAACTAAGTCTGACCTAGTGGTTATTGTATTTTAAATAATTAAATAATTTGAGTTTGATTAATATTTTAAAAAATAAGTAAATGAATTCTTTATATATTCTGAGACAAGTCCCTTAAGAATAGAAAAAAAAAATACATAAAAAAGCCTTCATTTCTGCAAAATTGATAAGAGATGATAGGAATTAATTTAAAATAAAAATATAAATATAAAATATTATAAAGTAATAGAAATAAAAACATTAACACATTATTTGAGGAGTTATCTTTCAAAACTGAACATATCCATTTACGGTCTAATTTTTTGTTTTATTTTTTTTCTGACGCATTGCAAGCTACGCACGCTACTATACTTTGTTTTCATTAGTAGTCATCTATCAAGGATTTAAATAATATAATTGTTTTGGATTTAATAGCAGGAGGAGGAATGAAGTAGGTTTTTTGTTATTTTTTAAACAATTTTCTGAAGTGGACATGTCCAGTTTTGAAAAATAACTCCTCACATGTATAAGCTATTAAATTAACTATTATTGAACTTAAATTAACTGATAAAATATTACATGAATACAAAATAGGAAAGTTATCTTATATAAGTGCATTATTTTTAACATAATACATATTTTTAATGCCAGAGTAGCAAAGTTATGAGCTTGTACTTTCAAATAGTTATAAAATGAAAATTTGTTTATTGACAATTTTCTTGGACTAGGATAAATAATAGATGGTTAAAGGGGTGGAATAGGAAATGATATTTAAATGACAAGAATTATTTTAAGAATACTTAAAGAGTAATGCTTATAGATTGATAGGGAAGGATTGGTTTAATTATTGAATGGTGTTTTGATTTCTATTATTTACTATTTCACTTTCTTTTTTTTTTTTTTTTTTTTTTTAATAGAGTTAACCCTTTTCATGGCAAGATAATTTTTATAAGAAAAACATTTTTTCCCCCCAGTAAAATCCCTTTAAAAGAGATCAAATAAGACATTCATATAAAAACATTTGGGATGGTATCTCAAGGGATACTACACCAAGAAAAGGGTTAAGAAATTGATTTTTTGTTTACATGTAACTCAATTTATTCTATCTATTGCTTGTAAAATAATTTCCTTATGGATGACAAGCCTGTCCTGCACAATTATTTATCATTGGATGATATGCTTCTTTATATTTATGATGATGATTTCTGTAATTTCTGATGTTAGGGGTCGAAATATGGGCACACAATTATAGTATTTTTACTTGGACCTGTTGTTTTGGTTTAACTTCATTCCTGATTATCTTCTTTCATCTTAACAGACAACTATTCTTTTATTATTAATAATATTAATAAGTTTTGTTGTTAATGAGTGACAATAATAATTGTTACGAGAGGATGCGAACGGTTACACTCCTAAAATCCAGTTAACCATAGAAAACATGAGCCTTTAAAAAAAAAAAAATAAATAAATAAAACAAATAAACCAACATAATGACACTTTGTTATGGAGAAAACTCAAAGTTCCATTATTAATGTTTCGTAAATTAATGTTTTAATGTTCTGTTCTGAATAATTGTATCTTCTTCGTGAATCATAAAAATCAAAATGAGAAATGAATAACAGAATCCTTAAAATAACAAGGAATTGATATTTTTCTATGAATAAACAATGATTCACTAAAATTAGTTTACTTCACTTGAGGTAAACATGAAGACATAGAAGGATCAATACAATTAGGATTGATGAATTAAGTGCCACTTCTATTGAGATTATATTATTTGAAAACTAGTTTCGAATGCTAAACATTCATCTTCAGTTCTAAAACATACAAAATTTTTTCAACACATCAGTACTATGTTACATAGATTATATATACTAAAAATTCAGTGTTTTAGTTACCTCGAAGGTGAGTGCCTATGCCTGATTTCTTGTCTTATCTTTTTAAAAAACTTTAGTACAGTAACTTTTCTTGGAAAAAACCCATCTAAAATGATAAAATCTGGCTTAGATATTTATTTGTTAAGGATCAACCAACTCTAAAAGGTTTCTATGGCCATTTCCAACCTTTTAGAGTTGGTTGATCCTTAACAAATGTATCTAAGCCAATTTTATCATTTTATCGTGATGGGTTCAGTTACCCCCTAGGGTCCAAGAAACCCTGAGTTACTGTATATATAATCTATGTAACATAGTACGATGTGTTGAAAAAATTTTGTATGTTTTAGAACTAGTTTAGCATTCAAATAAAATAAAATAATCTCAATAGAAGTGGCACTTAATTCATCAATCCTAAAATTAGTTTAGTTTTAATAAAACTCATATATATATATATATATATATATATATATATATATATACATATGCATACATACTTTTGTTTTAAACTTTGAATAATAAACTTCTATATGAAAAAAAAATATATATAATCTTGTTTTATAATAAAACTTTTTCACTATAATGAAAGTATTGCATTTGATTTATTGATTTATTTTATAAATTTGAGCTAACATATTGTTTTGTCTTTGAAAAAGATTATATTTATTATTCTTTAATAATGTTCAATAAATTTTGACAAATATCTGTATTTTCATTCTGTCTCAAAACTATTTCTTTTCATTGCTTTAGTTTATTTTGTAACAAATTATTTATAGAATTCTTATAAATTGTAATTAATTATAATGCCCAGTGATTGAAATTTTTCCTTTAATAAGCCATGATCCACATTACAGAATAATTTTAATTTAAATGAAATATATGTAGTTAAAACTATTATTTTTATTTTTTTTATCAGCTTTAATGGTATTTTTTTTAAATAATTTTATTTAAAGTTGAAATAATAAAAGTTTTGGTGATGATTTTTAGAAAAACTTTAGTGTTTCGTTTTATAATAATACATTTTCACTAAAATAAAAGTGATACACTTTTTTTAATTGTAAGTTTACAGATTGTTTTGTTTTTGAATAAGATTTAATTTATTATTCATGATTTATGTTATGTAATCTTTGAAAAATAATGGAATTTTCTTATATGCTTATATTCTGTTTAAGAATTGATTGTTTTAAAATTTAATTTATTTTAAATTGATTAATAATGATATTCTTACAAATTATTATTGATTAGGGATTTATTTTACCATAAATAAGTTATGATTTTGTATGAAATTAAAGAAATTTTGAAAAAATATATTTAATACAATAATTTTGTCCCTTGTAGCAATATTTTTTTAAATAAAATAAAGTTTAAAAATACTGCATTTAGATTATTAAAGTACTTCAATTATTTTAAATATGTTAAATATTCATTTAAAAACAATAAAATAAATCTATTGTATCTATATATCTATTGTTGACTCATTGGGGTTGAATCCTTAGTAGTAGTAATGGATGAGGGAGGGGATATCAGTGACCTTTATATAGTTTAGTGATTCTTCTTTCCAGCATTCTTTTGTTTATCAGTTTCAGTGCACGTATTAACATGTTTCTCTCTGTGATCTGTGTTTCTTTATTGTTTTGTTTTAGTGGAGCAAGTTCTCATAGCATTGCCACAAATGACATCGGACATGATACTATGTATGACTTGATTATGGATGTTATCTTAAAAGAGCTTAAGTTCTATTTGAAAACACACCATGACACCGTTGTTGTTATACCACCCTTGAGTACAGGTTTTGAATATGACTTCGTTGGAATGCCTTTAACTGGTCAATTTAATGCGACTGATGGTGAATTCACTAATCCTGCTACTATTGAAAGACAAGGTGATGTAAATGTCACTCATTCGCCAGAATTGAATAAAATAGCAATTTCTATGACTGTTACTTTTTCTGAAATGCAGGTTTCTTTCAAAAATTATACTGCCTCTATAATTGGGATTTCTGAATCCGGTTCAATCAATGTAACTGTTAACAGTAATTCATTATTTATGGAAATAACTTTGACTTTTGTTCCTCATTGCATTGTGTCTGTATCCAGACTTGAAATAAGGCAGATGAGTGACATAGCTGTTGACATCACTGGTCTAGGCATTTTCAATGGATTACAATCTGAAATAATTTCTTGGGTCTTAGAATCTTACAGAACTTCATTTACTGACATTATTGAAAATATCATACAAGAAAAATTACAAGAGGAACTGGCTAAGACCAAAATTTGCAAGTTAAAGCGAAGACGCCACCCTTTGTATAGATACTAAAGAAATAATTTGACAGTGTTTTGTTATTTGACTTATAAAATTATACATGTATATAAAAGCAATAAATTATGTAAAGATGTTTTGCTTAGAATGGACAATTGTGTTTAGTTTATAATTATTGTTTTATATAATAGATTTGCTGATAAGAATCCTCTCAGAGTGATGTAAATTATTTTGACTGTATTTTGAGATAAACATTTTATTATAACTAGTTTTAGTTGTTTTAATTTTGAATATTTGAATATTTTTCAATGATATTATTAATATTTTTTATATTATTTTTTATTTATGAAAATTATATAAATTTGAATACTTGCATATTTTTGTATTTGTTTGAACCATTTTTTTCCCTTTTTTATTTGTTCAAGAGCTTCTTGTTTTTTATGTTATTTTTTAATGAAAATTATATAAATTTGAATATTTTTCAATGATATTATTAATGTTTTTTATATTATTTTTTAATGAAAATTATATAAATTTGAATATTTTTCAATGATATTATTAATGTTTTTTATATTATTTTTTAATGAAAATTATATAAATTTGAATATTTTTAAATGATATTATTAATGTTTTTTATATTATTTTTTAATGAAAATTATATAAATTTGAATATTTTTCAATGATATTATTAATGTTTTTTATATTATTTTTTAATGAAAATTATATAAATTTGAATATTTGCATATTTTGGTATTTGTTTGAACCAACTATTTTTTTTCCTTTTTTATTTGTTCAAGAGCTTCATGTTTTTTATATTATTTTTTATGAAAATTATATAAATTTGAATATTTGCATATCTTTGTATTTGTTTGAACCAACTATTTTTTTCCTTTTTTATTTCTTTGTATTTTGAAGGATGTATGTATACACACACACACACACACACACATTATATATATATATATATATATATAGAAGAAGAAGAGAAATGAACTTTATTCTGGGACTACTTGTCCCCTAAGAATAACATATGATTACAGTACATAGGACAATCATCTGGCTTTGATAATTAATTATAATAAATAATAACAATACATAATAATAAAAATTGATAAAGAATTAAATTATATGTTACAAGATAACTGTGACATCTTGTAAAATGATACATCTTATGTATACTATTATAATGTATATTACATAAATGTTCACGTTTTACATTAGCTCGGAAGATTGAAGATCCAGGAGGTAAAGGAATAAATGATGTTTAAAGGAAGTAAGAGTGGATATTTTTCGAATTGTGATGGGCAATGAATTCCATAACGAGGAAGCACGGATAATAAAGGATTTCTCGAAGGATGCAGTTCGATGCGCCGGAGTGTATAGGTTGTTGGGTTGGGTTCTAGTATTTAAGAGGTGAATGGAGGAGCGCAGAGAGTAAGGAGGTCATGGATATAGGTGGGTTTTTTGGTTTTCAAGGTTTGAAATATGAGAGCACCCAGGAAGTATTGACGTCGAAAACCGGGGTACAGCCACCCAATTTCAGAATACCTGTGAGATATGTGAGAACGTCTGGAGATCCCGAAAATAAATCTAATAAAACAGTTCATTACTCTTTTACATCTCATCTCGAGCTCATCTGACAGTCCTCCATATACTACGCATCCATAGTCAAAGTTAGGAAAAATAAGTGATGATACTAAAAGTTTTCGAGTACTTAATGGTAATGAATCACGGTAATGTGAAAGTTGCTTAAGAATAAAAATAGATTTTCTCGTGATTTGAGAGATATGGCTATTCCATGCAAGATGTTTATCGAAAGTTATTCCCAGATTTTTAATGGAATTTTGGAAATGAATTGGACGGTTTTTTTTAAGAAAAGCAGTGGATAGTAGGGAAGAGCTTTTAGGTAAGGTTTTGACCCAATGAGAATAGCCTTTGTTTTTTCTGGATTTAGACTTAATTTATTCTCCACTGCCCAAAGGTTAATGCTATCTATGTCTTTCTGTAGCTTACAAGTCGCCTCTAGCATATTTGAAGGATGAAAGGATAAATATATTTGCAAGTCGTCAGCATAAAGATGATATTGGGAGTAGTGGATGCGATTCGGCAAGTCATTAATATAAATAGAAAATAGGGTAGGTGAAAGAGAAGATCCCTGGGGTACTCCTCGCGAGAGTGGTAGTGAAGATGAGTGAGGTTTTCCAGGTATAATCACAGTTTGGGAACGGTTGGATAAAAAAGAATGAAGCCAGCTTAACGCACTATTAGATATTGAGAGGTTATGGAGTTTGGAGAGGAGGATTGTATGGTCAACAGAATCAAAAGCTTTTGAAAAATCAAAAAGGATCAGGATCGTAATATTCTGTTGGTCTAAGGAGTAGTAAAGGTCTTGAGTAATTTTTACCAAAGCAGACTGCGTGGAGTATCCGGATCGGAATCCTGATTGGAAAGGATTAAGGAGAGTTTTATAGTCAAGAAAGGAGGTGAGTTGGGTATGTGCTAATCTTTCTAATGGTTTAGATAAATTTGATAGGATTGATATAGGTCGAAAGTGGGAAACTGAGGAAGGAGAAGGAACTTTATTTAATGGACGGACAAGGACTTTTTTTTCCAAGCTGTAGGGAAAATAGAGTTTTGTAAGGAGAAATTATATATGTGGAGCAGGGCAGGTAAGATAACAGGAAGGCAGAGTTTGATTATTTTTTTTAAAGGTATTTGATCCAAACCATGGTCATTGGTACGAGATTTAAAAACTGAATCAATTAGGTCATTAGGGGAAATATTAAGAAAATAAAAGTTATTAGAATTAAAAGGGGTTTGAGGAATAGAATAGGATAAGGTGCTTACAGGGAGTTCATTAGGGTGGGGGTCAGCAAAGTAGGAATTAAGTTCATCTGGAGTGAATGGATAATTGTTATCAGATGTGGAACTGGGTACTGCAAATTTTCTCAAAATTTTCCATTTAGATTTAGGGTCAGGCGCTTGGGATAGGATATTTTGAAAATACTGTGCTTTAGCACGGCGTAAAGAGGTCTGGGTGAGGTTTCTAAGAAGCTTAAACGATGAATAATCATCTGAATGTCTAGTACGCCTAAAACGTCTCCTGGCAGCATCTCTTCGCTTCATCAGATTTCTAATGTCAGGGTTAATCCATGGAGCTGGTAGTCGTCGGATAATTGAGGTTTTGAGAGGGGCAAGATGATTAAGGACAGTATAAAGATTCGATGTTAGGCATTCCACCATTTCGTCAATTGAGGGGGAAGAATATATGGATTCCAAGGAATTGGATAGTGCGTCAAGTAAGGATTCTATTCTATCTGGGGTTATATGGTCAAGATTTCTCCAAGATATTTTCTTAGGAATAAGGATAGGAACAGATATGTCATAGGAGATTTGGATGAGATCGTGGCATGAGAGGAAAGGTACTGGATTTTGAGAGAAGGATAATAGGTTTTTTCTGAGAATCTACAATCATAAGGTCAATTAACGTATCTGTGAACTGGGTGTGATGGGTGGGTTGGAAAGGTACTGCAAAAAGATGTAGAGAATACACCAAGTCCATAAGATACATTTTATCAGAAGAATCTGAGAGGAGGTTAGTATTAAAGTCACCAGCAATGATGACATTATTATACAGAGGTACATAAGTAAAAAGAGATGATTCGAATGATGGGTCGAATTTGACCTGAGGAGGGCGGTAAACTATGAAGTAAAGGAGGGAAAATGATTCCGAAGAGATTTCAGTGAACATGTATTCAAGGTGTGGAATATCAAGAGAACTGGATTTTAGAAGAATTTTTGCTCTTAGGTTATTGCGAACATATAAACAAACACCTCCACCAGTTCGGTCCGTCCGATCATGGCGAATAAGGGTGTAATCAGGAATAGATATGGAAGAGGTGGGAATATATGGTTTCAACCAAGTCTCAGAAACTGCAATGATATGATAGGTGTTATGGATAAAGTAGTCATGAAATTCATCGAAGTGCGCTGGGAGGGATTGGGAGTTAACGTGACAGGTCAGTAGTATATTAGACATAGGAAAGAGAGAGGACAAGGTTACTTTGAGAGATAATGGAAATTTTTAATTGGAGCTTATGGGAACAATAATTATCACAGAACCAATAGGGTAGTAAGAACAACGGGAAAATATAAATGCATCTATCATTAGGAAATTTGAAACACAGAGACAAGAAAAAGAAAAATAAGAATATTACATTGTATAGAGATTTAGATATGTAATAATTAACAAAAAAATTATGGTTTGTCAAATCATTACTAAAACGTAAACAAAAATTTACATAAACTGGTAGAAAAAATGATTTTTTTCTGAAAAAAAAAAAATAGATAAATCGATTGCGATGTAGGAAAAAGTAATGATGAATCCATGAAATAAAAATACAAATAAGAGTAAGAAAAAGTAAAAATGAAAAAGAAAGATATATGGAAATATGTGGTAAATGTCAAATATAATAAGCTGTAAGACTAATACCAATACAAAAGCCGAAAAAAAAATGAAGATCAGAGAGAATGCTGTATCCGCGAGAAAAAAAACTGGATGGTACTTGCAATCCTGTTAGTCATCCGAAAACATCAAGGTCTTGAGCCTGGTCAATGAAGATCACCGGATGGCCGTCATCTTTCCGGCAGCGCACTCTACCAGCCGCAAACCAAACATATTTCACTTTTCCGGTGGACCTCTTCTGCCGTGCAAGCCAGTATAGGTGCCTGTTCGCTGGTGTCATCTCTTCGGCGAGATATATCCGGTGGGAATCATTTTCCTGCCAACCTATATCTCTGGTCGAGAAGTCTCGCTTAATTTTTCTTTTTTGCACCAGATCATCCCTCACTGACTGCCTCACGAAGCGCGCGATGATGGGCGGTGGTCGCGGGTCATCTTTTCTCGACCTTCGGCGTTCGACCATATCTATGTCCTCAATGTTTAACTTAAGACCAAGGCCAGCTCCCACGCTTGTAATCAGGCCAGCGGGGGTCTCTCCCGAGCGTACCGGTATACCGCGTATCTCGACCGATCTGCATAACAACCCTTGTTCTGCCTTATTCACCCTAATTTCCAGCTCGGTGACTCTTGTTTTTAGTGCTTTGTTTTCCAGCACCACTTCCTCCAGATGCCTGGATTGGCCTTCTAAATGTTTTTCAATTTTTGAGAGCCGATCACTCAGCTCGAAACTTATCTCGGCGTACTTTTCTAATGTGCCTTTCAGATCTTTGGTGGTTTCTTCAATTTTTTTATTGCGGACAATAATTGAGATGCCGTCGGTTCGGTGTTTTGATCCGGAATCGATTTTAATGAATTTTGGTTTTTTTTTTCTTCAACTGTTGCTGTTTTTTTTTGTTTTGTCACATTTTTCGCACAACCATATTTTTTTTTCTGTTCTTATGGCCTCAATTTCTTTTTCTTGAAGATTACTGCATTTTTCATGAAATAACATCTTACATTTTTGACAGTTTAATATCTTTTTTTCTTCTCGTGCGATCGACTTTTCACAAATTGAACATACCGCCATTTTAAAAATATTCAACTTAGCGCGAGTCAATAAATAGATAAATAAATAGATATGTAACCTTGCTTAGTAGAGCAGCAGGAATCAGCGGTAATACAGTGGGGATTAGGCACTCTTGCTTCACCAACCCGTCAACAGCTATCGTAATTATTATAGAAAAATAAAAACGAAACCCATATTTGTAATTTACTAGTTTAATTAATAATAAAACTTTGAGTAAACAAAATAACGAAAACAATAACAGAATACTAAGAGAATAGAGAGAGAAAATAAAAATGTTAGATTCACAGAAGCAGTTAACGGAGATGTTTATCGGGCAGCGACTCAAGCCAGACTGATATATATTTTTTTTATTTTTTTATTTTTTTATTAATTCCATACTATATGTGAATAAATAATTATCTTTGCTTATTGCAAAACTGAGTTTGATCCATAGCTAAGTTATTAAAGATAAAAACTAGGTTGATAAAAAAAAAATGACAAATATTTCCATGATTCTTAAAATAGTTGAAATAATTTACATTAAATTGTTTCACCAAAAATTTGTGTTTTCGACTAAATCTCACCTCAACTTGATCAGGTTGATTCATAATTTATTCTTGGAAATATATATATTTGTGGCTCTCGTAAATGGCCTGTTAAGTGCATTTTGTGTGTTAAGAATGCGAATTTTGGACTACAGCTATCACTAGGTCTAATGAAGAAAGAAAAGAAGAAGTAAAAATAATCTTTATTCTGAGATTTTTCCCCCTAGAATAACATAACTGTACAATACAAAGGAATTATTGTCTGGCTGTGAACAAATCAGCCAGTAATGTCTGTTGATTATAAATTAGATAATTATAAAATAAATTATAAATTATATACTTATATCCTTATAGATAGTATATAAGGTAGAAATTTAAAATTAAGAGCTAATCTTCGAGTGTATATAAAAAAAACTATTATACTAATGTATCATTACACATTTTCGGCAGATAGACAATTGAGGCGGTGGATGAATAAATTTTGGAATGGACTTGGTTATAAGGCTATTACAGAGATAAAGATTCATTTGTGAATAATTGTGAGGGGGGGGGGGAAATACGTTTTTTCTAAAATACAAATTTTGGAAATAACTTTAATTGTCACAAGTACTACAGATCTATTGTTTATGAGATTTTTAAACTGTTTTATACATTTGTAAAAATATACAGCTTTCAATTATTGTTTCTGTTATTTTAAATTAAAAATGCTTATATAATAGTTTGATAGATTATTCTTCAATTTAAATTTAATTTTTAAAATTAAAAATTAAAACGAATATAAATTTAATAAGATTAAATCTGATTTTTGAGTAAAGCAGTTATTAATAATAATTTAAAAATTCGTTTTGCTTTAATATTGATTTGATCGAAAAATAAAGATTATTAATAAAAATAAAAATTGCTGTATGCCAGATACTATAGCAAAGATGTATCCATTGTTATTTTAATTTAATTTATTTTTAAATGAGTATGATTAGATAAATTGTTAAATTATATTTATATATTTAAGCACATTTTTATACATTAATCTCTAGTAAATATTTCTGTCTCATTCAAGGAATTTATAAGCATATTTGTAAGTGTGTGCTTAAAATTCTTGATAACCTTGATACAGTGAAAGGTGTACTCATTATTAAAGACAAGATTTCCATTCTGTGAAAATAGGATATACATAAAAATCTACCAAAATTAAATATTATTGCTAAAATTTACGTTGTTTTTTTCACTTATAAAATAATAGAATAAAAAGAAGTATTGGGGTTAACTGGTATAATAAAGGTAATGTTATGAGATAATAATATAATTAATAGTAACAGGAAATTAATTTATTTCTTAAATTGATTGCAACTGGTCTGATAAAATTTTATTCAAGAAAACAACTGCGCAATGTTATCTAATTAGTTGACTAGCTGATGAGTTGCTATTAGTCACCATAACTGGCTGGTAGTATGCTAGTGTAGTGTAAGAACGTCAATATTCCATATCTAGGATTTTTTGAACTCTGAATATCAATACACAATACATCCGATATTTCTATCACGTTGCAATGATATTCCTATTTATTTTATTGTTTCAGTTAATTGAAATAACAACATCGAACCAACTCGTCAAATCCGCAACTCTCTTGCAGATCAATTTCATGGATTCACTTTGAGTTTCACAATTGATGGATAGCTCTTTCCAATAACTTCACTTGCAAACTTCTATTTCTATTGTTTTAAGTTGGATTCTGTTGTTGAGTGTATTATATTGATGTTTTCTTATTTCCTGTTCACAAATGATTAGAACATGTAACTGAATTTAATATCAGTTTCAACATGGATTTAGTGTTTTACATTTTGATATTTTCCTCTTACTCAACGTGAGAAAGTGTAACACAAGTTAGCATCATTACTTTCTACATGATTTAGTGTTTTATATATTTATATTAAGGTATTTCCACTTCCCTAATGTTAGAAATTTTCATTAAACATATTGTTTGAATACGTAACGAAACCTACTCAAGAAAGTCAACAAATAAACAAAAGAATCACAGATAATACAATAATAACATTCTAACTAGTACCAGTCTTGCCAACTGTCCCCTTTCCCTTTTAAAACCTTTAAATAAAAAAATTAAACCTTTCATTAACAAATATTCCTTATTTAAAACAATTTTATAAGTTTTAGTTACTTTTTTTAAATGCATATATGTAGTTGTATGTTATATTTTTATAATATACAGATAACATAACGTACGTATCGATGTGATACATATTTGA
Source organism: Euschistus heros (assembly GCA_003667255.2). Classification (NCBI taxonomy): domain Eukaryota; kingdom Metazoa; phylum Arthropoda; class Insecta; order Hemiptera; family Pentatomidae; genus Euschistus; species Euschistus heros. The sequence continues at coordinate 510,820 of RCWM02000416.1, read as the reverse complement.
AAGAAAAAATATCGATCTAAAAATATCAGAAGAAAATATATCAAAGTATTATCGATATTCTGGTATATCGTGTATTGATCAGGGCTGCCGATTGGGGGGTAATTTTTCCCCGGGGGGAAATTTTATAAGCCTTTGCACTTTTGGGGGAAATTGGAGCTATCCATGGAGCTATCATTGAAGGTTACACGTCATCAGCAGGGCTGCCGATTTGGGAGATATTTTCTCCCGTGGGTGAAATTCGAATTGAATTTTTTAATCGATATGAATTTTAAAAAATTGATTCCACCAAGTGGCGTATAAGTTGGCTATAATAAGTATTCTTTTTTATTTTATAAAAATATCTAAATACATAAATTACATCAAATATACGAAGAATATCTTAATTCCTAGTTAAGACATAAAAATATTTATAAACTTAATGCCTCATTATTAAAGTTAATAAGAAACATTACTCATTTGTCATTTGGGGGAAATCGGGGAGAAGTCGTGAAACGGTTGGGGGGAAATTGGGGAAGATTTGCTTTGACGCGGGGGAAAAATGTTATTTCAGAATCGGCAGCACTGGTATTGATACCCATCTCCACAAGCAGATGAGCTTGTTTCATTTTCAACTTCAAGCAGATATATATTTTAGAGTATTACTTTAAAAATGTACCTAATTTATTCCAAGCACTGACAGGAATATTCATAAGATTTAGCCAACATTTTAATGAAGAGAACAAATACAATGCTACTGGAGGAAAAATGAAGAAATTGGAATTTCTTTATTGGGCTCATATAAGGAATTATGTTATCTGCAGCCATATTGATAACCAAGGGCCCAGATTATTTTGAAACAAAAAAAAAAAAACATTGAAACATACCATAAAAAAATGTTAAAATATGCAGTATAAATTATGAAAGAATGTAATATAGGTAATATTCAAACAAATTATGAAAAAAAAAACTAGTCATAAAATAATGGTTTACAAAATTAATATATAGATACTTACAAAGTACTGTAATATGAAATGAAATGAAAAAATAATCTTTATTTTGTGACACATTTTACTTTAACCCTATAGTGCATAGTGTAGCATATCTGCAACATTATATTTATACTTATGGCAGCAAACTCTCTTTGCGTATTCTGGAACTAAATCTTGTATTAGAGATGCTACATCATCCCTCTAGGCATGAGAGGACCTTACAACTTTGAGTATATATACAAATATAAGAAAATATAATAATAATAAAAATAAGCTTAGGTCCTATAATATTATAATAATACTATAAGGTCCTATAAGATCAGAGAAGAAGAATAAGCAGGATGTCTTTGCAGGGGAGCATTGTTAGTGAATTATTCAATTCTGTAAAATCTGGCTGAAAGAAAACTAATCATCACGATTTTAAATTTTATTTTTGAACTAAAAAAGTATTGGTCAATTTCTTAATAATATCCTTTTAATTAAGTAAATCTAGTTTTTAAACTTGAAATATTTATGTGACAAATGAAAAAGTTTTACAATATATATTTTATTTATTTTTTTATGTTTTCTAATTTTCATTAGACATTAGGTTTACTCCATAACCTGATACGGTGTTCTTCTACCGCAGTGCAGATACCGTAGTTCATTTGTTTTTCCTGGCCATAAAGCTTTCTACGAAACCCTGTGAGGCCTGTTAATTATATTGTCATATTTTTATATTACAGTGTTTCTGTGTTGCAGACTGACATATTTGACATACAAACATACTAGCATACCCCATCGCGGCTTCGCTCGCTCTTATAAGTAAAGAACTTAGATAGTTTTAAGTAAAGAAGTAAACAAACTAATAATTGGAGTTTTATTTTCTATTGATAAAAAATCTGTATCGAAGTATGCAATTGAGCATTATTTCCTCTGTGGTAACACTGGTAGTAACAGTGTGGAACCTCCATAATACTAGAGGAGTTTGAGTGTGATAAGCGCAATTGTACAATTAAAGAAATGTGTAATTGAGACTGGAAGTTGGTTTTTGTTTTGTTTTTAACCTTAAGAATACAACAGGACAGGAATGATAAAAATATTTACTATAAGTCCCTTCTATCAGGTACTATAAGGTCCCTTCTCATCAATGAAGAGCAGAGAAAAAGAATAAGCAGGATGTCTTTGCAAGGGAGCATTGTTAGTGAATTAGCTCAGATTATTAAATTTTATTAGTTAATTTTTATTATAATTATAAATTAATTATTAGATTATTAATTATTAAATCTGGAGAAGATTTTAATATAGGGTTAATGGAGTGTAGAAACTGAGTGTGGAACCTCCATAATACTAGAGGAGTATGAGTGTAACAAGCAGAATTGTACAATTAAAGAAATGTGTAATTGAGACTGGAAGTTGGTTTGGTTGTTTAACCTTTAGAATAAAACATCCTCAATGATATTTCCACGCATATCAGTAACTTTTAGACGGGTACTACTATTGTATTGATTACGTTTTTGAAGATGATGTAAAAGCATAATTGGAATCGATTTTTAATTTTAATGTATGGCATGGTGATTGGTGGAAAGACAGAGACTATTAAAAAAACTCTTATGGATAATAACTACTTAATCGGTGCTTACAACTAAAGGCCCATGGATCATATTTATATACCATATCAATAAGCCAAGGATCGACATTTTGATTTGGTAATAATTTTATTCGGCAGAAATGATTATTATAGATTTCATCTGGTTGGATTTTAATTTCTAATCATAAAAGTATATGATAGTATGGCAAATCTCTGCTCAAATCAGCACAGTACATTTAGATTTTAAGTTTTGAAAATTTTATTATAGCTAAACGTTCCTAGAACTATAGAAGATGATGTAGTTAAAGTTAAATTAAGAACTATAAAATGGTACAGTTGGGCTCAGCAGTTTTAACATTGTAATCTTTATTGCGGAATGGTACGAACCACATGTCACTATATTTTTAGATTTCACTGGGATCCACATTTCGCAGCATATAATTAAAGCTATTTTATTAATTTAATTGAATATAAGCAAATTTTATTATCAATTTCATGTTGTAGATTGCACCGTATTTTTGCAACCTCTCATGTCGAGACACTCGCCACTTATCGGTCAGCTTTGAAACTTCACTGTTATCTACTAACTATCGCTATTTTAGAAGCAAATCAATTAAAAATCAGAAGATTTTATTTTAGCTAAACCTTTCTGGAACTATAAAGATGATTTGGTAAAATTAGGTAAAGATTGGTTCAGTATTTTTCACAAACGAAAAATGGCTGGTCCTTTTATATAATAGTATCGATATAGATAACTACTTATGGGTGACCTGTTTCCATTTTGGTCTCCGTCAGTGAAATCCATCAGAAATGATAGCATGAAACAAATTTACTATAAATTTGTCAAATACCATTCACTCACTTGGAATGAAATTCGATAAGTAGCTTCCTCTAGGGCCGTAGGTGCTCGCTAAGAAAGGAATTTAAAAAAATCGGCCTGGATCGCGGCTAATTCGCGAAAAACGCGATTACAATTTTTATTGGGTGAATAATAATAGATTAATTGTCATATGGTATTTGGAGATAAGCTAACTCTAAGTTAAAAAATAAGTTAGATGTTTAAGCCGCACACTTTAAGCCCAAATTAAGTTCCTTATAGTTGTAAACATACAAAAATACGATCGATGTCGAAACCTAATAATATGGTTCTTTCTGTGAACTCATGGTGGCTGCAGAGGTGGACCCTTGCAAATTTGAGTTGTTTCGAGACGAGAAGCTATTAAAAGACTTATGTTAAAGAGGAGGTTAAAAGACTTATGTTCTCTGGTGATGACATGTAAGGCCAGTTCGATGTACATATTCCTTACGAGAAACCCACCAACGTTGCTTCACCAGTAGCTTCGTCCCCAACTACTCTTCCTTCAGTTTTCCGGTCACAAGATAATCGGCTTTTCTCAACCAGGCCCAAGTTGTATTTTACAAGTTGTACCTATCATTTTTGAATTTCATTCCTTGAACCTAGGATATACCTTTTTCTCAGTTCAGATGAGTCTGTTGCAACATTGAAGTAAACCCATCAATCTAAAAGTAAACAATGTAGGAAATGATTCACAGATTCGCAACAAACAACTAAGGAAATCGGCTGCAAAATATATTCAAGCACATGTAGAGGTCAACAGGGAAGCTGTTAAGAAATACATGACAAATCGTCCTGAAATTAGCAGAAAAGTGGTTAACAAACATAATGACATAAGGAATTCAGAGATGTAGGAGGTTGTTGAGTCTGTTCCCAAAGATCTACAAAATTTCCAGGTAGTTATCAGTGCTGACAAAAAGCCTTCAAATGCTCACTGAGGACGTTACAATACTCCTACTGCTAACGAAGTTGCTGTCTTAATTGTTGGCCAGATGTTTCCGAGACATTGTTATCCACAGCAGAGACAAAAAACTGATAAGAATCAGTGAGTTCTATCAAGTGTACGATTCTCTTCAGTATCGTCTCATGTTCTACCATGGAGAAGATGGGTACAGTATTAACATCCTTCACTGTGTTTGCAGCTGATTTTTACGCCTAAATGTTGATGGAGCAAGGAGGTGAAGAACTTTATTTACTTTAATTTCGTAATATCCTCAACCAATTTATGCTTGATATGTACGCAAAAATAGAAATAGAAAGACTAAACTTTATTCGAAAAAATCAAAAAAGTTGAGAAGTTGATACTATAGTCATTTAAAGTATGCCATAAGAAAAGCTGATGGTCTGGTATCAGAGCTGGGTAAGATGGTAGTGCTGCCTCGAAGTTTCACTGGAGGACTATCAAAATAATATAAAATTAACTTTTGCAAATTGTCAAATTTACTTATTGAAATTATTCTAAGAATGGAATTCTTTGGGTTTATTTAAGTAATAATAATTATCAACGCTAAGCTTAACTTTTAGTAATTTAAGTTGTCCTTAATCCTAATGATATTAAACCGTAGCGGAGCAGGGTACTTTCAGCTAGTATTTTATAAAATTGCGTAAATTAATGTTACTTACATACATGTTTCAAAAGAACTTTGATTTGATTTTTTTTTAATTTACGACTAGGTTATTTCCCCATTATTAAATGGAAAAACAACGCATTAAATATAATAAAATCCCACAAAAAAACCTAAGAAACAAATATTTTTACTGAAAAATGGCTAATATGCTGACTATATAGTGCGATTCAAAATGGCCGCGTCTAGTCAGGTATGGCCTCAGCGATTGGGAGGTAAGCCCCATCCACTTGTTTATAACTCCATGCAACGGATGAACACTTTTTTGAGCCAGCTGGACTCATTAGGTTATTTATTCTATTAGGTTATTCAACTTTCGCTAAAAAAAAAAATAAATAAAATAGTCACATGTTTATATTCTATCTCAATCAATCAAATTCACCGCCAAATTCTAGTGTAATCAATTAAAAGCACCAGCAGTCCTACACCGGTGACGGATACAAAGCTTGGAGATGGTCTGCCTTGCCTGTATCTTCATGTTCGTGATGAGCTTGGCAAGTAGCGTCATCGTGCTCGTCCTTCCGGTTCTCAGCTGGCTCAAGTTCTGGCCCGTGGCTCAAGACTCCAACGCCATCCGAGGTGTCCCCGTATCTAGGCCTAAGTCGAAGAGGTGAGAGAATGGTCGTCTTGTCTCATCTCACTAAGATAAAATACAATGCGTCCTTCAAGTATCTAATGTATTTTTATTTAGAGATAAATTTAAAATCCTGTCTAAGGCAAAGACATGATGGAAAGTTCCCCATGAAATTACAGCAGCGCTCTATTTCGAAATATGAAATTGTGTGAAAAAGATTCTTTAAGTTGGTCTCATACAATAGGGACCTGAAATCTACCTGGCTTGAATCAAAGTAGTTTGTAATCTTATTACTTATAATATATCTAAAATTATTGTTTTCCGTAATGTTCATATTTGTAATGAGGTGTTGTATCGATTTTGTGTTCCTTATACTTGAATACATGCATTATCGATCAAAAATATAATCACTGCTTATAATGGATATCTTGTACCATCTTCTTTTACTTCTTTCTCTAGTCCTTTGTGCGGCTAAGTGTGAAGGTGCTGCCTCCGAACAACTTGCCGGTCTCTTTCCTGCATTGGCGTTCCCAGAGGGGGGGGGGGGGTATTGGGGATACAACTGCCCCCATTGCTTAAAATGAAAAAAATCGAAGTAAAATTTTAACTTTTAAAGATATCACTTTCATAAATTATAATTATATTGTAACTCCATTAAACAAACTTTCAATTAAAATTATAAGTAAATCTGTGATTATATAGGCATTCGCCGTGAAGTAGATGAGGGACAGAAAGGCATTGATGTGTGGAAAGACAGGACAGAATAGGAAGATGGCGTCTTTTGGTTTCAAGTAAATTTCCCTTCGGTCCCTCCGCCCCCTTCCTACCCGAAATTCCGCTAGAGCGTTCTGACCCAACGAACCGTCTCATCTCTCATAACTAGATCGAGTATCTGGCTTGATAAAGCTAATTTTTATTATTTAATTTAATATGAGTTCTAGGAATCAAGGGAAAGAGAAACGTAAAAGTGTTGAGATATTATAATATTTTAAGAAAATTAAATCAGAGGCAGAAACGAGCAACGAAGGAGAAGGGGATGATGAAATAGCAAAGTGAACCTAGTATATATTAATAATAAAACTTTATTTGTACAGGATACATAATCATACATTTATTCTTTTTACATTTGTACAAAATCAGCTGATGGCTGAGGTTTTTTGAGTTTATTATTTTTCTTTTAAGAGTTTCGCTGTATTTATACATCCGGTTTTATTCTGGCCAGATAGTGAGCTTCTCCTAATCTTTTCCATTATTTTCTTTCTTCAGCCACTCTTTGCCCTGTTGCTTCGCCAAATGCAGTCCTCGTTTCTTGATCCCATGGGGCAGGTGGTCGTCCTCTGCTTCTTTTTTTATCTCGGGGTTAACAATTTATAATATTCTTGGACCATTTATCGTTTTTGCTCCTTACGAGGTGTCCTGCCCAAGTCCATTTGCTTTTGATAATTACCTGAGCTATATCTGGGAATTTCGTTTTAAGTTTTATTCACTTTCTTGATTTTTTTGTTCCTCTTTGTGATCGGTAAGGTATAACATTCGATACCCCTTACCTTTACTCGTAGTTTCCTGATAATTGTTTGATTTTATTGGACAAGTTTCGCAAGCATATGCTAAAGTTGGCAGGACCGTACTTTCCAATAATTTCTTGTTCATTTCAGGGGGGCTTTAGATCTGAAAACATCGTATTCCGTTTACAGATATCGTATACCTCCTATATTATATTGTAACTTACATTCACGAACAAGGGCATCTTCGATCTCCTTTCAGACAAAAGGTCATATGCACAAGGCGATGAGTGCTCACATCATTTAAAATTGACAGTTATTAGAAAAACAAAACTATATTAACCTGTAGCTATATTCACGGTTCAGGCTCACTAATATCATCATGGTTGGTTCAATTACTTTCATTAAGTTATTTGATAGTTCATTTCCTAATATGATTCAGAATGACTAATCCTATCATAGGCAGTATTGAAGTCTATAAACAGCTTTCTCATACATACCATAAGTTTGCTTTGGAATTAGTAGCTTTCTAGTACGGTTCGCACTACGGAAATATTCCTAAATTCGTCTGAGTTGTTCTTTGTTAATTTTCATTTTCCCCGTCATATGATTTAAATCCTATTAAAATCGCATGTCTTCATCTAAAGGGATGCTGGGAATTAAGAGAAACAAAATTGAACCTGCTTTAACCTTGTTTTATTTACATCTACATATTTTTCCTTAACACCCAATCAGCTCAAATACAAGTCGACCAACTCATTTCGAAAATATTTTTCAGGAAATAATAAAGGAAGAGGAAAAAATAAAATAAAAAAAAATAAATATGAAGATATTTTGAAGGGGAATGATAATTTAAGACAGAGTAAAATCGAAACCGAAAAGTTCAGGTATATCCTAGATAGAATTAACCTTTGAGAACACAAACCTAATTACGATTATAGTTACAGCAGAAACAAAACATTGGAAAGAAATCATCTAATAAATAAATAAGCAGAATTACTTGGAAAATGCTAAGCAATAAAAATTGTAAATAAAGCAAAATGAAATCAAAGGAGCTCTCATTTTTTTGTTTATTTGGGCTTAACGTTCTCATGTACTCCAACTAGGGCAGGAAGGACGGGTTATCCTAAAGGTTATCAACCTATTCTAGACAGGGTGAAACATTGGGCAACGATGGCCTAAATGTAGTTCAAATAGTTTCCTCAAAAATTGAAAAATCAGATTTGGGGGTCAAGTGATTTAACCTAACAGGTCAACAAAGGTGACCACCGAGTCAGGAAAAAAAATTGAAGCATAATTCCATGTTAATTTTCATAAAATTCAGGGTGAAATTTAATAAAAAAACAAGTGCTCTGTTTTTATCTAGCGTGATTTTCATTGATAGAAGTATTGGTACAATATTTTCTGTAATGCAAATTTTTAAAACCTTTTTTTATTTTTTGGCTTCAAGAGTTGTTAACGCAAGTCCTATATTGCCAATGTAGCACAATCTAATCAAGTAATTGCGAGAATATAAAAACAGTTCGGCTGTCATTATAGATGTTATTTGTGCTTTCATTATTTGTATTTTATGCCCATTTGAATTTTCTTTGACTTCCTCAATTATACGAAAACTTTTGTTTCTGATAAAAATTTAATTAAATCGTGGGCCTTTTCTTTGGTTCATAGTTCTTAAAAATTCAGAGCCTTCGTGAACAGTCCGTGTACGCTCTCATCCACAAACCTTTTGCAATTGAACACGATGTGTCTTGGATCTTCCAGGCATTGGCATTTAGGACACATGCCACTTTGAGCTTGTGCTATGAAATTGAGATGTTTATTGGTTCTGCCATGGTTAATCTTGAGTTGATTAAGTTTTACTAAGCTTGGGCAGTCGAGATTTAGCCTTTGAGTCACAAACCATGGAGTCAATGTCAATGCTACCTTTTCTAGTTTTAATTATTTGAATATTTTTTTATGGTATTTTTTTTTCTTTATCAATGTTTGGTTTTAAATAATTAAAAAATTCACAAATTAAGATAAGATTTGAAACAAATAGGGGTATAACATGATGTTTTTCCATGTATGGTGAGGGTTTGCTGTTGTAGATTATAAGTCAATATTGTTTGTTTCTTTCATTATTTTATTAAATTATTTCTAGCCTTTCATCATATATTTTTGTTTATTTTTATGAATTTTTTTATTTGTTGAGTTTTAACTGCTCAATTTTAACACTTTGATATGTTATTCTGATATCCCACAATTGGAAGTCGTTTGTTTTAAGAGATAGTTAAGTTTAAATTAAATTGAATTCATGAAACGTTAAAGTTAAGTGCATTTAATGTTTTAATATATTATTTTCATTGTCATTTAAATTGAAGATGAGTGAATAAATCCTTTTTTTTTTTTTGTTATCTTATGATCTCACAAAATTCCAGGTGAATACATAAAATTCAAGCATAACTCCAGGTTTTCAGGAAATTCCAGTATGGTGGCAACCCTGTTTGGGAAATGCAACTTTATCAAGGTCAAAAGTTAAGAAGTAAAATTTCAGGCCATTGTTTTTGCTTTGTCATTCTTAATTGAGTCGTGGGTCGAATCTGCTCTGTAAGAATGAATCTGCGAATGTGCAGTTGATGCTCAATCTCCAAGCTGTGGAACTCTGCCTCCTCAGTCAAGATACCATCAGGGCTTGAATAGGCTGATTCACTTAAACTTATAGAATAATTTTTCACAGATAGGAGTATTTCCAGCTGAATTCACAGTATGTCAAAGAACAATAATCAAAGATGTAGAGGGAAAAGTAGTGTAAATCATACTTATACCACTGTTCCCACAACCACAACCAAGATTTCCCTAGCCTGTCAGACAAGTGCTGCGGCCATTTGGTTACTATGATGGTTATGGGTTACACCCATCATTCAAGCAAATATATTTGACCATGGAGAATGCAACAACAATATTTAAACAAAAGTAGTTACACCACTTTCCCCTTCACCACCTCATATAGCAAATATTAATAAAATCGCCAAGAAAACTTCTTTCTTGCTAATCCATGGATGAGCCAAATGAGAATAGTAATATGGGAAAATAAAAATATAAAAGGCTTATGTAAAAGAAAGGATTAATTTCACAAAAATATCTAAACAAAATCTTTTGTTTTAAATATTTATTCACATAAAATTTAAAACATGTATATATATATAAATTTTTTAGATTTTTTTTAAGGATTTGAATTTATAAAAATTTTCAAAATTCACAATTGCATTGACACAAAACAATAGAGTTTTGATATAACAAACTGAAGCTATACAAGAGATTACACTGGTGTAACAAACATAACAACACTCACTAATAATAATATAATAAAATATAAACTGATAATTTGAAATTTCAAAAAACATCAAAAATAAATTAAATAAAAACTAAAACAAAACAAATATTTTCATTAACATCACGATGTAGTAGAGTTTAGGTGCATTAAACCAAAATTACTTTCCAATGAGTCTAAAGTCTCGTCATTTTTCCCTCTTGCATCACGATACCTAGAGAAAAAAAAGGGGTTTTTAAATTGAATAAAACTTAGTACAACATTAACAGCTACTATTGACTTCTTTTTAATTACTGATATTTACAAATATATAAAGAACTACTTACTAGTAGCACTTCAATAAAAGTTCAACATTAGAAGGCCTCTAGGCCATCTCCTTTTTAGACGCCTCAGAGGATTATAGGGAATTAAGTGTTAGGCAAGTTGGGAGACTAGTGGATTTTTGTGGGTATGGAATTTACTATGAACAGATAGGTATCTGGTTTAGGCCAAAGATATGGAATGTTTAAGATTTTAAGAAGGATTTTTGATTGTAAGGATTTGATACAAGAAATGGAATTTTACTGGAGCCCCAAAGTAAAACTACTCAAGTCCTAACGCATCTAATTATTGTCATGTAAATAAGTCTTTTGTAATTTATTGGGAGCTTTGAATGCTGATCTGGAGCTTTTAGGGCCCTAAAAGAGATGAACGTCCCGATGAAATTGGTTAGATTGATAAAGATGACAATGGCAAACTCAAGGTGTATCATGCACACAGGGGCTGATCTACCCTACACCTTTGTCACTTTAATTTAAAGCTAGGAGGAAGCCTGGAATCCAACTCCTCAACAGCAGAGATCAGCTTCTGGCCGATGATTTTGAGAATCATTCCTGGCTCTGAAAGACACTTTGAGAGATCTTAGCCAAGTTGTTAATGAGGCCAAGACAAAATACAAGCGGATTGGAAGTGCCGAACCAGGAGTAGGATATTTTGAAGCAGGAGCCTACCGATTTCAGAGGGTAAACAGATTCACCAATTTAGGTTCGGAAATCAACTCCCAAAGTGATATATCCCTGGAAATAAATGGGAGGATAGAAGCCGCCAACCAATGCTACTTTGGCCTATCTAAACATTTTAGAAGTAGGATGCTCTCCAACAGGACCAAAATGAAGCTCTAAGACACTAGTCTGCCCAATCTTCAATTATGGTTCAGAAGCTTGGCCGTTCACGAAGCAGATGAGTCCAAGCTTCTTATCTTTGAGAGGAACATCCTAACACGAATTTTTAGGACTGTTAGACAGGACAACATCTGGAGAAGAAATAGGAATACAGAACTAGTGAGGCTCTGTAACAATGTTGACATAGTCAAGTTCGTGAAGCTCAGACGAATTCGATGGGCAGGACATGTGGAAAGGATGGTTGCCAAAGAGATCCCAAAAATGATACCAAAGGAAGAGCTCAATGGGAAATGGTGAGTTGGACAACAGAGCGTACAATGGATTTACTTGTTCTCTGCAAACGCGCAGGCCCTTCTTGGAGCCCGAAACTGGAGAACTAAGGCAAACGACCAAACAAACTGGCAGAGACTTTTGGAGGAGGCCCAGTCTCGGTGACAGGATGTCGTGCCACCCATGATGATGATGAATGCTGGTCTGGTAAATGTTGGAGCAGTTGGAAATGACAAGCAGTTTTTTTTATTTAAAGTCTGGTATGTATAATAGACTTTTAATATCATAACAAGAGGTACAGAGAAAATGAATACGTTTCCAATCAATGAAATTAGCCACAGCCAAAACATCTGATGACAAAACACCCTCTACTCCGAGAAAGTATCACTAATCATAGATTATGGATTAACATAGATCTCCTGAAGCATTGATCTAATTCCCAGTTCCAGTTTAAATTCAACCATGCAATGAAAGTACACTTGGGACTTGATTAAAAGACGTGGTTGGGACCCAGATAGGCTCTGGGTCACTAATTCATCGATTAGTAGACTCCAAAAAAGTAAGAGAAATACATAGAGAAATACATATTACAATTGAAAAAAATAATAATATTACAAAATTAATATGTATTTACTTGAGGTAAGCATATGATAATAATATTGATGAATAATACTTCTATTGATAAAAACTAGTTTCGAATGCTAAACATATCTTCAGTTCTAAAACATAAATAAAATTTTTTTTTTCAAACATATACTTATTATTTAAATATACTAAGGTTACTACCGGATTTATATATGAAAAAATGTTAAAAAAATTTATTGTATTTTTATGTGATTTTAGCATTCGAAACTAGTTTTCAAGAAAATTTGTTTAATTTCACCTAAAATTAAGAAAATATGTAATTTACAAAATTATATATGTAAAATAAAACATTGAGTCCTTAATGCAAAATATTTAATTCAAAACCTAAATAATATGCACAAATATTAATCCAAAATTTATTCTTTAAAATTACATTCCTTTTCAAATTTTCGAATGTAAAATTACATCTATAACAAAATTAAAAAATTTTTATAGGCTAAAAGAACATTCAACATCTATGGGTGTAATAGAAGCCCATTTGAAGGCAGCAATTTCGATAGGGGCAAGAGAAATTTCATTTTCCGTATTTTTACTGGTAAGAATTTTGGCAATAGCATTCAATTCATCAAGTCCGGAATTTTTTTTAAGAACTTTTTTTAATATTAGGGGGGGGGAATAACATGAAAGGAAAAAAAAAAAATGAAGTGAAATAGGAAAAGAAGGGGGGAAAAGAGAGGAAAAGATAGTAAAAGGAATAAATAGGGAAAGGGAAATGATAATAATAATAATAAATAAGAAAAAAAAATATAAATATATAAAAAAAAAAAAAAAAAAAAAAAAAAAAAGGAAGGAAGGATTAAAAAAGGAAAAAAAGTTATTAGTTTGTCTATTATTGGTTTTTCTAGAATTAGGTAGTATTAAGTATATATTATATAACTAAATTACAAATTATATTGTTATCTGTAATTGGATTGATGAGTATGCTGTGTGTGTAGCAACCCAATAAAGTTGGGCAGCACTATGTTTATTGTTAGTCTCAATAAAGCATATATTTTTGTCTTACTTTTTCAACATGTAGTGCAGAGTAAAAAGAAAAAAAAATTAGTAAATAAATAATGGTTCGGTACCATAGACAAGAAAAAACAAACACCTTCCACCCATGTTTTTCATTACATTGGAAATTATTGAATCTACTATCTAGAGAAGGTAAAGAAACATCAACTGAGATGGAGTGTTCCAGGAAAATTTCTTTAACAGAATGACGGCAGATATTCCAAGTATTTACAGAAATTAGAGTTTCCTAAAACAGTCAGTCCACTCTTTTACTTAATTGCCTTGTCAAAATGAATTGTGGATTAAAAAAAATAAATGATAATTTTATATGTTATGAATATGTAAAAAAATAATTTTTAGAAAAAAAAAAAAAAAAAAAAAAAAAAAAACCGACTTAAAGATTAAACCTACATACACAAACTTGAACTAAAAAATAAAAAATAATATTTTAATTGCTTCGAAACAAAAACCATTAAATGACAATCTATAATATATAAAAGTATATTACTTTTATATATTTTTTTATGTCCTTATTTTTTAGTAAATCTTCAATTTCCGCATTACTTTTTACTATCACCTTCCATCAACCCTATTGCTCCATATATTCCACTTGTTATTTTTCTATCAAAAACCTTCAATCATTGCCAATCCACCGCAGATAAACCTCAGATTTCCGATTCATAGGTGACCACAGCTCTGATGAGGAAGTGATAAAGATTAACTTTTGTTCTTTTCGAGAGAATTTAATGATTTAAATTAATTAACAATAATAAAAAATTATTAATTGTAATCATTAGTTGTCAATTGGGATTTAAGAAATATGATTAATACAGTTTGAACCATTTAAAAAAAAAATAACATATTTTTATTTGAGATTAAATAAAAATCTCAGGAATGAAAATAGTAATTAGAATTCTTACTTACTGATACACAAATGGGTTAATTTAAAAGATATAATACAATAGTAATAACTTTTAATTTGTTTCTAATTTATGAGTACATACAAAATTTTATTATAAAACAAAATTATGGGGATTAGATAGAAAAAATTAGGGAAATACAATTTAGATGGAACAAATTAATGGATATATTAAACTAGAAAAACATATTATTTTTTAATGTAACAATATTATTATTATTTTTATAAATATGAAATTATTAATAGGATGTGGGGGAGTTTTTGGCATCCACGCTCACTATTTTACCAACTGTCACAGATGCCGACTCACAAAAACGGGAAAATAATGGGGTGTACAAAAAATGACTATAATGAATGAATATAAAAATTACCGTTTCTTAAACAAATATTTGTATTATTATTTCTTTGATATAAAATACAATTAATACTCAAAGTATAGTCCATTGTTATCTACTGTCATTACCCATCTGCTAGCCAATTGCTCGATGCCACGCTAATACCATTCTTAGGGATGGCTGTCAAACAACTGTTGGACAGCATTTTCAACTTCCACAAAATTATCAAATTTTTTCCCTTGAAGAAAATGGGCCATGGATCGAAACAAGTTGTAATCCGATGGTGCAAGGTCTGGACTATATGATGGATGAGGCAGGAGTTCAAACCCATGAAGTTCTGTAAACTTTTCTTTGGTTCGAAGAACGGGAAAGTGTGTGAACGAGCAGGTCTTTTTCACCTTCCCCATGGAGAGAAGATGGCAACTAACTGTATCTTTCGACACACCACACTCCCTGGCAAGTTCGCGAGAACTTGTGAATGGATTTGACTCAACAGCTTCCTTCAGAACCTCATCATTGATGGCCGCCCGGAGCCCTTCTTCGTTTCCAATGTCGTATCTCCACTTCTAAATTTTTCAAACCAACGCTGCACAATGTGCTCTTCAAGGACAACTTCCCCTTCATATTTAATAATTTCACAAATTGCTTCAGCGTCTGTGAAATTTTTTTTTTAGTAATGTCTTGAAATTACGAGAATTTCATAGGACATTGTCATGTTTCTTCTTTGAAATAAATATCTGAACTGAGGCTTTTTTTGAAGAAGTCCAGTGTTAGTAAACAAGCTTAGAGAATGCTCTAAAGGGATTATTAAGTATTTGTAAATAATAAATAGCATTAATTTATTTACAGACTTTCGAACTCTGTAATTTGATAAAATGGTCATTTTCTTTTATAAACCCTATTAAAATTCACAGAATTTCTTACAAGTTGTGTCCTATTGACTTTTTTTTAAAAAAAAATAAATCTTATTAAAAAAACCTTATGAAATCAGGCTTTGTAGCTGTCATTGTCTGCTTATTTTCACTACAGATGGTTTGTCTAAAAACGTTTAAGAAAATATAATGTAGTTAATTTCTGAATAATGTTATTTTATATATCTTTAAATCTTTATTTGGGATGTACAGTAGCTCAGTAGGTTAGGTTCCTGGGGTCGGGTTTGAGCCCAGCTCAAGGCAGAAAATTTATTTCCTGTTATTTCAGCCGTGGATTGACTTCAACATTAGGAGACCTCCCTGGGGCAAAAACAGTCTCTATAAAGTGGAAACATGGCGGTTAAGTGTAATTTTGGGCAAATCTTCTTTCACAACCGTTTGTCTAGTAATAGTACATGCTTTCTTAAGTATTGCTCTCAAGACATTCATGAGTTGTAGTGGTGTAAGTTTATTTTTACAACTATATTCAAAAGAAATGGACCGTTGCTCACTAGGATTTAACTTCAATGTGTACAGGTGATGAAATAGTTGATTTTTCTAGTCACAAAAGAGAGAAAAATAAAATACACAATTTCCTACAAGTTGTTTACTTGTTTATATTTGCCTCGCTTGACTACCATGCTCCCGGGCCCAAGCTCGAGTCCGACTGAGGGCAGAAAATTTATTTTTTGTTATTTTGGCCATGGCTTGTCTTCGAAGTCAGGTGACCGTCCTAGGACACAACCAGCCTCATTAAAGTGGGTACTCTTAATTGGGGAAATGAATGATCATTAACGATTTCTGATGAAGAAAAATTTGAAATAGGCATTTCTATATCTCGAAGGCAGAACTGATACAACATTGTATGTTTTGATTGTTTCTAGACAATGGAGAGATTGTGCGGTGGCTGATAAAATGTTTATACTTATAAGAAAATTAGTGATTTTTTTCTAGTCATTAACTTTTTGATTTACATATATAATAATATTTCTTATTTATATTATTATTACATATATAATAAGTAGGGACCGGAGATATATGTATTTAAATATTTTTTTTCTATACCTCATACACAGTTAAAAAAGTTTGTACCTTACATTTCATGCAATTTAGAAGCAAATGTGTGTATATTACGCGGTTACTCGGTCAATTCTAAATCAATTTTGATGATTCTTTTTTTAGATCAGTAGGGCATACTTCAGATGTGGTCCCATAAAAAACATTTTGAAATCAACTCAGCACTTTTTAAGAAAAATAAAAAAAAGTTAATAAAAATCACTGTCATATAACTTTCCATTTTAAACATATTTATAATTATGATAATCTAAAATCTCCTTGGTAACTAAATCTAAATTATTAACAAAAATAATTTACTTATACAGTCAACTCTCAATGTGTCATACTTCGATAAGCTGAATTCTTAAATAAGTCAAACAAAATCTACGGTCGGAAGTACATTACACATAAATTTCACCTCAATGAAACAATTTCAGATAGAAAACGTTAAAAATTGTGTAAATAAGTCGAACTGAAAATAGGGTTCAAAAGAGAGAACTTCTAGGACCACCTCTATGAAATGTACTATTAGAAGTCATCGCCTCTATAACTTGAACTCTAATTAAAAGAATTTCATGTGTAATTTATGTTCCGGTTTCCCATCATCTTTCCAGTTCATAGTTACACCAGTCACTAATTATTAGTTATTCACTCAAGTGGTTTTACAGTGGCTATTGCATATTCTTTCAATAAGCGAAAAGTTAAAATTGATTTGCAAAGTGGAGAAATGAGGAAGAAGTTGGGCGTTTGTTGCTAGTGAATTCCGAATTCCACGTAGTTCTCTTTCAACCATCCTAAAGAATAAAGAAAAGATCACTACTGGTGGAAGGCGGTAAGTCAACATTTAGGCACCCTCAGAAAAAAGCGCAGTTCAGTTGAAAGTTATATGATAAATTGGTACCAGGTATTTAATTTTCTGTATCAATGATTTTATATTAATTAATTTTCCCATTTACATGCAGATAAGTGGAATGATAACCTCGATAATTCTTTGTTCAGTAAGTCGAACTATTTTTCAGGGTAGCTTGAAGATCGAGAATTGACTGTATAAAAAAAAAATACACTCAACACTAAAAAGTAAAAAATTAAAATAATTTTTAGAAAAAAAAAAACAAAACCGAAAGGTCAAAAAAGATTTGACCAATATTAATATGCTAAGATCACTGACCATTTGTATTATGTACCTCTTCACTGACCGAATCTAAAATAAGCGAACATCCTCCAATTGAAAGATTATAGCAGTTGTTGAGTGTTTGAGAATCGAGGTATTTCTTCCCGAGGAAACATTTTTTCATTCATCACAGATCTCTTTTATTTTCCCAAACCATACAAATAATGTTAAAAATAGCATAACCAAACTTGTGTTAAGTTATCATATTAGATCAGTTCTATACAAATGCAACTAAATTCGAAAGTTCTGTTTGGTAGACCAAAACCACCCCTCACTTTAGGTCATTTGGCTCCAGCAAATATAGAACCTCCTCCTTTTTTTTTTAAATTCCTTTTGCGGCTGAAGCTTATTAGAATAATCGCGAAAATATTCTGAGGACGATGAAAACTTCATGAAGGACAAAGTTGAAAATCTTTTGGAAGATGGCATAATTAAGGAGTCCAGAACACCAAGGTGAGCTCAAGCTGATGACATGAAGATTGAGAACCTCACGAAACTAATGATGAGAAACTGTTACACTATAAAAAAAATATAATAACTGATACTAGACCCCAAGAAAGTATTTAGTTTCTAAGTATTATACATTATTTCTATCATTCATGAAAATTTCAACTGATTTGAGTAGACTAAATCTCTCATCACAATCTGATACAATCGGGACTCTCGGCCTTAATCTACCAAACTCAATAGGATTGAGATGAAAACACACAAAAGGAAATGGTGTACAGGATTATATTGGAGAAGAAGAGAAAAAGTGGAAAACAAAGAAGCCGTTGGGACGAAGTGGCAAAATTAGGATTTCAGGACTAGAGACTCGCTGTGGGTGATCGGGAGAAATGGAAAGAAATAGTTCAGAAGACCAAAGGTCACACACACAGACCTTCAGAACATAGAACAACAAATTTAAAAAGAAAAAAATTATAATGCACATACCTCTCATTTATTTGTTTCAAAGCCCAAACACTTAATTGGTTCGCCTCTTTCTTTTTTGAGGAGGTACACTTCTGAGATGCTGAGACATTAGCAGAACTCTGAAACCGAAATATAGCTTAATATAATAAAAATAATAAACAACCACCCTAATGTTAAATTATATTACATAACATCACTAATATAATTAGATTAGATTTCTGGGAAATAGCAGAAAGGGTTTTACAGGTTATACAGCGACTTACTAGAAATATCCCATACAGGGAGCGAATATTTTTAGGATTTAGTTTATACGACTGGCAAAAATAAAGTCTCGCTGTGTCCATGTTTTCAAAGCCACCCTGTAAAAAAGATAAAGCAATTAAAAATTAAATTATAAAAAAGCTAGACAAATATAAATTATAAGACAAAATAAGATACCTGTGTATACTTTATTTCACCAAGCCGTTGGTGAAACAGATGATTGTGTGGGTTATGCAAGAGGAGCTCTTCCATGCAAAAAGCAGCCTTTCCATATTCCTGCTCAGAAAGGTAAAGATCACACAGTTCTTGCCACGCTTCTTGGTCAACCATAAAACTGGAAAACAAAATACATGCTAATAAATAATGCAATAATAATATAAATAATACATCAAAATCAATAAGTAGTGCTAGGAAAAACATAAAGATTATGATAAGGATGTCTTAACAAAACACTAAGAAATGCCTTATCAGATGTCTAACGACATGGTCTACATTTTAAAAAATAAGTTGTTTGTTTCTTGGGGCGTAACATCCTTATGTACTCAAAGGAGAGCAAGAAGGACGGGTTATCCTACAGGTTACCAACCTAATCTAGCTGGGGTGGGGAGGTCAAGATTTATTTCGTGGATCTGCTACGAAATAAATTTTAACTCGTCCAGGTGGGATTCGAACCCACGACCTACTGGTTACGAGCGGGATATGACCATCGCCCCTAAAAAAAAAAAATAAATTATTTATTGCTAAATAATTTAAGAATTGCTAATCCCCGTTATTACTTTATGAGGTATTGTAAATTTAATTCTATCCATAGAAGATAAAGAAGGTTTAATCCACAATAATATGCCACTGAAAAGGCAGGACTCCCACTTGTAAAATAATACCCAAACTAGCACTTTAATCCTTACAGATAAAAATCTAAGAATCAAAGACAAAATATAAAACTTTCTTTTGATGTTATGAACTCAAATAAAACTGCTAAACAATGTACTCACATTTTTAAATAATCCGACAGATCTTTAATTGCTTCCACTGTTTTACCTTGAGCTTTAAGAATGGCAACACGCCTTTTCCTAGGGGCAGCATTTGTCTCATCCCTTTTTATGATAGAGTCTACAAGATTTAATGCATCCTCATACCTAAATAGCATCATTAAAATCAAACTTAAAATTGTTAACAAGTATAAATGTTAAAAAAAAAAATTATTTTTACAAATTCAAAACCTTTCTAGAGCTTCCAAATGAAGAACTTGTAAAAGAGCTATCCTCACACTTCCAGGAAATTTTGATGAGAGCACTTGCAAACAATCATTCGCAACATCTAACCGATTACAATCAAATGCTGCGATGCATACTTGCTCCAATACCAAGTAATCTGAAACAAAAATTGTATAATATACTATCACAAACATAACAAATTCTTAACAGTGATATAGTTAGATAATTTTAACACATTTATATAAAAATTTGACAAGTTAGAAAATTTAGATTATCTTCAAACAGCATATTAAGTAACAATTAATATTGAATAAGTCATAACATAAAACACTAAACCTACCGACATTACATGTATACATATTTCTACCACAATTTCTCAGTGAAATACAATAATAAGAGGGGAGCAGATATCAAAAAAACACTTTTGATATATTTTTTATTAAAAGTAGTAATGTCAAAACCCAAAATAAAGAACATAGTTTCCAAGAACTTCTGCCAAAAACTCCAAAAAGGGTAATTTGACCGGTCATGGAAGGATTAGTGTTAATTAGGTAACTATTTAACTTAACTACATTTAAAAATAAATAAATAAATAAATTCATATTTAGGCAAAATAGAGAAGGAGAATTAAAGTAATATCTCTAACATTTTGGGATTAAACAGAAATGAGTGAACTGCAACCGCAATGGCCCTAAGTTCTTTAAAATATCAGAAAAAATTATAACCATTTAAAATTATCCGCATCAAATGTTTTCACAAAGTTAAAACATAACATAACATGATATACTATTTACTATTACCTTATGAAATAAACAGTGATAATAAAAGTTATAGATCATGAATAATTAACTTACGTTCATCACCTAACTTGTAAGCTTTTGGCTTTAAAACATCCTCCCATAATTCTACGAGTTCCTGACTCTTACGAGCATTCTCTTCTCTCCATTTCCGAATGATATCCCTAGCTTCTATAATAAACAAAAATATAAAACCTTATCAATTAACCTAGTTTTACTCAACAGTGTTACAAGTAAAATGAAAACAAAATCACAGATAGCACTTAAAGACAAGCATGAACATTTATATGGACAATTATTAACGAAAAGTCTAAAGTAGTCAACAGTGATAAGGCATTAATTAACAAAATTATAGGGGAACATTACCTGACCAATGCATTACTAATTCAAAATTATCTAAAATTCGGTCTTATAACACCTCTCATTTAAAAAAAAATAAAATATTTGTAGGACGCCGACTAAGATAGAGGAACTATTCAATAAAAACAATAGATACGACAAAGATGACTAACTAAAGACAGTTAAATGATAATACCGACACGTCGAGGTTATCTAACAACAAACTACCTGCCACCGGATTGGCCAATTTTTATCACATATCTTTTCACTTGTAAATCCACTGCTAACAAAATTAAGATTTTAAAAGGCGGTTCATTAAGTTTATAAAATGTTTAAAAACTATCATTGGCTATTTTATTGCTTCAATAAAATAGCTATTACTAATTTTTGTCAATATCATTAAAATAAAATGCTACTTCATCAATGGGCACTAACATTTTCCGACATTACATACATTAAACATTTACAGATAAAAATTCGGATTGACAAGTTTTCTCAAACAATGAATCCCTAATTTTAATATTAATAAGAACTTTTCGGAACAAAAAAATAAATAAATTTACCTACAAATGCTAATTTCTTCACTCAAATGAAAAAAATGCACATTTTTATAAAATGAAAAAAACAAAACCAATTTTACAAATTTAAATAACATTAAATTTCCTTATTGTCAATGTTACTCATAGATTTAACCAATATTAATATGCTAAGATCGCAGACCATTTGCATTATGTACCTCTTCACTGACCGAATCTAAAATAAGCGAACATCCTCCGATTGAAAGATTATAGCAGTTGTTGAGTGTTTGAGAATCGAGGTATTTCTTCCCGAGGAAACATTTTTTCATTCATCACAGATCTCTTTTATTTTCCCAAACCATACAAATAATGTTAAAAATAGCATAACCAAACTTGTGTTAAGTTATCATATTAGATCAGTTCTATACAAATGCAACTAAATTCGAAAGTTCTGTTTGGTAGACCAAAACCACCCCTCACTTTAGGTCATTTGGCTACAGCAAATATATAACCTCCTCCTTTTTTTTTTAAATTCCTTTTGCGGCTGAAGCTTATTAGAATAATCGCGAAAATATTCTGGGGACGATGAAAACTTCATGAAGGACAAAGTTGAAAATCTTTTGGAAGATGGCATAATTAAGGAGTCCAGAACACCAATGTGAGCTCAAGCTGATGACATGAAGATTGAGAACCTCACGAAACTAAAGATGAGAAACTATTACACTATAAAAAATATATAATAGCTCATACTAGACCCCAAGAAAGTATTTAGTTTCTAAGTATTATAAATTATTTTTATCATTCATGAAAATTTCAACTGATTTGAGTAGACTAAATCTCTCATCACAATCTGATACAATTGACTAATAGATACGACAAAGGACTAACTAAAGACAGTTAAATGATAATATGGACACGTAGAGGTTATCTAACAACAAACTACCTGCAACCGGATTGGCCAATTTTTATCACATATCTTTTCACTTGTAAATCGGCCTCAATCTACCAAACTTATTTTTAATTTAATTTTATTATGTATGCATTATTATTTTTTTCACAAAACATTTCATTGCTGAACAAGACATTAGGCAACCTCTATACGGGCATTACTACGGGAAAGCTGGAGTATGTGGAGGACGGTCAACTAGGAAACGTATCGTCATTAACAATTACTTATGAATAAGGGGTTTGTTATGTCGAAGAAAGCACTTCAATACCTCGAAGGCAGAGCTGATGCAGCATTGTTAGATTTGGTGGTTTTTAGACAATGGAGAGATCGTGCAGCGGCAGATAAATGTTACTTCAACAAAAGAATTTTTTTTTTTTTTTTTCAAGCCATAAACCTTTTGATTTACATATGCAATAATGACGTACTACGTTGATTGTTCCACGTATTTTGTGTATT
Source organism: Euschistus heros (assembly GCA_003667255.2). Taxonomy (NCBI): domain Eukaryota; kingdom Metazoa; phylum Arthropoda; class Insecta; order Hemiptera; family Pentatomidae; genus Euschistus; species Euschistus heros. The sequence continues at coordinate 487,509 of RCWM02000416.1, read as the reverse complement.
ACACAAGTGTAAGTGTAAAAATTGTGAGAAAAGGTCGTTGGAATTCCTTTTAGCTGTAGAACTTTAAAATAAAAATATTTATTAAAATAACTATTTGTTTTTATTTTAAACAAAATAAATAATTTTAATGAAAACACAGAATAGCGACAACAATGAATTAAATAGTTTTTATTTTTGAGTAGTATCTTCAAAACAAATGAAGTATTCTTTTTATACCTACAGGATTTATCACAATGAGAATAACTTATTTAAATATATTATGTTAACTATGTTGGTAGGTCGTTTATAGAAAAACCCGCAAAATTAATCATAATGTCCGTTACATTTTGAGAAAATTTCGAATTACACAAAAAGGTACCAAAGTGAAGCCAAGCCCTTCCGCTTTATACAGCATGAGGCTATAAATGACTGATATATTTCCAACTTAAAACTATAGAAATGGACATTTATAGGTGAAATTATAGGAAAGAGTTATCGATGAATGTGAACTTCTAAAGTGAAGCATCGGAATAGATCTGCAAGAGTGAAACTGGTTTGACGAATTTGGTGAAGCAGTACTTTAATGTCGTTACCTACATTAATTAATACGATAAAATAAACAGGAATAACGTAACGTGATTGGGATATTTAAAATGACATTTCAGAAAAAAAATAAATAAATAAAAAAAATCATTTTATTTTTGATCACCAATATTTCGTGTATCGATATTCAGGGCTCAAAAAATAGTAGATATGGAATATCGATATTTTTCTTCCGATATCCATCCCTAATTGCAGCCTTTGGCTTCCTGACTTCTGGCTCCTTGGTGCCAGTTATTCCTTTGAACACTACAGATCTGATTAATTTAGGTCTCAAGCTATACAAATAGTCGTAAATTATGTATTTGGAGGTTTGTTATTTTCCATCCAGATTATAAGCACTATTCTGTATTAAGTCCAATATTATAAGATATAATTTTGTCAGCTGAGTGTTTGTGTTAATTTCCCATTGAGGGATTTAAGCTTACTGTAATTTTGGTGGATATTTTAGGGATATATTTGTGAAGGCTTGATGATTTCCAATGAATAGTCTATTTTTTTCTTTCTGAGTTTCATTTTTGATAAAATAATCCGTTTTAGTGTTTTAAACAGGTACATAAGGGTCGGGTCCGTTTATGTTGGAGCTGCGATAAGCGAGGAGAGCGGCGATACTAGCGGAGCTTAAATAAATAGCTTAAACGACTTCTAATCTACAGTGGCATTAAGAAATTAAATAGTAAATATAGTTTCTACCGAGTGAGTATGTAATGAGTGATTCCGAACAGGAAGAAATGCTTTTGTCGTCAAGTGCTGTAAAATAATAGGTTGCTGCAGTCATGCGGAAAGAGCGCGAATTTGCAGCTCACCCTATTAATAAGGCAAGGTTTACGTTTGGGGAATTCCACCATCTTCATAAAGATTTAAGGCAACATCCCAGAAAATGTAGTGAGTATATGCGAATGAAAATCGAAACTTTTGACTACATATTACCAAAAATTTCGGATAAAATGCAGAAAAATGGTACAATTGCCACAGTAGACCTATTTTAGAAGAGGAGCGCTTAATGATACATTCAGGTAAGGAAAAACTTTTTTTTTTTTTCAAAGTTTCTTTATCTATTACAATATTTTAAAAAAAATATTAATGAAATAGTTTTACAAATTTAATGGAATGATTAGAGAATAAAAGTCCCACAACGGTGCCCTAACAAAAATTTCACTAATTAATAACTCAACAATTATATTTGATAAGAGCTGAGAAAACGAGAGAGGTGATTGTCGACGCTCCTATCGTTAGTCACCGCTCTACTCGCAGCTCCAATACAAACACTACAGTTACAAACATAAGAAAGTTTTCTCAGCTCCGCTAGTATCGCCGCTCTCCTCGCTTATCGCAGCTCCAACATGCACGGACCCTAACGTTTAGCAGTCTATCTAATACTAATAAATAAATAAAAAATGCCATCTAAGCTAGATTTTTAAAGATTTAATTGATATATAGCCAAACTGACAAATTTGGTATTTATGTAATAGCAAATCATTGGCAATACTTGGTGTTACTAATCAGATCTCACAGAGCAATTGAAGTAATTCTTTCACTGAATTATCATGAAGTAAAAATATTTATATAGTTCACCATTAAGAACACAATTTTTCATATTGACCACACTGCTACCAACATCCTACAACAAAATCATTGTTTACTACAATTATTGAGGCTTCCAAAATCTACCTTCTAGTCTTGCTCATTTCTGAAGTATAGCCCTACAGTAATAGCTTTCCTGTTTAAGAATATTAATTGGAATGTGTTGGGAATTTCAAGCAAATAATTCCTCCTCCATTCTTTGGAACTGTAATTTTTGACAGGTAAATATGTTTTTAACTCTGGTTGAGAGGCTCTGTGAATTGATATTTTCAAATGACCAAGCTTCAAGTTAATCTTGATCACTTTTTACAAAACAGTTCTTAAAATAGATGATATGATACCAATTTAGACCAGACATGCCATATTTTTTAGTTACCTCTACTTTTAAATCAACTTTAAATTCTGGACAAAGTAAATTCTTTCACTGATGCTTTTATTTTAGAAAACTTCATTACTTGATATCATCCAATATTTATTCGTCAACAATATAAATGAGTGGTGGGAGCAAATGAATACACCTTTTGAAGCTTGCTGTTTATTCATCTTCTTTATTCTTTTTTTTTTTTTTTTTTTTAAATATTTTTTTATCATTTTGTTTCTTCTTCGAGCCTTGATGAAGAAACTTGTATTGTAAGCCGAAAATTCACAATAAAACAATACTTTCAATTGTGTTTCCTTGACTGCACACCCCAAGTAACTACATCATCATTAATTCACCAGTCAAATAAACTGAATCAATATAAATTTATATAAAATTACACTGGACAAAGTGTTTTAGTCTCTCAGAGTATTTTTCATGAGATGCTTAACAAATTTTTAATTGAAATTAAGAAAAAATAAAAATAGACTTTTCAATTTAAGCCTCCAAGACGATTTGAGATTAATAGGATATTTTGAATAAATCAATACATAAGTTTTTGCAATGTTTAATCTGAAAATTACAAACTTAGTCATTGTTACAACACAGGCAAAATATTAGTTACGAATCAATGAGTTCTAAGAGAAAATTAACATTTTTCTTAATTAAAATGTATTTTAAGTAATAGATCACTATGAATTACAAACTGGGCAATTGTGATGAAAGTAAACATGTTTTAATATTATCTTAAATCAAAATAAAAAAATATTAGTGAGTTGGAAAAAAAACATACTTTTTTACTATTAGTATAATATATTACCTAATATTGTTTTAAATTAATGTAGCTACCTTACAATTGTGTTTATTTCCAAAAGTTATATTTAAATAAAAAATAAAAATACAGTGGTCATTGAGTCATGAAAAGTTTAATCTCCTTGGATACCTTCTGGGTAACCATGACAACTAATAATCATTAGAGGATATGCTCCTTTCTTTTTTTTTTTACTAGAAACGTTTCTATAATGATTCTTAATATTAATATTTTTCCTTATTAGTTAAAACTTCTGTTTGATAATGGATCCAGAACCTTAAGAGAATAAAAACGAATCAGCTCTTAGCAAGGCTAAAAACTGTGAACATTGAAAATACTCATGGTATCTACATAGGTTAACTTTTTGTTTACTCGTTAACGACAGCCTTTTCTTTTTCTATAATAAATTAAAATGTCATACTAGATAATTATCACAACTGTAAGGCCTGAATTTAAAACTATAAAAACAATCATTGAAAAATTGTTATGAACTATAAGATGACAGATTATCAAGAAATTCCATAAAAATAGAATATAACATTTGAAAAATAGTTACAGGATATTTATATAGAAAAACATTATGGTATCTGCAAAATATTACATTAACAATTGTTACAGCCTTCAGTCACTTAGTTTGATCAACAAATGGTGGAAGTGTCTCCATCAACTCATGCATGTCGATAGGTTTCTCTTTTTTTTCAACTCTTGTGATAGCGAAAGCCTTTCTTGATTTTTGATGACCAAATGTGAAAGGTCCGTTGCCACCAGCTGGTTTGTCTTTAATATCAGAAGGTTGCTCGTTCGATTTTTTTGATTTGTCTTTTGGTTTTTTGGGTGAAGTTCTGTAACAATGAAAGAAAAAAATAGTCAAAATTATATACTGGTCCATATTACAATTTTCAGGAGAAGGGGTTTACAAGAAATCACAATATTTACTAATTGTCCTGTCATTACAGCTTGTTTGATTTATGAAACAGAAATGAGATAATACTGTAATATTTGTTTAAAAACACCCATTAAAATTGTGCAAGGAAAGAAAGATTTATAAAAATGTTTGCAATTTTTCATCGGAAATATTTGTATACGTTCTATAGACCAGTTATAATATTTAAAATACTATCAGCAATACACTGTGTATGAATAATAAATTGTATTTCACTACAAATTTTAAATTGCTTTTTGTATTATCATAAAACAAAAAGCAACTTGAAAATCAATATACTTATTGAATCATTAATACTTCAAATAATTTTAATACAAAATAAAACATAATATTTAAAATTGGTTGTATAATAGAATCTGAAGTAGCATTGTTGTATTTAAAACAGAACAAGATATTAAATAATCCTAGACTTTGTATTTTTCAACAAATACCTTGATGAATCAAATCTAAAATCATGAGGAAATTTATGCTCTTCAATACAATGACTTCTTCTATCTTTAGGAGTTGAGCTGACCACCGAACAATCCTCCACAAAGCATTTGAACTGAAACAGATAAATGAAAAAAAAAAATTATATTTATAAGTTATCTTTAAATCATTGAAAAATAACTGAAGTACCAAATGTAGTTTATGATTTATTTTGGTTTTAGTTATTATTGTTTTGAGTTCACTTTTAACCTTGACAATTAATACCTAATCTCTCTCCATTCTTTCTAGTTGATTTAACATAAATATACATAATGTATCGACTCTTTAAAAAAATATAAATAATTTAAAATAAGGAACAACACATATGCCTACATGATGAATACTTTAGTAAAAACACTTATTAAAACAGTAAAAAAGAGGTACTTGGTTATTTTTTTACACCCAACAATCTATGAAAAAATGAATTTGTAAACAAGATGTTGCACATAAAAAAATGTTAATGACAATAGCCAATGACCCTGCGTACTATGCAGTGTATAGGTATATACAAGTAGTAGGAATTAAAGCAGATACCAGCTATATGCAAATTGATGTCATACTAATAAGATATAGTGTGACACAGCACTTATCTGTTTAATTGTTTTTAATTGAAATCTTTCAATAAATTTTACTGTACAAAGCAATGTGTTAAATAGTGATATATAGTAAGATTTGTTTACATTAAATTAAATTTACCAGAGTTAACTTTTAATTCACTTGTTCTATAATTAGAATAAAATAGGGTATACTTCGCCAATATCCATTTTTTTTAAGTCCTCCTACTTATCAAGAACTACAAAAACCAGAATTTATAAAACACTTGTAAGACCAATATTGGCATATGAGCCAAGGCATGGACCTTCACCACTATGATAGCTAATAAAATTAAGATCTTCAAAAGGCCCACCCTGGGCTGTACTCAGGAAGAAGAAGAATTATTAGAATAGAATGAGAAACATTAGCATTAAAATTAACTCATGTTTTACTAATATAATGATTTTCAGAAATTATTTCGCCTGTTTCCTCCAAAATCTTTTCTTCCTTTGTTGTAATGATGACTAGTTTTCTGATTTCCACAAAAATCTCCATAATGAGAACAAATATGATTTTTAATTTACTTCCTTGCATGGCCACAGAAAAGACTAAAAATAGCTCACAAGAGAAGAATGCCAGGAATCCTCCAGAAGGATTAATAAGCTTTGGTTGGATTTTTTATGTCTATGAACAGTGTACACACACTTTTTTGGCATAAATTTTCTAAATAAATTGCTATAATTCTGAAATTATGCCAAAAAAAAAAAAAAAAAAAAAAAAAAAAAAAATTGTTTGATGTGCATGAGTTGGCAAATTCATTAAATCCATTACAAAATTTCAAAATAAAGCTTCTTCTTCTTCTCTTCTTTATCTTCCTCTTATGTGCCATTTCTAGCATCGAGGAGCCTCAATAAACTGTAGCCATTCACTCCGGTCCCTACTTAGGTTCATCTGCTGGAGCGTTTTTCCTCTTTTCTCTCCAATCCTCTGGATGTTCTCTTGGTTTGAAATTCTGGGCCGTCCTCATGGTCTTTTCTCAGTAGGTCGAGCTTCCAGGACTTTCTTTGGCTCATTAATCATTAATAAAAAGTATTTCAATAATGGGTGTATGCAGACTTTATTTGACTAACTGTATATTATTGAAACTAAATTTCTTGTTCTTTTGCTTTAAACCTACGAAAACATGTTTTGCCAATACTTTTTTGATTCACTATATGTATGTATGTACTGATTAAATTTTTAAATAAGTGAAAACATTCTCAAACTAAAAAATTATTGATTTAAATATGTTACGTTTGTTATGTAGGGTAAACCAGACAGATATTGACACACTATCTTAAAAATTAGAAAAATAAGTATTTAGCAAAAAAATCATAAAATTCCTCTTAAATCCTACAACTCAACTGTGTAACAGTGCTTGCTTTCAATTCTGTCTGTATTTTAAAAGATATCGCTAGGGTGTCAATAGCTGATTTTAACTTCTTTTTTTTTCACAAACTTGTAAAATACATTTCCTGGAATAATGCTTGGTGTACAATTTCTTCCTAAGCTTAAAGTATAATAATTAAGGAAAATGACTGCGAATTTCAACTTTATTGAACTATTCTTTCAATACTTATAGTATGAGTCTATCCGAATATTTGCTTAAGGGTATCAATAACTGTTTGGTTTAGGGTCATTCTCAAAAAAATTTCTGTTTTGGGTTTACAGATTTTTTCTGGCTGTCTCTATAGTCTATTTTTATTTTTAAAAATACGCAGATATTTTTCTTTAGGATGTGCACTTTTAATTTTTAAAAAAAATATATATTGTTTTTTGTAAACAAAAATGCATATTTTTGTTGTCATATTGAGCTTGTGGCAGTAACACTCCTGACATTTTTAGTAGTTTTCACAACATTTTTCCATTATTCTACTTCAGAAATATACTCTGGAGAAGAAATTTCCTACAAAAATTACAAAAGATGTAGTGTAGTAAAAAAAATCAAAGGCATGATAACATTTAAACGTAATTAAAGACGAAAGTAATTTAAACATTTTCCATGTTGCAGTACATTTTAGTTAAAATTTTATAACTTACGGATACAAATCTAATTTTCTTATTTTATAAAGTTAAAAACGTTAATTATTGTATATATATAAATACGTTAAAAAAAAATCTGAGGGTATTCCAGTTAACCCCCTCTACTTGGAATATTGAACATTGGACTCAACCTGTCTGTGCAGCAGTGCTGCCGATGCGGGTATTTTTTCCCGAAATCGGGAAATGTTTGGCATCGGCGGGAATTTAACGGGTATCTCCAAAAAACGGGTAATTTTTGCTTTCCATAACTGATTATGGTAATACCTATTACATCGTTATCTTTTTCTAAATTGATAACAACAATTATCGTCAAAAAGTTCAATAGCGATTGTAATATTTTTTCGGTCAAGGAAGAATCGAAAAGGTCAGTCAGCCTTCGACGAGAATCAGGATGAAAGCTGTTCAGTTCCTCAGATGTCCACGTGAATGTTAGGTACCGCCACCAGCGCTGCTGTCCTTTCTTCGATGCTCACTTGAATGTTGAGTGCGGTTTTTGTCCCGTATTTTTGAACGACGTTATTTTAAGAACTATATTAGATAGTATGATAATTGGCGATCCTTGAAAATAAAGGCAATAGTGATTAAGTATTATATTTGATAATAAGATAATAATTTTATTTGGAGTTTTTCTTAATACAAATAATTTATTTAAAATATATATATATATATATATAAATAAAAATTCAAGCTAATTAAATTTCCTTTAAAATTAATTCTATACACTTTTATCAAACTTTCAACGGCTTTCGAGATATATTCATTCCTCTGCTGTGGAATGATGCATCACTTTAAAGACTTCTTCAAGTAAAACTTTTTAGCAGTTTCAAACTATTTATCTTCTTTCCCATGTTTAATATAGTAATAAAATTTGAATGAACTTATTTTCTAGTTGTTTATGTACCTGATCTTTTCTATGCGTTTTTTGTATATTGTTTTTCATCTATGCCATTCTGTATTCCCTCTGTCATCTGTTTATCGGTCTGTTATTTTTGTCACATCTGGTTCATTTTGTTCATTATAGCCCTGAAGAAGACCTGCAACGCTTTATTACGATATTAAACATGGGAAAGAAGATGAATAGTTTGAAATTGCTAAAAAGTTTTGCTTGAAGAAGTCTTAAAAGTGATGCATCATTCCACAGCAGAGGATTTAACAGCTTTGGTTTCAGAATACACAAAAAAAAATTTTTTTCTCATTATTTATATAATAATGGTGAAAAAATATCCATGGTAAATTTTCAATTACTTATATCTCGAAAGCCGTTGAAAGTTTGACAAAAATGTACAGAATTAATTTTAAAGGAAATTTAATTAGCTTGAATTTTTATTTGAAACTTATTTTTCTAGGGTCCACCGTTTTCGAGATACAAACGAAAAACCCAACAAGGGACCTTCTTCCCTCCCCCTCAAAAAAAGATTAAATTTGAGCCCAATCGCAGCTCTGTTGGTCTAATATATTCTGAATTACGTCCCATAGAAAATTGGTCATTTTTTTCCAAAAAGTCCAAATTTTAAGTTTAGGCCGACTTTCGTGAGGAACACCGGCCGAAGGAGTGATCCTACTATGAAAGTCATGAGAAATGAAGTTGCAGTAAATTTGGGATCGAACATATTGTTTGGGAGTTATAGAGAAAATGTACCAATAAAAACTTGGATTTTATAACAGTTCGCAGATTTTAGCGTGCTGGAATGGGTATTACATGGAATTTAATAAATATATAATAATTTATATAATAATGGTGAAAAAATATCCACACATACACAGAGCAATTACTTAATAAATATTCTGATTTAGTTCGGCTCAACTAAACCATCCAATTTATCTCCTATCCAATCCTTTTAATCCAAAATCCTTCGAAAAATCCTAAATGCTCCTTAAGTACATTGACTTTGTCACTAATAAACTTATCCAATAAAGATATTAATGTTCCATAAATTGCTGATTTAGCCCAAACCAGATACCTATCCTTTCATATTAAACTCTATAAGCACTTGAAACCACTAGGTTCTCAACTTGGATCGCACTCCATTCCTGATAAACCCCGAGACATCGGAAACAAACATGGCTTAGAGACCTCCTGTAAAATGTTTATAGTAGTGCTACTGATGAGTAGTTCTTTTCGAATAATGACGTCAAATGACGTCAGTATGATCACCGTCAACACATTTACTTGATATATAAATTTTATACAGTTGTGAATATCAATAAATAAATTAAAATTAAAAAAATAATTAATATTTAGAAATTTATCATACCATTGGTTTTCTTTCTGATGCAGCTATAAAGAATGAATCGTGTGTTTCGGAAATATGCAAATCCAAGAGGTGTGGTGATGGAAGTTGTTTTTTGCACTCAGAGCAAGAATATCTATGGCATGAATTGTAATGCAACTCATACTTAAGGAGATTATCGAAGTGCATTTGACAGTTCGGAATGTCACATTTGAAACTTTTCATCCTGGAATTCCAAACAGAAAACTTTGGAATTAAAACAAAGAAAAAAATTTTAATGAGCTCTTCAAAAATATTCTATTGTTGGCTTACACTTCATGACAAAGATCTTCTTCATCTTCATCAACGATTCCCAGCCTTGTGTAAATACCACAGACATTGTCACCTTCTTGAAAGAATGGGTCATCCACTGGCCGCATACCGACTCCCAGAGACTTAATATACTCCATCATGCTTTCCTGGTCTTTTTCTAGGTCGAGATTCTCTAACTCAAACTATAACAGAAAAAAAAATGTATTAATATTACAGAGGAGCATATTATTGGTTGTAGAATTTGAATCACGGAGAATATAGTCGGAGATAAAGTGAGGAAAAGATGAAAATCCACCAAGATTAAATAAAAACTTTGGAAAATTGATGTTGTGGCCTTCCTTGAATGCCTTCTTCAGGGCTATACATTGCAATGCAAAATGTGACAAAAATGGTAATAATAACAAAAAGTAGTAAGAATTAAAATCATAAATCAGCTGTGTAAAATATAATCTTAACAAAAATATTGTAAAAATACAACCTAAAATATAATTAAAAGATGTAGGCAGTTGGTGTATGCAGTCATAGATACAGCCTTGGCCAAAAGTATTAGACACCTACAATTTTTTCACCAAAAGTTTCTCTAAGAGTACTAACATACTCTTAGAGAAACTTTTGGTGAGAAAATTGTTGGTACCTAATACTTTTGGTCAAGGCTGTACACAGCAATTAAAAATAAATTTTAATTTATAATGCCGATGTTTCGACTTGCATTGCAAGCCTTCATCAGGGTTTCAGCGAGAGTGGCAATCAGAAACTGAGGATTGTCAGTTTAATATACATAAATTCCTCAGTTTCCGATTGCCACTCTCACTGAAACCCTGATAAAGGCTTGCAATGCAAGTCGAAACTTCGGCATTACAAATTAAAATTTATTTTTAACTGCTGTGTATCTATGACTGCATACCCCAACTACCTACATCTTTAAATACTTCTCAGTCAACAATACCTCATCAATTAAAATATAATTATCTTTTTTTGTAATTTTCTAATAGCCTAATAGTTACTTATTAATTGCCCTGAAAAAGAAGAGCAAAGCAGCTCCAAACATTAATATAGCAATAAAGCTTTGACAATATGGCGTATTTTCATCTTCTTCCAGCTTTGTGTTACTTTATACATAATTATCACTCCTTGAGCAATATAACATTTCATTTAAACTAGCAAATCATGTATTATTCAAAATTAATGGAGCATGATGTATTATCAAATACCTGCCTCTTCCGTAGGGGTAATATAGAAGGGGAAGAAAAAAATAAATAAAAATCTCCCTATTATATCCTTTACTACCTTCATATAAATTTCTATATGTATATTTTTAAACATAATTTATTGATTCACACCAGTCGTTAAGCTGAAGACAGTCATTGAATGTGCGGAAAAAAAAAAAAAAAAACATGAGGGAGAATTCCTATCTTAGGACTTACATTTAATGGCTAACTTTTACTTCTTAATCTGAGTTGTTTATATCTAATTATCCACCATACAACTAATGTCGAGACATAAAGTATTTACATCATCAAACTTAACAAATTTAGCTATTAAAACATAGATCAATACAAAATTGTACTATTGATCATTATTGTTATTTAAATATGTTCTAAATTTGATATTTATTTAGGTAAAAGGTTTAATATTCTTATTAAAGTTTAAAAAAAAAAAAAAAAAAAAAAAAAAATGAACCTTGTACTAGTCCATAAAACCTCCATTCTGCTTATCAAAAGCTCAATGCTGCTTTATTGTAAAAAATCAACTCATTTATCACAAGATTGTTTTAAACAGAACTTTTCATATATATATATATATATATATATATATATATATATATATATATATATATATATATATATATATAAAGGACCAAAAACCCGATTATTGTAAAGCAGTTAATTATATAATTTCTAAGGGTCGACAAAATATAATTTTGATATATAAAATCATTATTGAGTGTGGAAGAAAATGAAAGTATGACATAATTTTTCCAAATATCTAGTACTTCTAAGTCGAACCATGAGCAGATTATGTATTAATTTTAAAAGAAATCTTTTTATTTCTAATAATTTAATTTAATCTAATAATTTAAATTTGTGCAATGGAAAAAACAAACGAGAGTACAATAATTATTTATATCTAGTATGCAATTAGCATTGATGAATCGTTTGCCATTTCTATTGGATTTCAATAGAATTCAAAATTATTCATCAATCTTAATTGCATTGATCCTTCAATACCATCAGGCATACCTCAAGTAAATCAAGAGTATGTTTAACAGGAGGGTGATGGAAAAAAAAAATGTCTATACTGCAATACATTTTTTATTGTAATATATTCTACAACAAAAATGTACTACTATCTACATTTCTGATACATTGTATTAATGTGAATATAAAATGCAGTGAGCTTCATAGAGCAATACTCTTCTTAAATAAACAATTTTGTTCAATTAACTTTTTTCTTTAGGATCAAGCAGTCATTTGTTATTCATTCATTTGTTTATGATTACACTATTACAAGTGAGACTTCCTCATTTATTTAACCGCTGATAACAATTTTCTCTGCCTCCTAATATACCTTTTAGTACTTGCATTGGTTCATGAATGGAAAAGTATTCGTCCAATTCTGCTCTATGCTTTAATAATATATCAGAACCTTATTTAGTGGTATATCTTCATATTTTGAGGCTACTATCTATGAAATGCTTATCAAATGATCAAATTGATGTCGTGATGAGTTATGTAAAGGAAGGATAAAGTACAATGAGGACAACATTAAACAGGACACAAATAATTTTTAATTCATTTTTTTTTTTTAATAAAAATAATGGCAAGAACGTTATTCAACTAATCTTGTTTATAATTTTGTTTCCAAGATTATTACAGCACCTTTGATTATCTTTTAAATAACAATAATGTATAGATATATTAAAAAAACAAAAAAAAAATTGTTAATACATAAATAATTTCTTTCAATAAAAGAATATATATATTCACAAAATTGGAATAAAAAAGGTACAAGTCGTCCTAATTCACCAGAAATATCTACAAATATATTTTCCATAGTTAAGGCAGTCTAAAATTCTTAAGAATTAACACTAATTTTATTTAAAGCTCTTTTACAATCCCACTAATGGAATTTAATATAAATTAAGATACCAAAACTAAAAAAAGAAATTCTAGACTGGGAAAAATTATAATATTTAAATAAATATCGTTTGTTAAACAACAAACAGCATGAAAAGGATTCTTAATTTAGGAATCCTAAATAAAAGATGGAGCTAAAAGCCAGATTTTTTTTTTCACTCAAAATAAAGTAGATAGTTACTATTTAATAAATATCACTAAGTCAGCCCCTTAAATCATATTTTACAAATTATTCACAACAAATATTTACAATATTTTTATCATACATTTGTTTTTTTGTCATATTTTTATAACCAGATGAACTCAGCCAAAAAGAAAATAGCAATGGATGGATTTTGTTTTGAGATTAACTGTATAAATAGGTGGAATGACCTAAGATCCAAAAAAAAAAAAAAAAAAAAATTTGCTTCAATATTGGTTTATAATGAATAGATGGATAAATTTAAACACTGTCACTTGAAAATTGTTTTAAATTCAAAAAGTAAAATGCTCCTCAATACACAGTTTCTCCCAAAAATGTCTGTTATTTTACCATTTTTTGTCAATTTCAACACATAATTGAAGGGTTTGGTGGATGAAGGGGTTATGCCACATTAAAAAAAAAAAAAATAGAATCCAGTACATCGGATGAAGTATTAATGTACAGAAATGTTAGGTAACAAAATTTGAATGTTTCAAAACAACTAGAAAAAGAGATATGAATAAGGGTAATGGACTATGTAATATTTTCTTGCTAAAGGAACTAACTAAATATAAATTACTCAAAAATTTCATATGTAACCCCTTTATCTAACAAACCCTTCAATTAATTAAATCAATCCTGCTAACAGAAATTATAAGCAAATTTCATGTCTTACAACAATTATAAATCAAAGTGAATATCTAATATAATTTTGATACAATAAGTTTATGACAAGGTACCACATTTTTCTTTGAATAATTTAGCTAATTTCTGACTGACATGAATTTAGCATTTTTACGAAGAATTACATTTTTTTAAACTATATATACTAAATATTATGACAAAATAATATTTACAATGGAATATTAAAAATAATAAATATGGACAATATTTACAAAATGGTTCTATAGTGAATAGTGAATTCAGACCATAGGTGGGTACCTCGCCATGACTGCCGGATGATGATCTGCCTTGTAAACCATACACCTGAGGTGTGCGGTTTCTTCTGTTAGTAACGCTATTTGGTACTTCAGTTTGAGATTCTCCTGTTCTAAAAAGGCTGCCCTGATGGCAATCTCGTCCTCTTTTGCCCTTCTTGCATCCCTCGATCTCTTGGCTGCCTCGTTGTTTTTCCTCCTCCTTTCCCAGTAGGCAGCATCCTTCTCTTCAGAATGTTCCTGCCTACTGTCCGGAGATTGTAGAGGGCTGGCTGGACGTTTCCTTTGACACGCTTTCCCACCCCTCACCTGAGATAACATTTCATCCCTGAATCGGATATAGGATTCATCATGTGTGGTAGACAGGCTGAGGGGGTCTTTGGGATAGGCCTTGAAAGGTCGGGTGTTCTGAGCCTGTGCTGCGGCCAGGACCCTCTGCGTTATAGCCAGGGTGGGTGTCACCGAGGGAGGGCTTCCAACTGATACATGGCTCTCGACAACAGAAAGTGGACTTCCATCCCTCGGAGGAGTTAGTTGTCCAGGCACCTCTTCCCCCTGTTTGTAGACCCGCAGGTCTAGGACTCCGTTCTCTTCGTTAGTTGTTGGGTAGCCGAAGCTCATTCCTGGCTGAGCAAACATTTTATCTGTAAAGAAAAAAAAAAGGTTAAAGAAATAGGAGTTTTATAGTATAGTAATGAATTATGATACTTTAAATAAAATTCTTAAATTGAAGCTAACTTTTAAATGAATTTATGTTAAATCCGTTTAGAAACCGGTCATGGGAAGTAGTAGGCAGTGATTACTATCCGCATTTGAACGAAATGATATAAGAGTGTTAGCAGGTGTTGGGCTAATAGGAGTAATCAGGAGGGGCAATGAGATAGTACACGCTTTCCTGTTTAAAGTGGTCATCGTGATAACGGCGTTCTCCGATAGAATGCTCTCTGCTGACCTATAATTGTCGGCAATGGTGTCACTAGGAACTGACAAAATGATAAATCGGTTACGGTAAGATGAAGGATGCTTTTAAAAAGACAAAACGTGCGATATTTTTTAAACAGAACTACAATAATAAAAATAAAATTAGCAGCTAATTTTGTCAAAGAATGTTATCGATAAACTAACTGCAGCTTCATTGTCTTATTTATTTATTTATTTTTGTTTAATTAGAACAGTGATTTAAATTTGATCTCAAGACTTTATAATAATCTAACGCTTATACATTGTATAATATTACTGTTAACTATAACTGTAATATAACGGGTACTGTAAGATGGAGTACACTATAGGTTAGGGGAAAGAAGATATATTGGCACTTGTGCCTAGCCGGTACCTTACTCAAACGGTACCTATTTCCGCTTCCCGGTCCGGGGTCCCTGTGTACACTATCGGCTCTTTTTGCACTCCTCCCACTAACCATTATGAGCGGCACTGCAGGTAGAAAGTATAAAAAAAAAAAAAATCTTATCTCAACAGATGTACACGTGAGAGAGTATATTGAGTTTCCTACATTGTTCAGATATTTGATATTTAAAGGGAAAATGTGTTAATTAGTAGAGCTTCCAGTTTCCAGTTTTTGAAATATTTCATTTATAATTAGGAAATGTAACAAGTTTTCTCTTGACCTGATACTGGAACAATACAGTTACATGTACAACAGTACAAGGCCCCCAGCACCTTATGTGGGACAACCATTTTTATCGTTCCTACTGCTATAAAAAATATTAGCAGCGTCATATCTTGACATCTCTATAGAAGCGTAGCATATTTAGGAACTGTAGAATACAAACCATTGCGTATAGATGTCGTTACTGTTTCTGTTACTTAGGGCTTAGTGTAAAATTTAAATGAAAGTGTTACGTTTGTCGTTCGTATGCATTCAAAAATATTTAAAAAAATAGTAACTGAATAGTTCTGAGTCGGAAAATAATATTGTAAGTCGTAACGAAGTGTACATTTTGCAAGGTAAGTTATTTTTTATACTACTACAGTAAACGTATTAGCAATAATGACTGAGGAACTGAAATTTTTTTTCCCTGTCAAATATTGGATCATAATTTCACAATTGAATCAACTACGTATACAACCATACAAAAACATTGAGCCTTGTAGGGTTAAGATAAAATTTAGTTTTAATCTTACAAGTTGTTCTATGATATTTTTATGGAATAAATTAAAAATATGTTTTCTAGTATTAATTATCGTTATTAAGAGACAACCATAGTAGATTGACATGAGTATTAAAAAAAAAATTAATATTTCACGTGTGTCAAAAGATTTCGAATGCGTTTAAAATATCCTAGCTTCACTAGAGTTAGGTGGCACCATTTTTTATCTTCATTTTTTTTGCGCGAGCTTTAAAAAAGCTCTTCTTCCCTTGCTGTGTCGGTACGAGTAGGTCATAAAACAATTGTCGGAGAGAAGAGCCTAAGTGATGTTGGGTTGAAAAAAACAAAACAGTGCAAGCTATTGAAAAACCCGGTGGGAAAAAAAAACAGCATAAAAAAAAAGGTTGCGAGGTTGTTGCGAAAGCTGGAGTAACGGTACAAGTGCGAGCTACCTGAGGGTGGATAACGGGACGTCCTTCAACCTTCAAAACAAGGGTAGCGCCGCTTCCGGCTCTCACGGCTGGAGGTGAATCGGATCAAATAAGTGTTTATCAAGCACTCATTGCATATTGTTAATCAATTTAAAAACAAAAAAAATCGTTAGAAAAAAAGAATATCAATTTATTTGCCTATAAAACTAAACAGTGAATAATTACTAAAGTGGGGAAAAAATTATCAGTGATTTTGCATTACTTGTTATCTTTTGATGATTTATTTGGCAGTGTAGAACTACTTTTAGGTGTTGCTATGGCAACCAATCTTGTGCGATATCATTGATAACGTTTTTTTATTTATTTTTTTTATTACCTTTTCAATGTTATGTTATCATTTAAAAAATAAAGCAAACTTTCATTTTGTTGATGTGAACAAGTTGTTTAATGACAACAAACAGTAATGACCCCTCGGCAAAAAGATATAAAGTTGATTTTCAATAACATTTGAATAACCAGGTCATTAGCAGATATGTTTAAAGGGTCATCGCAGTAGCTAATAATGAAGAAAAAAATATACAAACAAATAAATAATTAATACTTTTTTTTTTTTACTTTATAGTGTTTTGTTTACGTAAAAGATGAATCGCGAATGCTTATAGTAAATAATAATGAAGTGCTCCTTCCTGAACGATAAGACAAGGAGGTTAGGCGCTCCGGCATTGAAGTAAACAGCTATTAATTGATAACGCTATAGAGTCGTGATTATCAACGGTTGTTTTATTTAGACTGACAAGACAACGAGGAAGCTATTTTGGTTGACGCTCTTTGATGACATAGTCATCTAACCTTATTAATAATCGCATTGCCCTGATGCCTAGATATTAAATCGATGTTATTAACTTGAGAATAAATATGTCCAATAACCCGTAATCCTATTTCCATTAATAAGTAAGGAATAAAATCATGTGTTTACTTTATTGTCCTCAGTATTAGTCGACAAGAAATGTAAACAGTGATAACGCAATTTGAATCTTTTTGAATATCTTATAAGATACTGATAAATAAAATTATGTTAGTTGAACGCTACTCGTCTATATTTAAATAGTTTAAGCTAAGATTCCGACTAACTTTTAAGATGATGTTTTACAAATATCAATACTTCGGTAAATTTAAAGTAAAGTGAATTTATTTTATATAATAATAAAATTTATTATTATTATTTATTTATTTATTACTAAATTTTATATAATATTTATTAAATAGCGATATATTAAATATTATTTAGCACTTTTAACGATTCAGTAAAGTCGATAAAGAGTGTGAATACAAATTTTAAATAGCCTAATAGAAGACACCTTTAGACAAATAGTAACCATTAATCGCAATAGGATCAATAACCAACAATAACTAAGAATCAGATTGCTCAATCAAAAATAATATTACAAAATGGGTAATATTTAAAAATTAGAAAAAAAAACAACTATTAATAACAGATAGAAAATAAAATATCTGTGGCACTTGTGAATAGTTTGTTAAGTGTACTTGGTGTGTTTGTGAATTTAGTGTTATAAGTATCACTAGAAATCACTTTTTTTTCTATCACTATATGTGTCAGAAATCACTATTTGTGTCTGATGGACTTAGTTATGTGGTTAATACAGAGATGAATATTCATTTGTAAATCATTATCGAAAAAATTACGTTTTTCCTGAAATATGATTTTCGCACTTAACACACTATTCACAGATAATCATGAAGCTAAAAAAAAAAATCTATTAGTTGTCAAACTAAAACAGACAAATTACTTATTTTCAGATTAAATTCTTCAATGTTTTAGCTTCACTTATATCAATTATAGGAATAATGTAAACACTTACCTAATTTGACCTAGATGCACGTCGGTCTATAACTCCGTAATGATGTATGTATGAGATTCCAATAGAAGACCTGACTCGCTGGAAGCTGTAACGGTACTGGCTCAACAGCCTTCGGTGGGAAGGATCTAAAGGCGGGGTCCTTCGGCGCATGCGCAGGCTCAACTCGAAACGCTATTGGTCCAACGGTACAACCAATCGGGGCGGGGGTGGGTAAGGATGCTGCAACGAGGGTGCAATATCTCCAACTAACTGCTCTTACGGTACCTGCAATTTTCTTTGTCGCTAACTTCCTCACTAATACAGTTAGGTGCCCCAGCCTAGGGCCATTATTAGCGACCTAAATAGTGAGTAACGGTACTGTTTGTTGCTCAATATGGTGGTTTGTTTAATGAATAAATTAAGAGGTTCAACAATAGTTCTAAATCCATTTCTAATTTCTTAATAGATGAAAGATATTTGCCAAAACATGCTACTGGTACCATGAGACCATCATTGAGAATAGTATGGCATTCACATAATATGACATACGTACATATTTTTTATTTTAGATTTAACTGATTTCAGATCGTTATAGAAGTACTACATAAATATATATACACACACACACAAATAATTTATTCATTTATATTTAACTTACAACACATTTATTGAGTATGTGTATATATAAAATAATAATTAAAACGAAAATCATAAAAATTACATGCACATCATATACGTTTAAGTATGGAGTGTACAAGAATAAACAAAATCCCATCCAACAGTGTTACTGCTGGAAAGAAAACTAAAATGAAAATTTATGTATGTATTCACATATATTTTGGAAACAAATTATTTCTGCACTCAAAATTTGGTGCGAATAAAATTTTTATTAAATCCTTAAACTTCTGTAATAGAAAAATAATTCTATTTGACGTGATTCCACCTTCAAAAAAGCCATTTTGAAGCAAAAATTCCAAAGAGTTTAGATTTTATTTCTCTCACAAAAGTTTCGATTTCTATTGTGAACTATGTTTTTTAAATGCAACCTAAATTAATATTAATACTATAAAGTTAATAATTGGGGCTCCATTAAACCTTCTAATTCTTCTCGTATCTGTTATTCCTTAAAATCCAAAATCCTTTGTACTCAATGCACCTTATTATGTCACTAACAAACCTATCCATAAAGATCTTATGTTCCATATGTTGCTAAATTAGTCTAAACCAGCCCTATACCTGCCCTTTCATATTAAACTCCTTACCCACTCAAATCCACTAGTCTCTAAAATTGCTTACACTCGATTCCCGATATCCCTTCTAGGAATCTGAAAAGAGGATGACCAAGAGACCAACTAATGTAAATTTGTACAGAAATACTACTAATGAGAAGGTGTTTTCAAATTATTGGAATGTCATTGCAATCATATTCCACAAATTTACTTGTATATATTTTATACATTATATGAATAAATAATTTAAAAATAATAAATAATAAATATAATGATAATAATAATTTTAAAAAAAGCTAAAAATTTTCATATATTATAATTCTGTGCTTCAGAACCAGAAGAGCATAAGTCACACTAGGCTAACTTTTCAGAAGAATGACGTAAGTGGGCTTACGTATGTCTGACTCAATTATATGTACGGACTTAGGCTCTTACAACCCTTAGAAAATAGAAAAGCTTTCAAGGGACTTAAGAAGTTATGGCTTAATGTAATATAAAATTCTACATACAATGGTGCAATAATCTGAAAATTGTAAAATTTGGACTTAGGTGTACACTCTTCTGGTTCTGAGGTACAGAATGTATGTGATTTTTTTTATTTTATTTTTTTATTTATTTATTTTTCATAAATAACGCGAAACACAAATTCTGTTTATAATCAAAATCATTTTTTTAAATAAGTTAGTTAACAAAACTCTTATTGACGATTGGCCATTTTCTTTATTTTTTGAGGGTGGGAAATAGGTCTTTATTCAAAGTCATTAAAATTTCTTTAAATATATACAGGCTTCTCCAGTCAGATTTGTTTCTTAATTTTCATTTTGATCACTAAATATAAATAAATAAAAAAATTCAAATGTTTAAATTATTACATAGGAATATTTGTAAAATTTTTGAGAAGACGAGATGAAGGTAATATAGATGATAACGGTACATAACTGTAACAGTTGCTGAGGTACCTTAAGAGTACCTTACCGTTAGTTCCACCTACCTCTTACCTTCGTCTAGCTTTAAGTCTGCCCTTCCTACTGCCTTAACGGTACCTTTAACTGCCATGCAAATAGTTTTTTACAATATGTAAATATTACTAAAAAATGGGGTCCAACGAAAACAGCTTTTTTTTTTTTTTTTTTTTTTTTTTTTTTTTTTTTTTTTTTTTTTTTTTTTTTTAACTATTTTTTGATTGATATTTACAACTGTATGCATTATATACAACAAGTAAATTTGTGGAAGATGATTACGACAGGTCAATAACATTAATAGATACATACATACTCGCTGGTAGCACTTCAATAAAAGTTCTACATTAGAAGGACTCTTGGCCATCTTCTTTTCAGACGCCTCGGAGGATTATCGGGAATTGAGTGTGATGCTATGAAAGGAAAGGGAAGGTATCTGGTTTGGGATAAATCACCAACATATGGAACATTAAGATCTTTATAGATAAGTGTGTATTCCCAGCCGTAAATATATTTCTACTAGCAGTGAATCCTAACAAATAAGATGAAAATTTAATATATAATTAAATAGTCTTTGCTTTCGGATATGCTGTCCTCTAAAAATAACACAAAAGTGCAAAAGTACAATTACTACCATAATTTCAGACAAAGATAATTTATATGTAGAACGTGAAGCCGTATCCACACTATGTCGACCGACAATGTTGAACCAGTGTGTACGTGTTGTCGACTTTGTTGAATATGTCGGGTCGAACCAAACCGCAACCCGAATCAAGTCGGTAAAGATCAAAGGAAGTCGAATCGACAACGACAGTGTGGACGTGTCGAATGTGTTGTTCGACATCACTGAAGAATAAAACAAATATTATTCAGAAATAAATCTAAATTAAGTCAATAAATTAGGAGGAAAATTAAAATGTTTATAAAAGTGAATGCGGCAGTGGCTAATCCTTTTCACACGGCCTCTTTGGTCAGTGTTCCAACTGATAACGGCTAACCTCCACCACTAAATAATGACACATTATACTCGTTTTACTATACGTAAATTTATTGCTTCTAAATTTAAATTTTGTTTTCCTTTATCATGAATTGGAGTGACGAGGATACGTCAATGTTTTTTGTGGAACTCCACTGATTTACTGTATGAAAACAAAAATAAAAGACAAAAGAGGTTAACCGAGGTTGCGGATATAGTCCAATAAAATAAGGATTTGGTGAGGAAAAATACTGCGGAACTTTTATTTTCAACGGATCTCCATGTTCTTTTAAGGGCTGCTGAATCCGAATTTGAAGTTCTTTTCATCTGAAAGATTTACTTTGTTATTTCTTTAAATTTACTATCATGCCGGTGTATGGAACAGATCATATCTCGTAAAACAAACACGTCAGCACACTAAGAACCCCGTACTATTGTGAAGTCCTCGTTTTTTTCGCTATAACTCCAAAAATATTAGTCCGACCCCAAAATTTTTTTTTCATCTCAAAGCTGGTTATATTTACTATCAGATCCTATATAATAAATTTTAATTAAATTCCCATACCAGCACGCTAAATGTGTATGTTTTGGCAAAATACGACGATTTTGACATATTCAGTGGGCTGGGTGGGTAATTAACGGGATTTAATAAAAAAATTAAATATATATATATATATATATATATATATATATATATATATATATATATATATATATATATATATATATATATATATATAAAACGAGATCTGATAGCAAATTTAACCAGATGTGAGATGAAAAAAAAACATTTTTGAACCAGAAAAATGTTTTCGCAGTTATAGCGAAAAATGTGCTAAAAAACAAATTTGGATTTCATAATAAAACAAGGTTTATAGCATGTCGTAGGTATTTCACGGGATTTAATACAAATTTTCAGATTTAATACGGATCTGCTAGGAAATTTAACCAGGTATAAGACGAAATCAAGAATTTTGGGATCGGAAAAATATTTTTGGAAAGTAAGTTTTTGATGAAGTACGTAAATTGACCTGTACACATATACCATGGCAACGTGAACTAGATAAAAGCCAACCGTGTCGACCGACATTGTCGGTCGACCCGAATCGACATAGTATGGACACGGCTTGATACATGTAAGTACTGTAAATAGTAGATACAATAGTTAGAATATTTACTCATATATTATAGCGAGGTAACTCAGTGGGTAAAGCACTGAACTCCAAGCTCTGGGGCTCGAGTTCGAGCCTGCAGAGGGCAGAAAATTTCTTTCTTTCTTCCCGTTGTAGCGGGACAGGTTTTACTTATTTATATATCCCAAAACATATTATTTCATTTTATAATCGAATATTAGGAACAATTTTAATCAAACCATAGATTAGAAAAAGAGCTATTAGATATATAATAAAATCGTGATGGTGCTTTTTAGTGTAAATTGTAATGGTCCTCCAGTCATCAACGTAAAAAAAAAAAAAAAAAAAAAAATGAATGAATATCTATGGCTGACGACAAGTTTGGAACAAATAACTTATGAAATTAAACTCGGTAAGAGCGGCTACCTATCAACGATAAGACTATAGATTTAGGTTTAGATTTACATAGCTCAGATAGGAAATATCTAAACACTGCTAAATACCGTTAGGGCCTGGGAAAGGCAATTTTTAGTTTGGAACTGAACGATTAAGATATTACAACGGCCATTGTTTGACAACCAACCAATGCCTTCAAGATAAGGAGAATAGCAACCAAACATTAGATAGCAACGGATGGACCACCTTCAGCTGTTCATATCATGTTGGCAGTTATCGTATCGTAGGGAGCTTTGGGAAAAAGATTATAACGATCTAGCTTGCAAAAAAATTAGCTTTCAAACGTTTCAAATTGAAGAATAAAGATGCAAATTTATTTTGCATTCTTGGGACCGATAACTCAGTATAAAAATAAATTGCCATTTCAAAACATGATCCAAAAATAAGCAAAACAAATCGATTAAAACAATAATAATTCAATTAAAAAATTAATAAACCGCTATTAACATTTATTATCCATAGCATGTAATAAATGTTTTCGATTAAAAATCACACAATGTACAATAATTTAATTCAATTTACAAATTCTTATTTACGAAGATAAGCATTCCAAGGTTTCTCATACATTAATTATCAAATTGAAAATGTAACTTAATACCTCCACTAAACATTTTAGATGCTCAAGATTTGTTTTAATTTGGTATTACGGTTCGAAAACTAGTATTTACGAAACCCAACAGAAACATATAAACTTATAAAATCAAAAAAACAGAAGCAGTCAAACAATTCAAATACCTCGGAGAATGGCCAGGATGCAATGCCCTTGAAACAAAAAGGGCATTGGAATCTATAAGAAAGTTGAAATGGCCTTCCATCTCACTACAAAAAAAAACAACACTACAATCTCTCTCATGGAACGCGAAAATAAATAATGCCTTATTATTTATAAGGCATTATGACACAGTAATCCAACCAGAAACCCTATGTGCAGGTAAAACGCTATCACCAATCATGGTCCAATAGAAAAACTAGAAATGAAATATACGAAGATTTTAAGAAAAATTCTAGGCACCAAATTAATTACCAAAGAAACCAATCCATATTAGAAATGAAAACATTTACAAAACAACTGAAAAACTCTCAGACACAATTAGAAAAAGAAGAATTGATTTTTATGGACACATTGGACAAAGAGTAAACTGAATAAACACATCGACTTTGGATCATCATACTTTTCTCAAGAATTGATGAAACCCAGAATCGACAAATCCCTTATTGTAACAGAAGTATATAGAACTATATATAATAATCCATAATTATAAATATTTTTTGATTCTTCATTCTAGTTACCGATACCTCGGTTTCTGTATATAATGTGCTATTGCGAAGAAATAATCGATATGAGAGATAAAAAACAAAACAAACCTATTTAACGAAGAATAGTTAGTCAAGAATTAAAAACCGGTGGCAAAATTCAATTTCTCCCTGACAGGGAAAAACAGTACGTCTATCTGTAATCTACTGCACTTTCCAATATGTTTTCTAAAATTAAAAAGGATCAAATAACTTAAATCTATACTATTTTTCGTTTGTGATCACTAACCATAAAAACCACTGAACCAATCTCTACCAAATTTTAACCACAACATCTTTATAATTTCAGAAAGATATAGCAATAATAAAACCTACTGATTTTCAATTAATTTGTTATTAAAAAAGGTATAATATGCAGATAACAGTGAAATTTTAAAATTTACCGATATGTTCATAATTCATAATTATTCGCATAGCAGTAATTTTTAACCTGATTAACATTGTACTAATTAGGTGTTTAAAGATTACTTGAAAGCATGATTGGACTTCCAATTTTCAATTTTAATTTACGAGTTGGTAATCCAAATGGACAGAGACTATTAATAAACTGTTGCGGATAATGAACTGCATTATCAGCGCTTGCAACTAAAGCTCTATGAATAATATTTTTATACACAATATCAAAAAGCAAAGGATCGACATTTTGATTTGATAATAATTTTTATTCAGCAGAAATAATTTTCTTTATCTGATATCTGTTAGATCTTTTCAGAACTGAAGATGTATGTTCAGCATTCGAAACTAGTTTTCTGATAAAATAATTCCTATAGAAGTGGCAATTAGTTCATCAATCCTAATTGTATTGATCCTACAATACCATCATGGGTACCTCAAGTAATAATTTCATTGATTTCATCTGGTTGTTGTTCCAAAAACCATAATAAAAGTATATGATAGCATGGAAAACCTCGTTTCTGCCACTCAACATTGTACCTTTAAATTTGTATTAATAATTTTTATTGAAT
This sequence comes from Euschistus heros, assembly GCA_003667255.2. Taxonomy (NCBI): domain Eukaryota; kingdom Metazoa; phylum Arthropoda; class Insecta; order Hemiptera; family Pentatomidae; genus Euschistus; species Euschistus heros. Next base: position 461,921 of record RCWM02000416.1, on the reverse strand, counting down.
AGCTAAACCTTCCTAGAACTATGAAAATGATGCGGTTAAAGTTTGGTAGAGATGGGTAGAGCAGTTTTACCATTGTAAACTCTATTGGGGAATGGGACTAACAACACATCGGTCGGTTTTTAAACATCACTGGGATCCCATGTCGCACCATATGTTTAAATCTTTTTTAACAATTTAATAAAACATAAGTAAATTTTATTATAATTTCATAAGTTCAAGTTCAAGCTCTATATAACACTGTATCATTGTAACCTCTCATGTAGAATGGCACTCCCCACCTATCGGTCAATTTTCAAACCTCACTGCTATCTACACATCGCCCCTATAACTGCCAAGTACCGAATGTGAAAATACGTTTTTGCATTCTATCTTTAGCGATTCGTTACATTGGTTTGGCAGAATCAAATAGTTTGTACCATCGATAATTTGACAGGATTGATCCTCCCCTTTACAGAGTGAATCCAGATTTGAGAATTCGCTAAAACGTATATCAATGCTAAAGCAATTGATAAAGTAATACAAAAAATGTGTTTTTCACATTAGATACTTTGCAGTTGTAGGAACGATATTACACATGTGTTTCTAAAGTGATAAAAATTTAAAATCTGTATTTTTGATTTATCATTATGTGTAAGTTAAATACTCTTCTATGAAATGTCAAAAATGTATCGAATCAACTTCAAAGACACCCGAAATATTTTACTTGCTGTTGGGATTAAAAGATAATTTTGGTACACTTTCGATATTTCACAAAAGATAGTAAAAGTTTTTGAGTTGCGTCACTCATGCTTCAATCATGCTTTAGGTAATCTTTAAACACTTAATTAGTACAATGTTAACCGATTTAAAAATTACAGCTATGCAAATAATTAAGAACCTATCGGTTAATATAATGTATAACTTATATATTATATAAGTATATATATATATATATACGTATAACGGTTAATATATTATAATATAATATAATGACAAATATATTGAAAATCAGTAGATTTTATTATTTCTAAGAATTCCTGGAACTACAAAGATGATGTTAAAATTTGGTACAGCTTGATTCATTGTTTCTGCTGGTTAGTGATAACAAATGAAAAATGGATTGTCCTTATATATAATAGTGTTTATAAGAAATGGTGTTCTGGTCACATATTCCAGTTTTAAATAAATCACATTCTGGTAATGTTGATGACGCAAGAGCAGGTTGGCAATAGGACAAACTAGAGAGGCAAACACCTCACTCATGGCCTAACAACACAGTCTTGTCAACTCATTACATCATCTCTGATACTCATCGTCAACCACCACAGTGAAAGCCGTGGTATCTTTTTTTTTTTTTTTTTAAGGCTGTTATTTCTAAATTTTTAATCAACTATAACTAAATATTTGTATACTATAACTTCTAAAACTTTTAAAATATTTTTTAAAAACCTAAAGGCATACAATGACTATGAAGGCAAGTTGAGGGAGGAAGAGTGAAGCCGTTCAATTGATAAGGTGCGCTGGTAACCAATGCCACCTTAAGTATATAACCTCAAAATTGAAACATTTGAGGCAAAACGTTAAAAAAAAAAAGAAAGTGAAATTCTATTCCTCCCTGATTGGGAAAAACAATAGATCATGGATATATCTATCAATAATCTTCTGGTTTTCCCAAAAGTACATTTTAGAACTAACAGGTCAAATTATTTAAATTAATAATTAAATTAAATTCACAATCACTGAATTTTGAGAAAAAATAGGAGTTTTAAACGTGACTCTTTTCACTCAAATCAGTATAGCTCCTAAACGGTACTAACGATAAATGATATATAACAAAAAATATTCTCCATTAAATTTCAAATAAGGAAAATATTGAAAAATTTTCGATCCGAGTAACACCAACAGACAAAAGACATCCAAAAACAAAAGACTGCAGTAGAAAGTATAGACCCCCAGCCGAAAGACATATGCATGTAAAAACATTATGTCTGTTTGTTTTTACTGTAAGTGCACTTTTGGCTGCTGGATCAAAATTTTAATTTAGTCACCTAAAATATGTGAAGCGTTGAAATAAGTTAAATTATTAGGAATACATAAAATTAGTTAAAAATAAAATGAAACAGTTTGTTTATTTTTTTTCTTCTAAACGAAAACATGGCTTATAAATAAAAATTAAACCCTTGATTAAAACAAGATTGATATAATTTTCTTTAGGCTTTTTGTCAAAACATTTTTAGGAGCTTTCCATGTCAGCATTCCATTTAAAGTTTATTTCAACTTGGAAGTGTAGTTTAATAAACCTGACTTCATTCCTAAATATCTTCTTCAACTATTATATCATACAGTCCACTATACTATTTTGATCATATTTTTTAAATACATTTTTTATGTTTATACATAGTAAAAATGAAATATTAAAATTATATATAGATTCGGCAGAATGGTATACCGCAGGCCTGACGGACAGCGACTAATAGAGAGGCCGAGGGCGAAGTGGCTACAAAATGCCGAAAAGGATCTCCGAAAAATAGGAATCAGAAGACGGAAAACCAAAGCCAAGGATCGCCAGGAGTGGCTACGAATTGTGGAGGAGGCCAAGGTTCTTCAACAGCTGTAGAGCCCTTCAATAAATAAATGAATAAATATATATGATTCGGAAAAATCTTGATTGTTTGTGTACAGGTTTGAGGAAAAATAGTTAGCTATTTCAAAAATCTAATCGTTACTTTTCATTACAACTTATGAAAAAAAGCTTCTAAGGGATTAATAGTCCAGGCGCTTGGTGCAGTTGAGTATGCTTGAACAGTCAGAAAATTTGACTTTCGAGTTTGGTAATGAGAACATAGATAAGTGTAAAAACCCATGTCACATCCAGAGGTGGTCGAAAACTTGGGGGGGGGGGCGAAAAGTTTCAAAATACGTAAATCAGTAAATCACTCATAACTTCTTGAACGTAAGTTTTTTTGTTTTTTTTAATTTGTAGGTAAGTACGTGTTCTACAAAAAAAGTAAAATCGTGTTTTTTTTTTAATTTTTGCCCGGAACCTTGCTTTTGCTTGTTCTCCGAAACCGCGTAAGAAAATTTAATCGTTCATTTTTTAAAGAAAGTTAAATTCTACGTCAATTGATTCTATATAACAGTAAAATCGGTTCAGCGGTTTGGTAATAACACGCGTTTAATAATTGGCCGCTTTTCTTAGAGAAAATACGTTTGTCGATACTCTGTCGGCTATAACTTCGAAACAGTTTGTACGATCCTAAATTTCTTTTTCAAATCTGAAAGCTGGTTGATTTACTATCAGAACCCATATAAGAAATTTGGATCAAGCCCTGTAACTTCGTGGGAGGGAGGAAGAAAATTTGCAAAAAAACGTAAATAAGTTATGAGTGATAACTTCTTTGTTATTTTTTAATTTATGAAATATTTAAATGTTATAGTTAAAGTTAATAATTAAATAATTACGTTATTTGTTGGAAAAGTAATTACTGTTATTAGTATTATGTCCCTTTGAAGTTGTTCAAGATAAAATGTCATAATGTTGACAAACGATAAAGAAATGAAGGGTTTCCCACGAGGAAGGAAGGCTATCTTACGTTCAGCTCTGACCTGGGCCTGATAGTGGCGGCTATTTTCAGGGCTCTTTGTAAGATATCTTAAGATAATTATAACAAAAGGCAATGCCATATAGATTTACTTATTAACTTCTCAAGTTAATAAAAAAAGAAAATAAACAAATAAATGAAAATAAGAAAATATGAAACTTCTGATAATCGTTCTCACATTAGGGAAATGGAAATAACAAAATATAAATACATATGTAAAGAAAACCACTTCATTCATATACGAGTCCTTTTCTTATGTTACCCATGATGCAATACGTTAGCAGACCTTACCCATAATGCCTTTCAGAAGTCACAATAAACAGCTGCGATTGATAAGAATGGATTGTTATTATTAACCTGTACGGCTACATTAATATTAACTCTGATTAATATTAATTATATATTCTGAATGTATAAAGAAGAAGAGAATAAGGGCTTTAAATGTAGTTTGTTTTGTTACAGGTGAGTGAATGTCTGGTTTTATCAGCTAACAGCTTGTAGTTAATGGAAATATGTATTGTAAATAAAACCTTTGTTACAGAGAGAAACGAAATTGAGTTCTTATTTCATTAACTAAGAGAAACCAATTATCATTATATATAAACTAGCATCCCCATCTCGCGGCTTCGCCCGCTCCCACTAATAAAGAACATATGAGATGTATTAGTATAAGATAATTTATATCACTAATAATTAAAATTTTATTTGTTTATCGATAAAAATCATGTATTGAAGCATTCAATAATATTTTGAAGCATAGCACTAATTTTTAACCTGGATAAAATTGCTGATATAGGGTGGTTAAAGATTACGTAAAAGCATAATTGGACATCCAATTTTCGATTCTATTAAGATGGACAGAGACTATTAAGAAACTCTTGCAGATAAATGGACAACATTATCAGTGCTTACAACTAAAGGCCCGTGAATCATATTTTTACACACAATATCAAAAAGCAAAGGATCGACATTTTATTCTGATAATCATTTTTATTCGGCAGAAATAATTGCATTGATTTCATCTGTAGGATTTTAATTTCTAAGCATAAAAGTATATGACAATGTGGCAAACCTTGTTTCTGCTGCTTGTGTATTTTAATTTTTATTAATGTAAATTTTATTCACACAACTCCATTGTTCGTTAATTTGCAGTTGTAAATTGCATTGATTAAGTATATGAAGATTACATTAAAAGCATAATTAGATATCTAATTTTTAATTTTAATGTATTAGTCGGTAATACAGGCGAACAAAGACTATTATGAAATTTGTGGATAATGGACCCCATTGAAGGCCCATGAATTATATTTTTTACTCACAATATCAAAAAGCAAAGCATCGACATTTTGATTTGGTAATAATTTCATCTGATTGGGTTTTAATTTCTAGCCATAAGAGTATACGATTCTTCAGTAATAAATTGAATCAGCAAAAAAATCACCTGGGCATGCTTTTTTACACTTCTTTATGATATTATATAATTTTAACACTGTCTTCAATAACGAAGATTGAGAGGGTACGGTTTTACCAAATAAAATAATACCTAGATTGACCACAATTTACGGATTTTAGCAATATCCAAGCCTTTTTTTTTTTTTTTTTTTTTTTAAAACTAAATTCTGAAAAAATCCGTAGTAACATTTTCAATAAAAAAGGATTTCAAAAAATAATAATATATGGTAAATATAAACTATAATTATTGATTTTCCGAAGCAAATAAAAAAAAAAAATATAGGATATTCATACCAAAACTAAATGCTGTTTTTTATTAATGTTAAGATGTAATTTTAAATAAAATGAAGGATCTAATCTCATCATTAGATTTCACCAACCACGACTATATTAAACATTGGGGCAATATGAGAAATCTAAAAAAAATTTTGGTTTATTCCAAGTAAGGATGAGTACACTTTCATGTCTATGAAGGGGCAATTTCATTGTGCGAAACTGGTCATCATCAATTCCAAGTCACCGTATTTGTTCACTTTTATCAAGGTCTGACTTCTGCATTAGAACAAAGTGCCTTGTCACACAACGACTTCCATTAATTTTGGCTGGAAAAACATTTCGGTGATTGCTCAACCTTTCATCCTACAGACCTGGAATGGGAGAATTTTTTTTTTTTTTTTTTTTTTTTTCCAGAATGAAAACAGACCGCAAACGACACCATTTTTGGAATTAAACATTGAATGAAGGTGTAACCGAGCTAAAAGTGATGACAGTTTCCTGAATTACTTCTATCTGAATAACTTCGGTTTCTCCACTAAACATTGTTCATTTTAATCTTTATAATTGTAAATTATATTATTGCTAAACCTTGCTAGAACTATGGAAATGATTAATTTAAAATTTAATACCGAAAGGTTCAGTAGTTTTATCATTGTAAACTGCATTCATGAATGGTGCTAATCACATATCGATTTTCAAACTTTACTGGGATCCACATGTCGCACCGCATATCTAAATCTTTTTTAATAATTTAATTGAATATAAGTAAATTTTATTATCAATTTCAAGCTTTATATACCACCGTAACTTTGTATCCTCTTATGTAGAATGGCACTCACCACCTGTCGGTTAATTTCCAAATTTCACTGTTACTCACATATTATCACTTTTTAACAACAAATTAATTGAAAATTAGTAGATTTTATTATTGCTAAACTTTCCTGGGACTATAAAGATAATGTTTTTAAAATTGGTACAGATTGGTTAAGTGGTTCTCGTGGTTAGTGAAAAATGGCTTGTTCTTTTATATAATAGAATAGATTAATGTCTTTAGGGATAATACTATGTGTGACAAAGTAAGAAGCATTAGAGATTTTTCGAAGGTTCTGGATAGCAAGGTCTATAAAGGAAAACTAAATAAAAAGTAGGTTTGTTGATTTTATTAAATTAAATTCCTCTTTCCATCTTTAAATGTAGGAAAATGATAAATTAAAAAAAAAAAAATTAATTAAAAAAATGGAGTGATGCCAAATGTTCGATTTTGATGTCAAAAAGCTTCAAAAAACCTCTATTCTATGAATATTACTTTTAATAAACATACAACTAAATTTTAAAAAATAATAACCTTACTTTTTAGTTACGAAAGCAATACAGATTATTAATATTGTTTAATATATACAATTTAAGTTGGCTTTTTAGAACAATTAATAATGAAGAAATACAGCTAAAATTGTCCAGGATAAGGACATTATGTCAAAAGAAAAGATATGCAGTAATAGACATTCTATGAAGTTACATAATTCAGATTGTGTTGAATGAAGATGTAATGTGAAAAACTGTAAACTGAAGGACTCAATAAACACAAGAGGATCCCTTTGAGGCAATTATAAAAGATATACAAGATCTTTGGTTAGAACAAAATATTTAATGCATATGTGTAAAGTTGTTACACATCTTTTTATATAATTACTATCATCTGGTATCTAATCACGGAGGCCGGTATAGTACACAAGTACCGTATATTGCTCTATAATGTAAAAAGGAATTGGCAACAATATATGCACATATATAGTTGTATACTATAACTGTATATTGTATATTGGACTAGCCAAGTTGCCGACAAAGAGAAGGGACCTGGCAAAAAATAGCGAAACGGTAACAGGTCCTTCACAGGTGCCTTCCAGCCATCCCCGTCCCTAAATAGGGACCGAAATATAATACTTGTATTAGTTTATCATTTTCTATACTTTATGCTTTTTTCTGTAAATATTAATTTTGCTATCTTTTGTAAAGTGGGGAACTTTGAAGGATATAGTATTTCTCAATTAGTAGCATATTCATCCCGACCAATCTACCATAGCCGCACCTGGCCTGTATAGACGATGTTCAGTTACAGGTTTAACTTATTCAATAGCTCGCAATTTATAAACAATATTCGATTAATAAGTATATTAATTATTTATCTTTAATATCTAATAAATTGGCATAAATATAATAGAGATTAAACAAGTTAATGAAAAACAAATGAAAATGTAAAGAACATTAAATTATTTTCAATGTTATGTAGGAGCAAGTTGGGCTTTGCTCTGGTAATCCCTAGTACTACTAATAATAACAATAATAACTTTATTTGTTAAAGAACATATTTTTGTACAAATGTTTCAAAATATAAACAATTTATTACATACTTCTAGTGGGTCGCTGACCGCACATTTTAGTAAAGTTTGCATTTTAAACAAAATATTACTCCCCCTACATACTAAACATTATTAAAATCTGATTTTAAATGCATAATTTGACTTAATTCAGAATTTTTTTTTTAATAACAATTGATTGAAATTTACAACTGTAAAAAATTTATACATCAAGTAAATGTGCTGTTAAATATTACAATAACGTGACAAAACTTGAAAAGAACTACTCATCAGTAGCTCTTTAATAAAAATTCTACACTAGAAGGTCTCCGGGCCATCTTCTTTTCAGACGCCTCGGAATGGTGTGGGAAGCAAGATGAGAAATTAGGGGATTTGAGTGGTTATGGAGCTTACTATGAAAGGATTGATATCTGGTTTGGGCTAAATCTGCAACATATGGAACATTAAGATCTTTATGGATAAGTTTATTAGTGACATAAACATTGAGAATTTTTCGAAGGATTTTGGATTGTAGGGATAATACGAGATGAATTGGATGGTTTAGTGGAGCCCCAAAGCTCAACTCCGTACGTCCAGATAGGTCTAATCACAGTCATGTATATTAGTCTTTTGTAATTAATTGGGAGCTTTGAAAGTTTTTCTAGTAAATGTTAAAGTAGTCTGTAATGACGGGCAGCTTCTTGTCGTTTGATGAATCAATAATATATATAGATGGATAGATAGATAAATAGATTTCTTGACTGTTACTATTAAATGTTTAGTAAGGTTCTTGAGGTTCAGTCAATCCAACAGAAAACTAGCAAGTGCGAAGAATACTAGGGCATTCCTACTAAGATGCAGAGCATAATTATGAAAACAATATAGTCTCGAAACGTTGCCAAAATAGTTGTTTTTATTTATTGACTGAACCTCAAGAACCTTACTAAACATTTAATAGTAACAGTCAAAAAATTCTTTCATAATGAATTTGGTGTTTTATAAATTCATGTTTTCTGATTTCCTCTTCCCTAATTTGTAAAAGAGTTACAAAAGTTAATAAGATTAATTTCTACATGGATTTGGTGTTTTATATATTTATATCAATTTAAGCGAGAAATTTTCAGTTTACATATTTTGTGAATGGATTCTTTGTCGTCCATATTACTTATCGCCCTAAAGTGAAACAGATTGTATTATGAATTCAATAAAACACATCGATCTAAAAATAAATGTGAGAAAGTATATCACAAGTTTCATATTTTCCTATTTCCACTTCCCTTGAGAAAATATAGCAGAAATTAACATCATAACTTTTAACAAGGATTCTGTGTTATATATATTTATAATTTGTTATTTACACTTCCCTAACATCAGAATTTTTATCAGAAGTTAACATTACTTGTGATTTAGCATTACCTATATTAATTCTGATTTAATATAATATTAATTCAACATTGACTTTATGAATTATTTTTCTTATTTCTCATTTTAATATCAGAAGGTAAACAGTTAATATTAGTTTGAACATGGATTTAGAGTTTCCCCGTAAGTGAAGGAGTATAACCTTTTCCCTCGAAAAAAGCGACAAAAACACAGAAATAAATCGGAAGAAGGTTAGAATCGATAAAAGGGGTTCAGGGCGCGTGGAAGAGCTGGAGCCATTCTTCTGTAACGGTACCGATCGGGGAAATTCGGAAACACCCTGTAAAGTTATAGAACTATATAGACCATGGATTTGAAATTATACATTTTGATGAGATTTGATTCTATTTTGCTAGAAGGGTCCACCCCATTGGGAGCTGCATGCAGTCCGATAAGCAAAAGCACTCTCCTCCCACGGCCTCCCAAATTACACTAATCACTTTATCGGGAAGTAGCAGACGGCTGCAATCCTATGGCGGACGAATCAAATCATTGGCCGCACATACATGCCTCCTGTATCCCCAGGCTGCGGTGGGCGGCATCCGGTGGGAGGAGCTTGTTGCGCAATGGCAATAATGTGTGGCGCACAGCCAGCACCATCGTGGTGGGGGGGGGGGGGCAGCGTCGATGGGTCTCGGTGGAGGCTACATTTTTATTACAGTTAATAAAATGGTTTTAAAATGAATAATATTTTAATGTAAGGAAAACGAACCACTGCTCCATCCCAGCCGCTTCATCCATGCTTCAAAAAAATACAAATAAGAAATGGCACATAATTCATCAATTCCAAATTGTATTGATCTTTCCATTCCCATCATGCCTATCTCCATTGGGAAATATTTTTATATCTTCTGTAAAATCTCTGATATAGATTTAGTTTGATCCATTTTCGTCACTACTGCACACAGCAGTTTACATAAAAAAATGGCTAGCTCATTTTTGATGATATTCTAGATGCTAAGAGAAATCACACTTCATACTTCTGTAAATTGTGCTCCGATTTATTTAAAATTTTAATTAATATAATTAATCGATTACCCACCCAATTCCAACGTCATTTCGCGGAAGACTTTTTACTACATTTACTAAGTGTGGTGAACTATGCCCAGCAGTCATACCTTTTTATTTTTGGAATTCAAGGTTCGAAGCTAATTTCCCTGAACTATTTGCGATATGTTTGCAATTTTAACACAGTTCATCCAAAATCAAATAACAATTTTTGGTTTTATTTACATATCTCAGATTAGGAATGGGTAAATTTTGACTTTAAAAATCATATCTTGCACAAAATCTGATGATCCTACAACTTTCAGTTCTATAACATTTTATGATTGGATTAGCCATTTTTGAGTTAAAGGCTCTTAAACATGACCAAAACTAACTTCTTGAGAATGTTCGTAAAATAAATCGATGTTTGACAATAAGTTGTGATATGCTCAACGTGTTCAAACTTTATCCCGGAAATATCTACATGTTCACGGTTTCTTCTACAAACCATATATTTCGTTTTATCGGTATTAATTACTAAACCAATTTCGTTACCGGTTTCCATGAGCGTAATAGCGTTTAGTTTTATAGTTTCCTCGTTTTCACCCAAAAGTACCAAATCATCAGCATAACCAAGAACCTGACATTTATCACCCATCTCCAATCCTTTTCCCGTAAGCATTACCTTCCTAATGACGTATTCTAGTCCTAAGTTAAATCATTAAGGAAAAAGGGAATCTCCCTGTTTAAAAGTACCTCAAACTTTTCGGACTAAAAAGTCCCGATTCGGAATCTATTAAATGTTTCGGTCATGCACATTTCTACGAGATTAACCAATCGAATCGTAAGCCTTTTGGAAATCGACATGGAGCTGATGCACTACGCCTAATTCTAATTCCTATTCTAATTTTTCCTTTAAAATGTGAAGAAGGGAAAATATTTGATCGATAGTTGAACCACTCCGTCTAAAACCACATTGATAGTCTCCAATTATTTCCTCTGCCTAATCAGTAATTCGGTTCGTTAGAATTGATGTAAATATTTTTTAACACGTCGGAACGAGTGAAATACCACGATAGTTGCTACACTCTGTTCCAGGACCCTTTTTGAATCGGAATAAGTATAGATTCTTTTCCTTCTTCTGGTATTTTTTCTATTTCCTAAATCATTGTTACTAATTGATGAATTTTAGAAACTCCAGCATGAAGAATGAAAGCATAGTTGTATATGTCTTTTTGGAAAAATTCTGAAAAAAAGTGCAAACTTGTTTGTTTTTGCCCCTTAAAATTATCCCTTGTCAAATTTAGTTAAAATTTTGATATTTTATTCTGAGGACCACCCCTAACCATATAAAAAGATGAAACCTTCTAATCCACCTTTCGCAAGGCAGACCCCCTCTTGGGGGGTAATTTGAATGGTCTAAGTAAGAACTTTAGAACAAAGTTATGCAATTATTGTATTGTCCTTGGTCCTTGACACGTGTACAAATTTAAAAGTTAATCAAATTGCTGGAAATTGGTGAAAATTACTATGAAACGAGTCCGTTAAGTAAAGGTCAAGTTAATAAAAACGTATTAAAAATAGACAAAATCAAAATCAAAATTTTAAAATTTATTATTTTTATGAACAGTCACTAAAGGAAACGAACTGAAAAGGTGTGAGAATGATATAATTGAAAACTAATAACATTATTTTAACAGTATTAGAATAATATTATGTTGTTAATAAAAGTAAAAACTTCTATCGAAGTAAAAACTTCGTCTTTTGTGGGGGGTCACCTCTGGTGTAGTGGTTAGCATAGCAACCTACTAAACCCAAGATCGCTGGTTCGCAGCCCGGCAGATGACCTTAGTATGTTTTCCTAAATCCTACGTCCCATTTTAAGACGTAAAATGGGGGTCCCGAGCAAGTGCAATGTCAGGTACTCGTTAAAGATCCCTATCCTTATTATACCTGGATAGGCGAAATTTAGGACTCCCACTGTAGCATCGTCCGATTAGCTATAGCAGCATGAAGTGACGTTAAACGAAATAAACAAACAAACTTCGTCTTTTGCACTTGTTCCCCGCATTTCATTTTGAGTTTGTTATCCTATGTTTAGGTTAACCTTCCCAAACCTAATAACATGTCAATGAGAGATCGTTTGATTGTTCTTATTAATAAATAATTACATTTAAAAAAATTTAAATATGATATTAAGAGTTAATATTGTTACTTGTCAGGTTATAATTAAACACATGGTTGCTTAGCAACATTACCTGCCTCATATGTTATCCGTTCCATTGTAATATTTCGTGATATCATTTTTTGTATTATTATACGCGACATGTCTTTGTTCGATTTAATTCGTCGAATAAATACAAAAGAAAAAGCGATAGAATTTCTTCAGGAAAAAGCTATTTTACATCGAATAAAACTATTAATTAATTTTTTTTACCTAATTATTTAATAATAGGAATAATCAAACGATCTCTCATTGACATGTTATTACATTTGGGAAGGTTACTCGTAACCTAAACATATGATAATAAACTCAAAATGAAATGCGGGGAACAAGTGCAAAAGACACAAAACTGCGAGTAGTTGATAAAGGTGGCTGGATAAGTAACATACCGAGTATAAGATGTTGCATGCCCATTACCTATAACATAAACTATTAAGCTTTATCGAAAAATTCCAGGACTCACCATTTCAAGTTTGGCCTTACAATGTATTTCTGAATACAGTAAAAGGCCAGCTTTATCTTTCTAGCCCCCCCCCCCCCCCCTCTACATCCTTGTACATACATTCCAATGGGGTTTAGAAGAAAAAAAAAGATGTTTATTTTATGTTTAAAAATGATGAAGAATATTAAATGAACATTCTGTGTTAGCTTTTATTAAAAACTTGGACTGTAGTGAAGAGCAGTGATGGATTTTAAAGTAAACGGGAAATCGAAAAAAAATCGCTGAAAGGTTAGTATCTGGTGATGAGTTTCTCGCAGGAGCAGGGGTTGAATTTTATGTATCTTTTTATAACCTTTTATGCTAAAGGAGATATAATAATTATTTAAGTGTTTATTTGGCATAACTCCTATATTATTTAACATATGCAGCTATATATTTCTGAGACAATCCTCCATCATCAGGCTTCTAATTTTTTTTTCCAAAAATAAATTAATCTATAACATTAAACCAATAGTTTTACAATTATATAAAATATGTCATTTACCTCTTAATCTGTGATTATTTTCACGTTGTATATTCTCCATGTTACCTAACTACATTTAATGAACATTGCTCAGTAGAATGCCTTGTAATATGGAGAATAGACAATGTCAAAATAATCACAGATTAAGAGGTAAAAAGGCTCCACTAAACCATCCAATTCATCTCGTATCCAATCCTTACAATCCAAAATCCTTCGAAAAATTCTAAATGCTCCTTATGTCACTAATAAACTTATCCATAAAGATCTTAATGTTCCATATGTTGCTGATTTAGCCCAAACCAGATATCTATCCTTCCATAGTAAGCTCCATAACCACTGAAATCCCCTAATTTCTCAACTTGCTTCCCGCACCATTCCCGATAATCCTCCGAAGCGTCTGAAAAGAAGATTTCCCAGAGACCTACTAGTGTAGAATTTTTATTAAAGTGCTACTGATGTACTCATCCAACAGAATTAATTAGAAAGAACTACTGTTCTTTTAAAGTTTTGTCACGCTATTGTGATTGTTAATTATTATAATAAAAAAACAAAAACAAAGAGGTAAATGACATATTGTAAAACTATTGGTATAATGTTACAGATTAATGTATTTTAATTTTTTTTTACGAAGCATGATGATGGAACATTGTATCCGAAACATGTAGCTACACATGTTAAATAATATAGGAGTTATACTAAATAAATACTTAAATGTATCTTGTAATTTATTTTGCTAGTTTACTTTTGTCTCTATTATAACTCACCACGGGGATGGACACATCCTTGCATCTTTTGACCAAGTCAGCAGGTGCTGCAGGTGCAAGATAAAGAATTCTTCAAGAAGTTTTTCGAGGAGAATCAGGTAAGAATAGGAAGAGGACTCATTATCGGGTCCAGAGAGTGGCAGTTATTGAATAACAGGAGAAGGTGTCCAGAGCTGTCATCTTCCAAGATATGGGTCCACCCCTTTGTGAGGGGAGTGGGTTAGCCTACTCTAAGGTGGGCCCTAACCCTCCCCTGTTGGGTTAGCGGTACCCATTCACCGTCCACAGCCTCCTCAATGGACACAGCCTTCCCAATTACGTAGCCCAGCAGTAGGGCGGCTAAGTCCACTTCTTTACGGAGAAAAAGAGAATGTTTGAATGGAGACGTGCGATCTGACACCCTCACTGGAGTATTGAAGACCCATTGAGCTTATTGTAGACAACCAGTTGCACTGACTACCTACTTACTACCTTCTATATCCCGGATATACCCAAACAGAGCCGACCTTATCTCCAAGATTTGTCAACGCTGAGGAAGCAGCAATGGAATAATGAGCTCTTTGCATCCCCTCACAATGAACGGGACAATACAGTGTTTGCGTCCTCTCATTTTACGGCATGGCACAATGAACAGAATTTTCTAAAATCCTCCCAACTAATCATAGAATTTTTCTAAGCTATAATAATAATACTGCATTGTATAACGTAACAATATGAACCACGCCTTCAGGTTTAAGCTCTTGGATAAAAACTGTCCCTACTATCATAATCACATAGGGATAAAGATTTTTTGGAGACCATCGGATAATTACGAATCATATGATTCTTAACAACGGGCCAGATATAGTGATCATAAGGGAGCGGTTTTGTATGTAATTAAATAATTTTTTAAATATGAAAATTCTATGGTTGACTGTATGATGTGATAGTTGAGAAATGATCAGGGATGCACTCAGGTATAGTAAAAAAAAAAAAAAATTATATTTGGAGTTCTTACATTTCGACCTGCTTTGCAGGTCTTCTTCAGGGTGATTGTGGTCTGTTTGAAGACTCGCCAACAATCATTTCTCTATTTTTTTTTCTATACCTTGCACACTGTTATTGAAGTTTGTACCTTACATTTCATGCAATTTAGAAGCAAATTTTATTTTTACATATTCGTATTCGGATATTACATCTTTATTACATATTCATATTATGTCTTATTTTTTATCCACAATTCATATCGACAATGCAATCAAGCGAAAGATTGGACTGTCAGTTTTAGGAAACTCTAATGTCTAAAAATACTCAGAACAACGGCAATTGCGGTAATTCTGGTAAGAAAATGTTTCTGGAACCTACGCCTCTCTTGATGTTTTTTTACGTTCGCTAGATAGTAGATTCACTAATTTCCGATGTAAAAAAAGTTTTTCTAAAAGCGCCCAGCCAAGTCAGAGTTTTAAATAATAGCTAACCAGATTTATCTTTATCCAATTATTACAATATGGGGAACTTGGCTAAAAGTCTCTATTTACTACAACGACAATACACAAAAAGCGATAAAACGAAATAAAATGTTGTTATTGTATTATATGTATCTATTAGATGACTAATTCAATTCTTCATTTTCAGTTAAATGATAGTAATTTCATTTAAGATTTTCTCCTTTTTATTTTATTGTTAATTCTGAGATTTTATGCTAATTAAAATAATGATAATTGTTAAAATAAAAAAAAATGACTAGTGTATAGTATTTCTCATATTTTCCTTATATCAAAGAATCAAACTACGCGTAACACCCTCGCGTTACCCAAATTCGTATCACTTTTGATTAACTAGATCACCGGTAAAACAAAATCCATGTTAAAAAAAAGAAGACATTCGATCTATCTAATGGAGGAATAACAAAGCTAATAACTTATGTTAACATCTGTAGGAACCTGGCAACACTGAGTGCAGTGAAAACATGTGGAAAGCTGGCAACACTGAGTGCTTCAAAAATTGTTATAACCTCAAATTAATTGGTCATATTGGCACATGCAGTCACATATTGATTGAGTGTTTGTTATTAACTGTCAAAAATACAAAGTTTTTGAAACACTAATGTATCGTAGGCAGTTTTATTTCAAATATTTACCAACAAACCAACACATCTTAATCGAATAATCCTTTTATTTTTTTAACAGTTGTTTACGCAGCGTTAAATTCTTAACAAAAATTTTTAAAAAACATTTGAATACTCAACACTCTAAATATAAATATTATATTTAGTTACGCGTCGATTCTCGGTTCCATCGATTCTTGACAAAAAAATTGGTATCGATTACTAGGAACCGATGGATGCCATGGCGTTGGCAATAGTTTTGTGATACTTAATTATGTTATTACTATACACTTACCAATGACCTAGTTTCCTTTTGTACAGAATTAAAAACAAATCCTATGCAAATGCAAGCTTGAGTTCAGTTTGTTGAACATAATTATTAGCTAATAGAAAATGAAGAAATAAGATTGTAGTCTCTAATCAATGAAATAAAGCCACTCTTACATTAACACCATTTTTAAGGGTTGTTGTACTTCTTTTTGTTTTTTTTATATGTCCAAAAATAAAGATTAGTTTCATTTTATTAAGTCTAATACTAGTTTTCGAACCATGATACTATTGAAAGATGTCAGTAACATTATCGCTACCTTATGCAATAAATGAAACCTTGGAATGTTTAACTACGTAAATAAGCATTTGTGAATTGAATTATATTATTGCACATTGTCTGAATTATAATTAATGCCGCATATTATACATGCTATGGATAATAAATGCAACTAACGGTTTACTAATTTATTTCTTGAATTATTATCATTTTTAATTATTTTATAGCCTGATATTATATTATATTTTGAGAATCAGGAATCGATTTATAGGTATCGGTAGCGGTATCGTGAAAATTTTGGTAAAGACACATCGATTATTATACATCGACTCTACTCCCTAATTTTTCATCGTGATATTTTGTAATTCTTAAGGGATTTTTAGTACCCCCATATTAAGGATAAGACCTTAAAATATTATTAAAAAATCAAATAAGAAATTGTAAAATTAATTACTTTTTTGTACATTGGACTATAAATTAACTTATATACTGCCTGTTATTTTTAATAACACATATTGATCGAATAAATAGTATTTTTCAATACATCTGGTTAGCTCGTATTATTGGGATATGCTTAGCAGTAACCATTTATTTTTTAACAGAGGTATCGGTATTCAGAATGGGGAATCGATTTTATGGTAAAGACAAATCGATTATTATACATCGACTCTACTCCCTAATGAAAGAAATAACATTGTTACAAAGGCTACTTTTTTTTTCTAATAACAGACCAATTTTTTATCGTAATGTTTTGTAATTCTTAAGAGATTTTTGTTAACCCCAAAATTAAGAATATCACCTCAAATATTAAAAACTCAAATAATAATTTGTAAAATTAACTTATATATTATCTATTATTTTGAATATTGTTCTGTCTTTTTCAATACATCGGGTTTGCTCATACTATTGGAACATGCTTAGCAATAGCAATTTATTAACAGAGGTATCGATAACTAGAATCGGAAATCGATTTTTTGGTACCGGTAAAATACTAAAATAAATGTAGCTATAAAACAGCATGTTTTTATTAAATTCTTTTGTTTTATTTTTTTAAAGGGATTTTTGTTTTTCCATAATACAGACCATATATCATTGCATTACATGCTCATACTGATTTTAGAACCCTAATACTCTGTTAAATCAACAGTATCAATGTAATAGACTCAAAAGATATATATAAATGTTCCCCACAAGACCATATCCCTTTATTATTTCGTCTTTTGTTTTATTTAATTGAAGTCGGTTAGGAAAAAAAAATCACCAGCTGTAAAAAGTTTTAGTTACAATGGCGCTTCCTCACGTTTGGGTTAATTAATAGTTTCAATTAATAGGGTTAATAGCACTATCGATAGGCCGATACTATCGGTTGAGAACTATCGATAGTTTTTTGATAGTTGCTTCCTTTTTTTCAAAAGCTATTCACTAAAGAATTTCTGCTTTCCTTTGGCTTAATCTTTGAGAGAACCCTTGAGCTCTAGGAATTCCGAATTCAATTTCAAAAGAACTCGACACTGGACAGAGAGAGAGATCAGCATAATTCCGAGAATTCCAAAACTTGAAGGTAAAAAAGATCTATCGATAGTCGACACTATCGATAGTGACCATCGATAGGCATGACCTATCGATAAATCGATAGTAACTATCGACTATCGCCCAACCCTACCTCACGTAATAAAAAAAAATCCAGAACCTTCAAAATATATATATTTTTTAATAAGAATTTATGAAATTCCCTCGGGAGTCGATTGACTGAAGTCTCGACCAACCAAGTATTCTATTATTTAAAAAAAAACATTTATGTATTATTTTTTGTTCACAATGCATTCGATTCCTGAACAAGACATCAGACAATCTTTGTACAAACATTACTAGTGGGCGAGTAAGGGGTGGTATTTTTTTAAACCACTGCTTTTTTTAAACCAAAGTATCGAGAAAAAAGCCCTTTTATATAAAACTAATATTCATATTTAGCTGTAATAAAAATATAAAAAATTTCTTATTGGCGTTATATTTTGGATTGGATGATTAACTACTATAGATACTAAGTACTCACGGTAACATTTTGAAGTTTGGAGGTAGGAGATACAACGACAGAAGCCATTATTATATCGAACGATATTCGAAGCTATTCGAACTGGAAGTTACTCGATGGTGACTAAGACGTAGTACAAGCTTTATCTAAATAATGTTGAAGGATTATAGAGGCCGAATAGAATTAAAGTAAACTTAACAACAATAGTAACTGATCCCTATTCTTCTCTCCATCTATCAGTAATATATGTATTAAAATATATATATATATATATATATATATATATATATATATATATATATATATATATATATATATATTTTTTTAATTATAATAAAGTAGGTTGTTGGCAGGGATCAATCAATGAGATTAAAAAATAAGCAATGTTGAAATTAACAAAATATATTTATAATTTTCCAACATTTTCGCCATACAGGGCTAAAAGAAGTAATAATCGAATCCAAAATCAGAAGAGAAAATAAATCAAAACTACAAAAAATAAAATTAAAATTAAATATAATATAATAAGGTTTATAAACAATTTGAAAATATATAATGAAAATAAGGAAATGATTTTAAAAAAATATTAATATTTTTTAACATGACAAAAATACAAATTGTATTCACATAGAACAATAACAAAAATGTAGATGAATTATACAATGAAAATAAGTAAGTTAAAAAGATTTAAAAACATTGTTTGTTTATTTCGTTTTTCCCAAGAATATAGCTTCGCGGTAAATGGTTCGTAGGTAATAATTCTATTTCGTAGGTAATAATTCTATATCATTTCGTAGGTAATAATTCTAGCTATAATTAATATTTGAAGATTTTCTTCGAAAAAAGCTTCGTTTTCGTGTTATAGGTAAAATACCGAAAATAACCGATATTTGGGGGTTTTTTTTCGATTTTGAGTATGAAGCCGACGTCTGCCGTGGTAGCAAACTTCAGATTCCGATTCAGCACCCCAAAAAACATAAAGATCCGTTGAGAATAAAAGTTCGGCAGTTTTTTCTTCGGCAAACCCTTATTTTACTGGACTAAAATGTAAATAAGAAAATATCAAACTTCTGATAAACTTTCTCATATTAAGTAAGTGGAAATCAGAAAGCATCCAACTTCTGATAAAACTTCCTCACATCTTTTGTTTTGTTAAATAGACATATTTTATTGTATTAATATTACTATCTGTCTAATTATTAATATCTGTCTCGCCTTGGCACAATAAGCAATATTGATGACACAGAATCCATTGACACAATATGTATAATGAAAATTTATTTCATAAGTGGAAGTAGAAATAACAGAATATTATTATATAAATCACTCAATCCATGTTGAACCGGATGTAGTTGACTTCTGTTCCACTTTCTTACATCGTATCAATATATAAATTACTAAACAATACAATATCGTTACCATATTGTTATCGTTATAGAATAAAATAGAACAGAAAATAAATTTTATTTTGATACTAAATCCCCCAAGAAAAATACAGTGAAAATAAAAATAAAATACAATGAGCCTGGTTATCAAAAAATAAAATATATGAGATTAACAATCTGAGTCACTATTTACATTTATACAAATAAAAAAAAAAAAAATACAAATTCAATAATTATATAAAGAAAAAAGTATATACATCCACCACATGGACTAATAAAACGAACAAAATAATCGAATAATACTATTTAATTAGTGTCATCCTGGAGGGAAAGGAGATATTGAAACAGAAAGGATTTAAATGTGGACAGAGATGGAGCATTTTGGATGTTATGAGTTAGCGAATTCCATAAGGAGGTTGGACGGGAATTAAAGGAATGGCCAAATGATGCACCCTTATGGGAAGTGTATAGGTCTGAAGAGCGAGATCTTGTAGTGCGAGGGGAAACCGAGGATCTGAACTGGAAGATGGTATAGATGTAGGAGGGATTGCGTGAATTAATGGTTTGATGGAGGAAGAAAGCTAGGAAGTAAGTTCTGTAAAATTAAGGATAAAGCCATTTTAACTCGCCATACAGATGTGATGTGTGGGAATCTTTTGGAACCCGAAAGTTGAACCTGATGAACTAGTTATTTATTCTTCTTAGCCTACTTGAGTTCCGTCGACAACGCACACCATAGGTCTCACACTTATACTCAAAACGAGGGAGGATAATTAAGGAAGGGAAGAACGGAATTGTTTAAGTATGGGTTTAGCCCATTGATAGATGTTGGATACATGAGGTTTACCTGAAAGGGTTTGGTGAAAGGTAACACGAAGGTTTTTAACTGTGAAGTAGAATTGAATAAAATACAGTATTATTCTAGTAAGATTATTCTATTCGCAGGGAAAAGTTTTAATTTTTTCTGTAAAAGGGTACCTCCTAAGTTGGAAGTTGAGGGAAGTTTGGAAATAGCGGACAAATGTTTACCCAGTGGCTCCACAGTTGAGCAGGTGATCCCGTTTGATGTCGCCCTAACGGCTTTCCAGAAAATGGGTTAAACAAACCCTTCTTTTGTTTCTGTAGCGTTTCGTTTGTTTTCTCAACAAACTAATACCCTCCTACCGCTACCTCTTTGGGAAAGTTAGAGTTTCTGCTCCTCCAAGCTACTTTGGCCTCTCGCTGTTTGCTCTAAGGCTTAGGTGTGTCGTCGGCTCATGTTGTTTTAGTTCCCTCCATTGTCGAAGCTCTTCTTTGTAATAAATAATACAAGTTAGCTTACTGAGCTCGTAATATTTATGCAAACTTTAAGATATATCCTAGATTTACTCTATCTACCAAATGTATTTGTAATTATAGTTTTCATTGAAGTCAAGAAAATCGCGTACAAATCCAAAATATTTGCTATTAAGGTCAGACCATGTTGATTGCGACACCATATTATAAAAATAAGAATCGTTGCCAAAAAGTCTGATATCTGATGTCATTTTAAAAAAATGAATGTCTGGCAGCAAAAGTATTCTTTCGTAATCTGTCCTCTTCAAGTCCAGCTGATCCCATTCAATTGTTTTTTTTTGTTTTTTTGTGTTTGCATTTGTTATTCGCCCTGCGTCTTCAGTAGCTCTAAAATTGTTGATTAGTGAGGCTAACTAAATATTATATTCATCTTGGGGTGCAATAACTACAGCTTTATCAGATTAGTATTTGATGCCCCGAGACGTGGCCATGTTTCACAAATTACCATCGAAACTGACTGCCTTTCCCTTCCTTCCATAAACATTACTTTTCAGCTTCATTTCTTAACCTAGTCATTAGCAATCATCGTCCTTCCTATATTTTCAACTTCCTCAAATCCAAGAGCTCATTCCATTCCCAATCCACAAGATTTCGTTCTTCTGACCTTTTTACTCCTTTCCGTTGAACAGCATCATTCAAGCATCCACCCTCTAGAATCACCTCTCATCTGAAATCAGATATGCTTTCTAACCAGAATCTATTCAAAACTCTCCTATTCCAACACTTGTTCACAATCAAGCAAAATAATTTAGTTCGATTTGCAAAACTTTTATTAACTTCGAAACTAATGAATTGGCTCAGGAACTTATGATATTTTATTAGATTGATGCAAAAATAATGCAGGATTTTATTTCCGTTTCATTATTAATTCCAATTGTGTAAACAAAACTAATCCACAATGCTAAGTTATACACATCATTTTAAAGCCTATACACATCATTTAATTCAGTCCATTCAGTGCCTTTTAAAGCCTATTTATCTTAGCTTAGCTTGCTTCCTATATAATCCTTTAAGTAAGAAAGTAGGTTTTTTAAACATTTAATCAGTCCATTCAGTAAAATCGCCTCCAGACAAAATGACGTCTAGGAGCGATTTTCAGCAAATTTACTTGAATGAATTCAAACTCGGTCGAAGTGCTGCGCAAACGGCTCGAAATATTAATGAAGTTTGGGGGCCAGGTACCATTTATGAATCTACAGTGCAGCGATGGTTTCAAAAATTCCGTAGTGGAAATATTGACGTTTCAAACAAAGGTGGTGGCCGTCCCTCTGCTATTGACAACGACCAGTTAAAGGCAATAGTTGAAGCTGACCCCACCAAAACTACTCGAGAAATAGCAGAAGAACTCGATCGTGTGGATCAGTCAGCAGCAATCGTACGCCATCTCAAGGCTATTGGAAAAACAATGTTTTTACTGAATACCAAAAACCTGCATTATTTTTTTTTTGCATCAACCTAATATAACCCATCAATCATATCAAACTTATTTTATTTTTTAACCCATTTTACTCTAGTGTTTGTTATTAATTTTATCTTTAATCAATTTTTATAGAATATTATTTTTTTCTTCTCTTCTCTTATTTATAAGTAACATCATTTTTATTTTTTTTATTTTATCAAAACTTCTGTAGCCAGACAACAGTAACAATGTCATTCTGCTTTTGTATTATTTCTAGGGGACAATTAGACCCAGAATAAAGTTTATTTTTCATTTAATTCATACGTTCAAAAGTAGAAATACAACGATCTCACGGAAGTTGCGTACTGGTTTTTGCGTGAACTGGGCCGTACAATTAGATGTGTCGGTCAAGAGCGTGGACTTCCGTTGCCTACGGTCCAATACATTATAAAACTGTATCCAAGTTAAGACAGACTAGACGATATTACAAAAATCGGAAGACCAAAGTAGTCCATCAATGAGTACTGAAATGAGGGGTGTTGAGTGAATGAAATATACGATTATTTTTGACTTCACAGCATCGTTAGGAGTAATTAGAAGGAAAACATACTAAAGGTCCCCGCCCCCCAGGGGGTGAGCTTACGGTGGGGAGGGGGGAGAAGGACCCATTTTTGGGTTTTTCGATTATATCTCGAAAATGGTGGACTCTAGAAAAATATGCTCGAGATCAAAACTAAAGCTAATTAAATTTCGTAAAACATTGTTTATATACATATTTGTCGAAGATTCAACAGTTTTTAAGATATACGTTATTGAAAATAGATAATTTTCGAGAAAAAAAAATAAAGTTTACCTCACTTTTTGTCAAACATTTCCTTCAAGTCCCAGAAACGTATATATATGAAAAATAAATGAAATTTAATGCTTTACAACTTTAATTCTAACATTTTTTCTGAGAAACGAACGTGGAAGGTACTAGAAGCAAATGTTTGACATCAAGTGAGGTAAAGATTATCTTGAAAACGGTTGGAATTTCGACAACTATGTATATAAACAATTGTATAGGAAATTTAATGAGCTTTAATTTATATTTATAACATATTTTTCTAGAGTCCACCGTTTTCGAGATATAATCCAAAAACCCAAAATTCTCCTCTCCCCCCACCGTAAGCTCATATCCCAGGGGCGAGGACTTTTAGTATGTTTATCTTATAACAACTACTAACGAAGCTGTGAAGTCAAAATTTATCGCATATTTGATGGACTAAACAATATCTTTATAGACTGGACAAGAAATGTTAGTGAAATAGCCGTTCTGTTATTTTTTTTTTCTTTGCATGATGTGTCCCTTTATTTGGAACTCCCTCCCCCCTCTCAGCGGCCCTGCTATCAAGATAAGCCTAAAATCCTTCAAAATCACTTGATCTGAACCCTATCGAGAATTTGTGGACTATTTTGAAGATAATAAAATAAATAAGAGAAGCTACTTCTGGACAGTAATAACTGCAACTACGTTCACAATAGGTCGTTCAATTCCATTTTAAGAGAGTGAGTGTAAGTGAGGTAGAAGAAAGTTAGGAAAGGTTTGTCTAGGGCAATAAATGTTGACGAGGTTCCTTGAAGGGGTGAAAATTGACCTAGAGAACTGCCCTTTGTTGAGGTATAGTACTGCCCCCTAAATCACTCCTTCATGTAATTTGTAACTTGTAACAGTAACTTCTGTTCGAATTCTTCTCACCAAAATTGTTTTGTTTTTTTATGTTAATATTATCGAAATATTACTAGAACTAGAATTACTTTTCATTTTGGTATTAGTTGACTGTGAAGTATTTAGAGAGAGATATAGATTGCTGGGGTAGGCAGTCATAGATACACAGCGAATCAAAATAATATTTTAATTTATAATACCGACGTTTCGACATTGCAAGTGTTCATCAGGGCTAGAAGAAAAGAAAACAAGCAAAAAGGTATGACTAAATTATAGAAAATATATAAAAAACACACAAAAAAAACAAAGGTATGAAAAGAATAAATGTATAAAGGCAATATCCAAAGGCCATGAAGACAATACATAAAGACTACTGCATCAAGGTTAAAATGAAAAGAAATTAAAAAGAGTGATAATTAATTAAAAGTTAAGTAGTGAATTAAAAAATATAATTGGTAGACATAAAAAAATGAGTAGATACAAAGTTAATGAGATAATGAGGACAGATAACTGAATTAATATCTAAAGGCATTGAAGACAATACATATAAACTATTGAATTAATTTAAGTTGAAAAGAAATTAAAAGGAGTGATAGTTAATGAGAAAATACAACAATATAATTGGTAAATTAAAGAACTAAGGACTAAATATGGTAACATTAGGAGGGTAGATAAGTTTAAATATTTGGGTGAAGTAATTCAAAATAATGGTTTAGATAAATCAGCAAATCTCGCAAGAGCCAACAAAATGGAATTTGCCTTCCTAAAAACTAAGGATATATATAATAAAAAAAATCTCTCTATTGAGGCTAAATTGCGTCATTATAAAACAGTTGTTCGTCCTGAAAGCTTATATGCCTCTGAATGCTTGTTTCTCAACAAAAAGGGAGAAATTGAAAATATGGAAAGAAAAAAAAGGAGAGAAAAATATTATGGAAAATATTAGAACCAAGAAAGACTGAAGAAGGTTTTAAACTAAAAAGTAATATGGAAATATATCGAAACATTGAAAGGTTGAGTGATGTAATGAGGAAACGTAGATTGACGTTTTGTGGGCATTTGATGAGAATGGAAGAAAGAAGACTGACGAAGAAAATTTTCCAGCACAGCCTCCAAAAAACAGAAAAAGAATACATAGATAAGGATGATAAAGGAGGATATGAGGGTGGCAAATGTGCATTGGAATTCAATGTGGGACAGAGACCAAATTCAGACAGTGGTCAACAGGATCAAATTTCCGGAAATGGCTAAGACACAAGTTAACAGACGGTGGTCAGATGAAAGAAGAAAGCATCAGGCAGAGGTAATGAAGAGATATTGGAGAGAGAGGAAGAGCAAGAAATAAATTGTTGAGCGTGGTCCACAGGTGGCTGAACTCGTAAGAAGAAGAAGAATTGGTAAATATAAAAAATGAGTAGATATAATGTTTATGAGATATTGTGGTTAAGTCAGTGAGTTAATACAAAAATATAGAATAAAATTAATAGTAACAGTAGGAAGTTGACTATATAGTTGATAGTAAATATATAAAAAATATAACTATGAGAAGTACACAGCACTAAAGGAGTGATAAATATTGGGGCATATGTATTAAAATAATTAAAAATGTCCATAGTGGATAGAGAAAGGAAAAGAATAAGGGGTTGCCTACCCCAATAATCTACATCTCTTTAATTACTTTTATTCCTTAAGTATACATTTAAAAACTATTATTTTACTCTTAGAGGAAAAATTAAGAATTGATATCGGGTCGAATGTAAATTTATATATAGGGGGTATTAGCCAGGGAAAGGAAGGATAAGTTTTAATTTAACTCCTATATAAACTAGTTTGATTGGCTCAATTAACAATTTTAATCAAGTTTACCTATAGATGTACCTCTGGAGCCAACATTTCCAGAATTCCATAAGGACCTGGAACTTAGCTTGTTAACCCTTTGACGACGCTCTCTAATTATAAGAATGTATGTGCTATGAATTTAATCGTCTAATTTAATTACTAAGACCGTCAGACATAAAACATTAGCATAAATTATAGTTTGATTATGATAATGTTTTTAATAATTTCTTATAATGATAATTTTTGATTTTCTATTTTTTATTTTATCTTTAAGTTTCTGTTGTTTTTTTTTTCTCTTCTGCAATTTTGTTTACAATATTAACCTATATTTTGTATATTTATTTTTTCACTCTCTTTTTATTTATAGTTTTTTTTTTTTTTTCTCTGTATTTTTTTTTTCATACATATTTGTATTAAATTTTATCTATGTTGTTTTATTTTTAATAGCTGTCGGTCAGTTATGTTCTTACTTTGTGTTATTTAAAGTTATTCTTAAGGGACTTTGTTCCAGAATAAAGTTTTTTTTCTATTCTATATATATATATATATATATATATCACTAAATCCACCTAGAAAATAATTTTTTTTTTTTTTTGTAACTCTTTTTTACAATAGGAAAAAGGAAATAAGGAAACGTCAATATATAATACTAAACCTATGTAGAAAATGATTTTGTTATCAGATAAAAAATGAATAAATTAAATACTAATCGATACAATCCACGTTGAAACTAAAGAAATGTAAGTTTACAGGTGAAGTTACAGGAACGAGCTAACGATCACATTTATCGATCTCAAAGTGAAGCATCGGAATCGATCTGCAAGAGCAATGAAGGTTTCACCAATTTGGTCGTGCAGTGGTTTGAAATCGTTACCCTTTATTTTTCTTAGCAATGGATTCAAAGAAGGACTTATGATATAACTGAAGTTAAACATAATTAGCGAAATAAATAAACAAAGGTAAATAGGAGAGAGAAGACAGGTAATATACCGAGAAGACTGCTACATTGTAATATTGGATGGACCCCTAGCCTGCAAATTGTCGTAAGGGTTGTGTCCCGTTAGTTACAGGGTCCTTAGGGTTGTAGGGTCGAACCTGGGTTATTTGCGAACCGTTAGGGCCAACCTGCTTTCTCCATTGTGAGATGTTCTCGAACCGTAACTTCGTGCCAATTCTGCAACAAGCCATAAAACCCGATCGCTGTCAGGGCCTGCGTAGCGGGCCACTCTTCTAAACTGACTCTAATGATCTATGGTCCTAGTTTTAGGGCCATTTGTAAATAGAAGCGTTGTGACGGTACCGAAATTCGTGATACCGGTAGCGATATCGAAAAATCGATTCTCCGTATCGATACATCAGATTAAAAATAAATGTCTACATCAAAAAATGTTAATAATATCGAGTCCATGCTCCAGCAAATCGGCTCGACCCGCAATGCTCTGCCCGGTCGAATCCGACGCTTTAGATAAAATAAGGCTCCAAAAGTCCGTTTTCAATAAAAAACTGCCGAACTTTTATTCTCAACGTATCCGAAAAATGTGCAATAAAACGTGGGTTTTCCAACAGTACGGTTTTTTTTTTTGTAGTGCTTTTAAGGGGCATCATTATAACTTCATATTTAATAGTCTAATAGCAAATTTAATCAGCTTTATGATGAAAAAGGTAATTTTGAATCGGACAAATAGTTTCGGAGTAATAGACAAAAAAGTACAACAAACATGTTTTCGCGGAGAAGTGGGACTGACCGCCAGTTGGCCAATTTCTACACTTTTTCCCAAGATCATATCTTCGCGGTAAATGGTCCGTTTTCAAAGATGTTTTTTTCATTTCATTGGCAATAATTCCAGCTATTATAATTATAGGTAAAACACCGAAAATAACCGGTATTTTTTTTTTTTTTTGCGATTTTGGGTATGAAGCCGACGTCTGCCGTAGGAGCCAACTTCATATCTTGATTCAGTACCCCCAAAATATAAAGGTACATTGAGAATAAAAGTTCGGCAGTTACTGGACTATATTTGTCCGATTCTTTTTTTTTTATTCTTTTATTAATAGAAATTTACAACTGTATAAGAAAACACATCTAGTAAATATACGGCATATACGAGATATAATGACATGAATAAAACTTGTAGAGGAACCTACCCATTGGTAGTACTCTAATGAATATTTACAAAAGAAGATCTTCTTTTCAGACGGTTTGGAGGATTGCCAGAAATGGAATGGGAAGCATGTTGTGCAACAAGTCGATTTGGATGAGCAGTGAGGTTATTATGAAAGGAAAGGCATCTGGTTCGTGCCAAATCAGCAACATATGGGATATTAAGGTCATTGTGGATCAATTCATTTGTGACAAAGTAAGGAGCATCAAGGATTTTTCGAAGGATTTTGGATTGGAGTGATTGGATGCGGGAAGAATTCGATGGTTTGGTGGATCCCCATAACTCTATACCGTAAGTCCAAATAGGTCTGATAATCGTCATATAGATGAGTTTTTTTTAATGAATCGGGAGATGTCCGATTCTTAAAATATTTTTTTTTCACTATAAAGCTGATTAACTTTACTATAAGACTATTAAATATGAAGTTTTAATAATGTCCCTTAAAAGCACGCTTAAAAACCCGTACCGTTTTAAAATCCACGTATTATTGCACATTTTTTACTATAACTCCGAAACTATTTGTCCGATCCCAAATATCATTCTTTCATCACAAAGCTGTTTAAATTTACTACTAGATCGTATATCTGTAATTTATATCAAATCCCGTGAAACACCCAATATTTTGGGTATATTGTATATTTTGGTAAAATATAAAAATTATAACATCTTCAGTGGGTTAGTGTTTTTATTTTACGGAATTTAATATAAATTACATAACCAGGATTTTGGGCGTTTTTTCTTGCGATTTTGGGTATACAGCCGACGTCTGCCGTGGTAGAAAACTTCATATTCGGATTGAGCACCCCAAAAAAAAAGATGCATAAAAATTCTGATGCGTTGAGAATAAAATTCTGGCAGTTTTTTTGATTCGGCAAACCCAAAATGAACTTATTTTTTTTTTACTGGACTACATTTCTACATAACAGTTTTAACTTGGATTATATTGCTTAGTGTGTTTTTATATTGATCTTTCGTCTTCTCAAATGTAAGGAGGAGAAAAAAGAAGTAAACGGCATGAGTTTCAAAATGAATTTAGAGGTTTTTTATTTTAATTGATTTTTTCTTATTTCCGCTTCCCTAAACTGTAAAAGTGTAACACAAGTTAACATTAAAATTATTTTATTTATTATCCATGTAGAAACGATTTTTCAAGTCTTTTATATTTATATGTGTTATTAATTTTAATATCATATATATATATATATATATATATATATATATATATATATATATATATATATACATATATTGTAATTTCCTGTTCCCTTACATGAGACATTTTTAGTGTACATATTGTGTGAATTGATTCTTCATTGATATTGCTAATTGCCCTAAAGTGAGACAGATTGTAATATTAATTTAATAAAACACTTCAAACTAAAAAAAAAATAAAAATAAAAAATACAAAATGTGAGAAAGTATATCACAAGTTAGATATTTTCCCATTTCCACCTCCTAATGAGAGAAGATATAACAGAAGTTAACAAGATAACGTTCAACATGGATTTTGTGTTTTATGTATTAATATTTTGTTATATACACGTAACGTTTATTAGAAGTTAACTTAAGGTATTTTAGTATTATGTTAATTCTAATTGTCTATAATATTATTAGTGTTTTACACTTTTATATTTTCTTATTTTCACACAATTCATATAATTATTTTCTTATTTCTCATTATAATATGAGAAGGTGTGACAGAAGTTAATCACTTGAGGTACACCATGATAGTATAGAAGGATCAATACAATTAGGATTGATGAATTAATTGCCATTTCTATAGGGATTATTTTATTAGAATACTAGTTTCGAATAATAAACATTCATCTTCATAGTAAACCTCAAAAATTTTAGCCTACCTGCCCCCTTCCCTTTTCCACGATGGATATATTTCAGATATATGATAGATATCCTCAGGTGAGTAGTAATATGTGATTTCTTGAGTTACATTTTTGAAAACTGTAGTATATATAATCCATGTAACACAGAGTTGATGTGTTGAAGATTTTGAGAACTGAAGATGAATGTTTAGCATTTGAAACTAATATTATAATAAAATAATCCCAATAGAAGAGGCAATTAATTCATTAATCTTAACAGAAGATAATATTAGTTTGGACATGGATTTAGAGTTTGTGTGAAAATAAAAGATAAGTGGTGACTAAAATATCGAAATAAATCGGAAGAAGGTAACGATCAATAAACAAAAAATCAGACGTTCTAAATCCCAACACCTGTTATTCCAATTTAATACATTGAGACCAATAATATACATTTACATTAATATACATCGTATAAATCATTTTTCCATTCATATAATACATCTAAATACGGAAATCCCTTTTTGTATCTATATCTGGGAATACCACCAATTTGGAAAATCTAATCTTTACCTTTTTTTTCAAAATTCCCCAGGTCAGTTGTGTACTAAAACTGTTATGATTTAGTAGCATAGACACCAATATCATATCCACCATTAACATTGTAAGTAGTTTTCTACTCCTCCATATTTTGTAATTATATATATTCTTATTATTCTAACACATGTTGTTATAGGCTTGTATTGTAGCTAACTTTATGTTTTGAAATAACTTGTATAACTTATATAATTTTATTGTAATCTGTTTTTTTCACTGTAGGGCATGATTATGAGAACAATATAGTCTCGAAACGTCGCCAAAATAGTTGTTTTTATTTATTGACTGAACCTCAAGAACCTTACTAAATACATATATACACAATGATTTTAGATTACCCTTAGGTAATGAGATAGCGACACAATTTCGTTTGTTTCTATAGCAAATAAACTGTAAACAGTTTTTAATAAAAGTGATTCAACAAAAGTTATTTCACAGTAACAAAAGCAGGGTTTGAAATCAAGATTTTTATGTGGAATTTTTAAAATCATTTGATGATTTTTATTAAGATCGATTTTTATTTTAGATCATAAGTGATAAAAATCAAATTCTGATCATTATTTTTGAACTAAATTTTTTCAATTAACAATAATAATAATTTTCGAGTAATTCCTTTCTAAATCAGAAATTTAAATTTTTTGAATTATCTCCATGATATATTTTGAGTCTGGAGTAGTTGGTTGAGAATAATATAGTCAACTATTAGCAACAGAACATCTTTAGTTTTGAAATCCATTACAAATTTTGGCTTACAAAAAAAAAAATGTTATGTATTCATAAAATTACAAATATAAAAAAATAAAACTGCCTGACTACGTGGAGCTGGATGTGTTTAGTTTTAAAATCAGAATTTTTTCCAAGTGCTCAGGTGTCAATCGGGAACGTAAGCCGCTAATACACGAATTTTTATTTCTTATTTTTTATAATTTTAATTCGTAGGCTGTGAACACACTGACAATCAGGATTCAACTAGTAGCTGTATTTTTACATTCTTGGGATCTTGGGAGCACAGTTGTAATCAAATCCTTAACAACGATCCCAAATATGCAAACAAAATAAAAGTACGGTACAGAAAAGGTAATGGATTTGATTGAACCTTAATATAACGTTAGAATGTATTTTCTGCTCTCTTTAAATTATATATATATAATATTGAAAATGTGTACATTAATATTGTATACAAACATATTAATCAATTTGTGTGTAAAAGGTGATTTTTATTTTCTGATCAAAATTGTTTTGATCGCAATTTAATAAAAAATAAAAAAAGTTCTTTATTTATTCTGGGACTTTAAGTCCCTTAAGAATAAAAAATAATGCACAATCAGGGGCCATCAGAGCCTCAAGATAGTTATGAAATATTATTAAATATAATAAAATGGTAATTAATAATGATAACAAATAAAAATTAAGCTTAAAAATATTAACAAAAGGAAACAGAAATATTTTGATTCATTTTGTGAATCAATTGTGTAAAAACAATAAAATTTCGTGTACATAAGCTTTTATATTTTATATAACTATTGAGTGGCTAATGACAGTTTTCATGGATCTGGATGGACAGTAGGTGGTTAAATAAGTGATATTTGAAAGTGGAAAGGGTGTTTGAATGGCGAATGGTGTAATGGACGGAGTTCCATAATGATGAGGATCGGATTAGGAATGATCTGTCGAAAGCAGCGGAGCAATGAGCAGGAGTGTACAAATCTGATGGGCGGGAACGGGTTTGGTGGGTAAGAACAGAGGATTTGAGCTGAAGGAGTTGAGCAATGTAAAGTGGGCGTTGGGTAGAGAAATGTTCACTGTTTGGTAGAGAAAGGATGCCAGAAAATACTGGCGAAGGTAGGAAGGAAATAGCCACTTTAACTCCGCGTAAAATTGTGAAACATGGGCGTTCCTGGGGATCCCGAAGATAAAACGAATGCAGCAGTTAAACAGTCTTTTGAGTCTGGCCTCGAGATCACCAGAAACACCCCCATACACAGCACAGGAGTACTCGAAGTGGGAAAAGATAAGGGAAGTCAATAATAATTATTATTTATAATTATCAATAATCATTATTATTCATGCAATACCGTATCACTCAGTGAGTGATCATAATTTTTAATCAAATCAATAAACATCAAAAATCAATTGAAATTTTTATTTATAAATCAGGAATGATTTTTAAATTAATAATCAAATATAATAATTATTATATGATTTTTTGGAAAAAATAATTATTGATTTCAAACCCTGAACTAAAGAAACTTAAAGGCCTTATCTGGAAGTTACTTAAATATTCTGCATCTTACATTAATTATAGTAGTACAGACTATTTTGTTTTATAATAATAACAATCTATTCTTATCATTCACAGCTGTTTATTGTAACTTCTAATTGGCATTCTGGGTAATGGTGGTCGTTTTGCATTTTGGGTAGGTAACTTAAGAAGAGCACTCATATATGAGTGATATCGTTTTCTTTTATATTTAGCCTATGGAAGAGCCTTAGACAATAAGCTGCAAAAAAATGGATAAGATGAAGATATGGCGATAGCGGTGAGGTGAGAGGAGCTAACAGCTAATGTGTTTATAGCTCGGGGACTACATTAGCTTCCTGTCAACAGATTAGGCTAATTCAGAATTCGCGACTCTAGTCACGTAACCCACTTTGTTTATCCTTCATACAATAACATTCCTAGCTATATCTATCCATAATTACTCTCTTTCTAAATTAGTTGTAAGGAAAATTATTATAACTTTTAACATAACCATATGAAACTAACAAGGGGAGGACACACTCAGTCTCTCACGGATCTTGTTGGCAATTTTGTTTTGAGGTTTCTGGTCAAAAAATATTAGACACGTATTTTTGCCGTTCCGACCAATGGGCCCTAGAATCCGAGAAAAAAATAAAATAGCATTAAATTAATTTATTTTATATCTCGAGTTTAAAAAATGATATCGACATAATTCTTGCATCAAAATTTTTATTTTTGATTGCGGATTTAAGAAAAAATACAGCCGCTCCATAGATTTTGGGTTAGGTTAATAACTGTTATGTTAAAAACCAGGTAACTGTTATCTAACCAAAAAAGGACAAGCCATTTTTAGGATTGATTGAGTTTCGAATGCTTGACATTCATCTTCAGTCCAAAAACATAAAAAAATATTTCAACACATCAGCACTATGTTATATGGATTATAAATACTAAATTTTTTAAAAATGAAAGACAAGAAATCAATTATTAGTACTCACCTGAGGAGATCTAACAGATATCTGAAATATATCCATCGCGGAAGGGGGAAGGGGCCAGTTTTGGGGTATACCATGGAATTTACACTATGACTCATTGGATTTTTCCGTTCCTATTGGAAACTAATTTAAAATGCGACTATTGGAAATGTTTATCTGGTTATATAAACAAAAATGAGGATTGGTTTCAAACGATTTTATTATTTCTAATGATTCACAAATATTTAGTTTTAGGCTATTTATGATTTATTATTTTTACTCCCGAGTCTTTATTGAATTCATGGTTATTTTCATTTAGATGGATAGCGAAATTGGAATGTTGGGTCTTATTATTGTATGCTCTTATATGTTCTTTTACTCTTTGTTTTCCGATCGTCCAGTTTTTCCCGTATATTTTGCTTCACAGTCATTAGATTTTAGTTCGTATATACCGCTTTTTTGAAAGGGGTCTATTTTGTCTTTAGGTAAATATGGAAATAAGATGACAATGGTTTATCTGTTGCAGGATTTAAACCTAAATGCCTTTACGACTTTGTTGGATATTGGGCCGTAAAATGGTATCAAAATATATTTCTTCGCGGTAGCTTTATCCTCTGGGGGTTTTATGTGTATATTATTCATAGTTTTCTTATGAATTTGATTTTTTCTAATATTTTTGATCGTAATTTTACAGTATCCGTTATTGCTGGCTACACTATACATTTGAAACGAGTATTCTAATGAAATAATCTAAAATAATTTTTCGTTTGAAATCACTAACTAGAAAAACTACTGAACTCATCTCTACCAAATGTTACCCTGACCATCTCTATAATTACAGGAAGGTTTAGCAATAATAAAACCTGCTGATTTTCAATTAATTCGTTATTAAAAAAGCGATCGCTGGATAACACTGAAGTCTGAAAATTGACTGATAGGTGTAAACGCCATTTTACATGAGAGGTTACAAAGGTATCTACGCTGTTATATACGGGATGGAATAGATAATAAACTTTACTTATTACAAAGTAAATTATTAAAAAGGAAGGGCATGTGGATCCCAAAATTTGAAAATCGACCTATACATGGTTAGCACCATCCCGTAATAGTTTAAATCGTAAAACTATAGAACCCAAATTTCAACATTACCAAATTTCTGTACTGTACTTTCATTACAGTACCAAACTTCAACATAGTTTTAACATATATTTTAACATTTCTAGGGAGGTTAAATAATAATAAAATTGTTGAATAGCAGAAACGAGGTTTGCCTTGTACACTGTCGTATACTTTTATGGTTTGAAGTTAAACTACAAACAGAAAAAATCAATATAATTATTTCTGACGAACAAAAAGTATTTCCAAATACTAATTCTTACCAAACAAGAATTTGAAGTCAATTAAAGTTAATTGAAATTAAGTTACATATACAGTCAAAACTTGTTTCATCGAAAAACTCAGTAAGTCGAAGGGAACCCCATTTCCCGATTACGTTTATATGATGCATTGTATTCGTTTAACTCAAAGTTAAATTTTTGTCTACACAACTCCCGAGATTCTATAAGTTGAATTTTCTGAAGCGGGAGGCTCTGTAAGTCGAAGTTTCTTAGAACGATAAACATGTACAAACCAGTCTTTCTCAACCCTATCCTCGCTTATCCTTAGTACTGTTTCATTTCGGGGGCAAGGTAGAAATTAATTGCTTTTTTAACAGCTACTAGGGATAGAAGCTGATGTTTATGCAGCTTTGCGTACAATTCAGCGTGTGATAAATGGACGCACCGCTACGTAAATTCAGAAGAAAAGTACCGACTATTTTTAATTTGTAATTTATTACATATTTATTTTATTTTTTCTTGCATTAGTATTTCTGTTTCTGTATTAATTTTCATAGAATAAATTAATTACCCTGATGCTAGTAAAATT
Source organism: Euschistus heros (assembly GCA_003667255.2). Taxonomy (NCBI): domain Eukaryota; kingdom Metazoa; phylum Arthropoda; class Insecta; order Hemiptera; family Pentatomidae; genus Euschistus; species Euschistus heros. Next base: position 425,844 of record RCWM02000416.1, on the reverse strand, counting down.
AATTAAATTACCCTTTTAAGAGTAACTAAATACTATAAAATTAGTTACCCATATACTTATTAGTTACTATATAATTGGAAAAACTGGAAAAAGAATATTTTTTATGAACTCGATATCTCGAAAATTTGTTCACCCTTCAACTTCGACTTATCGAGTTTTGACTGTAGTTAAATATAACAAACGCTTTTTGCTTTATAATATTAGATTTCTTGAATGATTATTGTTTTTTTAAGAGATTTGGATTGCTTTTTTTTAGCCCTTTTACGTTTTTTTTTGGCGTGGTAAATTATGTTTTAAAAGAGTTACCGAGAATCCAGAATCGATTTTTTTTGTAATAGTACTGGTTTCGATAATCGGAAAAAAAAAAAACATACCGACTTATTGCATCTCTGTCTACTTTCTCAAAAAAAAAAAAAAAAAAAAAAAAAAAAAAAAAAAAAAAAGCTTATATTTTATGACAATGACAATGTAACGGCAAAATATGCAAAAAAAAAAAAACAAACAAAAAAAAAAACAAGTGGTGCACTACTATTCTTCGAAAACTTTCACCTAGCCATGGGTTTTGACCTACTGTTAGGGAAATGTGGGCCATATTTCTGTACACAGTAGGAGGTCTAAGTAAGTGCACTAGGGCAATATAAAACGGCCCACAACCCGCAATACAGTCAACTTATGTATAGAACTAGTTTCTATTTGGATTGTAAGCATATATTTTTCTAGTTTAACCCTTCATTAACCGATTTTCTGGTAATAAAATTGATCTGTATCAGGCTATCATCATCGAATATATTAATTTCAAAGGATAATATTAACAACATTTATAATATGTTTATGGTTTATTACAAACATTTTCTGACATATACCTTTCAATAAAACTTTCTTTTTCAATCAATACAAAACATTTATTTTTTCTACTCAAAATCATTCCAATTTCTTTCTACCTCTAATCCCTGTTGAACAGATCCGCTACCTAAGACTCCATTTGGACAAACATCTCACTTGGAATCCACATACAACATTTACTAGACAAACGTTCAAAGCTCCCAATTAATTACAAAAGACTCATATACATGACTGTGATTAGACCTATTTGGACGTACGGAGTTGAGCCTTCTGGCTCAACTAAACCTTCTAATTCTTCCCGTATCCAATCCTTACAATCCAAAGTCCTTCGAAAAACCCTTAATGCTCCTTACTTTGTTACCAATAAACTTATTCATAAAGATCTTAATGCCCCATACATTGCTGCATAAGATACCTACCTTTTCATAGTAAATTGCACTCCCACCACCAGTCTCCCAGCTTCACAATCAATTCCTGATAACCCACTGAGGCATCTGATAAGAAGATGGCCAAGATACCTTCTAGTTTAGAAATTTTATTGAAGTGCTACTAGTGAATAGTTCTTCACAAGTGATTTACATGTCATTATAATAATTTCCTCAAATTTACTTGATTTATATTGTATGAAGTTGTAAATATCAAAGTTAAAAGAAAAAAAAACTTTCTAAACCCTCCAATCTTGCCCAATGAAGGTTGAATAGACAATGGCCACCTTCTCTATATTTCTTGTCTATATTATCTCCTTGTCTATATTTTTTATTATATATTCTTCCTTTTCAATCTTGTGACACATAGGCTTCTTGGCTTAAAAATTGATAAGGTGATAATCTTTATATGAGAATCGATAGTCCAAAGTTCGATACCGAGGGAACCAATCGATAACTCTGATGTTGGTGACAGTATTGCGATACCTAATTATGTAATAATTATACATACATTCTTCTTCCAAATGATAAAAAAGAAAAAAAAATGCTACCTGTGATATGTGTTTATCATGGTACATGCATTGTCTGATTTCCAGGTTATCCAGACGCCCGGATAATCTCAATTTATATCAAGGATCAAAGCAAGGATGGATGGTACATTTTTTTTTCCAATAGTTATATATTGATATTACTATATACTATTATTATTATTTTTTCGATACAGACGAGCTGAGGACCACGTTTAAGCCACCAATACATACCAATACGCTTTCTCCAATACATCCTACTTTTCTCTTTCTTTTCTCTCTCTCTTCTGCCGTTCATTTTCACCCCTGTCTTTTTGGAGCTGGGAAAAAATTGTTGGAAACCTTCCCACTCTTGCTTTTGTGTCTATGGTTTGTTCTGTCGTCAATTTCTTCTATATTTAGGCCAATTTTTTAAAAATCTTATGTACCTTCTGAAGCCAATTGGGTTTGCCTTTTTTATTTATCTATTTACTATTGAGCGCTACAGTCCTAGCCGGACCTTGGCTTCACAAAGTAAAGACAGCCATTCCTGCCTATCTTCCGCCTTCCTCCTCCAACCATTCAGTCCCAGTCTTCTCAGGTCATCCTGGACTTTGTCCAGGCACCTCAGCTTTGGTATTTCTCTCAATCTTTTTCCTCCCTGCCTGCCGTTCATCATCTTTGGAAGTCTATCTTGCATCATCCTTTGCACATAACCGAGCCACCCTAATCTGTCTACTTTGACTACCGAAATGATGTTGGGTTCACTGAACAATTGTTCCAGCTCCAGGTTGGTTCTTATTCTCCAATTTCCGCTGTTATTCACAGGACCGAAGATTTTTCTGAGGAACTTCCTTTCCCAAATCCTCAGCAACCTCTCATTCCTTTGGGTCAGCACCCAGCACTCGCTTCCATAAGTCACAACTGGCCTTATTACAGTTTTATAGACCGCAATTTTGGCAGATCGAGATACTTTTCGAGACCATAAATTTACTTAGGAAAAAAAAGCATTTGCTGCCAGCCGCTATTCTTGCTTTGATCTCTAATTTCATATAATTTTTTTCTGTTATTAGAGACCCTAAGTACTTAAACGTTTGCCTTTTAATCTTTCAAAATGATGTACGAATTTTCTTCTTAATTTGTTTGGACTCATTCTTTGTATGTGCCCATAGAACATCAGCCTTCTTTCCCTAATTTCATCTGTTATTTTTTCTATACTTCGTTTGTTTGTATACTTCTGTGTTACTTCTTAATTTGTAAGTTTCCAAACAATTTTTCTTTCCTTTTTCCTGTTTTCTTCATTTCCTAATTATCATTTAAATTAGTGTCTCAGTTGCATATAAATTACTGTTAGGCCGAATTACTATTTTACAATGAAATTTTGAGTTTCTGGACAGTGATTTTTTTTTTGTACACATCTTTAGTTGAATGGAATGCTAAGCCCACCTTTTGCAATCTCGCTTTGATAACTTCTATCTCTCCTCCATTAGGCTGGTTGATTTCTCCTGGAACCATATTATATTCTTCTTATTGTTAACGGAATTTTTTAGGGTTTTATAAAATCAAGCATTGTAATTGCAATTCAAACGTCCGATTGTTAAAGATATATATTCATTATTATCTAAAAGTGAAGAAAGAGCATTACAATTTCAATCGGCCAAAGATTAAGCACTAATGAAATAAATGCCCCCACACAATTGCAAAACTTTAATTATACTTTTCTGTTATTCTAAGACGATTTTTGTCATCCTTATGCGTCTTTCCATCTTCAGGGTTTAGTGAAAGGTTTCAGTAAAATTTGCTATTTCGTAAATAATAAGAGAAATTCAGAACTTCTAACCTGAATTCTTGGATATTGAATTGTAACTAACTTACAGTACATATTTTCGATAGTAAATGATATTTGCTGTTTACTGTTCCTTGAATACATATTGTTTTTAATAAGTTCAATTTGTTTTTTTAGCTCTCATAAGATAATTTTTAAACTGAGGTTTCGGCGGTATCGATTACCAAGAATCGATTTTTTTATACAAACACATCACCACTTGCTAGTATTACCACTAGCTTTCTAATAAGACAAGAATTTCCAAGCAAGCATGCAGATGTAGAAAATCATTTTACAAGATAAGGAATATTAAAACCTTAAAAGAAAGAAAGGGTCGTGAGGCAGCAAGTGAAATTGATTTTGTTTCCCAGCCCTTAGAGATAACAAAGGGCACGACACAATGCCAAAGAGAAAGGCGAAATATTAGCAGAAAAAAAGAAACAGGATACAGACTTTCTCAACTTTTGTTACACTTATACTTCACCAACATCTAAAAAAAAAAATTGGATTTTTATTTATCCATTTATTAAAATTTACAATTGTATAAAAAAAAAAAAAATCTTGTAAATATGATAATAATAACGTTCATAATAACATGACAGTCGCTTATGAAGCACTCCACTGGTAGAACTTCAAAAAAAGTTCTATATGAGAAAGTCCCGAGGCCATCTTCTTTTCAGACGCCTGGGAGGGTTGTAGGGAATAGAATAAAAAGCAAGTTGAGAGACTAGTGGATCTGAACAGTTATCAAGTTTACTATGAAAGGATAGGTAGCTGGTTTGAGCTTTATCAGCAACATATGGAATACAAACATCCTCCCGTCGCTTCGCCCGCTTTTATAAGTAGAATAATATAGATAATTAATTAGATAATTTAACTAATATTTAAAGTTTTAATTTTCTATCGATAAAAATCTTTTATTGAAGTGTGCATTTAAGCATTATTTTTTCGATTATATATTCAATTTTATTATTGCTAAACCTTCCTAGAACTATAAAAATGAAGTAGTTATAATTTGGCAAATATGGGTTCAGTAGATTAACCGTTATTAACTCTTAGGCGGAATGGTACAACATATATGTCAATTTTAAAACTTCACCGGGATCCATATGTGGTACCACATATAATGATTTAATTGAATATAAGTAAGTTTCATCATTAATTTCAAGCTATATATCATGAAAGGCTAATTTCCAAATTTCACTGTTACCCAAATATTATAACTTTTTAACAACAAATTAATTGAAAATCAGTAGACTTTATAGGGTAAATGCTCCAGTGCTCGACATCTTAAGATCAAAACTTTACACTTTTTTCTTATATTGATAATTAATTCTGAATTCTTAGCTTGCAGTTTTGTTTTTCCTGGCCACTATTTTTTCATGACCCTCTGGTAATTTTTTTAAAGCTAAAAATTAAACATTTATAACTTAAAAACCCATAAAATCGAAAAGTCATTTTTGCTTCAGTAGTCGACACTGTCGAATATCCAATGAGTCAGTAGCTGACATGGGTGCTTGGAACTCAAAAGGGAGTTAAAAGACAATAAAAAATCTGTTTATTTATCTATAAAATATATATTAGAAAATAGTCTCTAAATAACACATTTAATAAACAAGCAATTAAATTGTTTATTTGAATAATCTACAGTGACTAGTCCAGGAAACTGATATCTGGTATTCAGGGGGTACCAAAAATCAGTGGTGAAGAAACTTCTTTCATAATTTGGTTTTTGTTAATAATCCTTAATTTTGTATCCTGTTTCATAAAAACATTACGCATTTACGCACAATTATCGACACTTGTTTTTGTGCCTACGGTATTATGTAGGCTATTGAGGTTCTTGACAGTGGTTTTCCTAGTATAACTTCAAAGAGAGGTTTTTCAATTATATCACCATCTGTAGATGTCATTTCGATTATGTTGGTTTCGTTGTTCCATATTTTGAAAACACACCAATGGTGATAAAATATCGTGCTTTAAAATAATATCCTCAACCAAGCAAATCAGTATCGGAGCTCTTTCCTGATGGTACCCACTCTTCTTCCAATGATGAAGACTATAATTTTCTTCTTGGCTTCCTTTCTTCTTGTTCTGATCTTCTTGTCTATTCTTTCCTTTTTTTTCATTTCTTCCTTCTCTCACTTTTTTCGACCTCTTTTTGCTGCCTTCTTCTTTCTCGTTTCTTCCAAATCATTTTTCTTCTTCTGCTAGTTCTTGGAGTTTTCTCTCCATGATTCAGAAAGTACGAATCCAGGGTAAGTTTCTCCCTGAGACTTTTTTTTACGGAGGTTCTGGGCAACACAACTTGAACTTGAAAGGGTTTGGTAAGTAACACTGTGTCGAGGTAGATGATTAAGGATCCAATGGACAAAAAGCTGGCTCTCGGGAAAAAGGCTGCGTACTCTCAGGAGTACGTTGAGAAACAATTGGATTCCTCCTCAAAAATGCATCAATCCATGGTCGTCTTAGTCGACCATTCTTAAAAACGGTCTCTCTTTGTAACTCCTTTACTAAATGTTCTACGCTATCAACAACTTGAATATTTGTAACGGAAACCCAACGTATGCCATATGTTAAATCCAGGCTACCAGATTCTTCTCTTCATTTGGGAGAAGTATCGAAGGCGGTCTCATGTTTCTCTCTAAAGGAACCATTCCTCTCACCTTTCCAATTAATATAGTTCTTGGAACCCCATGAAGTTTTGCTGTTGCGGCAACAGCCATTCTCCTTTTCACATTATCTACAGCTTTTACCATCTTCTCGTGATCATATTTAACAATATTTCACCCTCCCACCTTCTTTGGCTACCCAGAAAGTGAAATATTACAGGTGTTTTAATAGTCGACATCAACTGTGTCAATATTCGACACCCCTGTCTTTTTACTGAAAAGACTACTGAAAATAGCTTCCGCACTTTAAAAAAAAGATCGTTGAAAAAATTTAAAAATTTTTATTGTATCTAATAACCAAATTTTAAGCCATAAAAGAAAAACATAGAATGAGCCAGTTGTCGGCAGGGGTGTCAACCACTGAAAAAGTAAGGAGAAATATGCTCTAGTAGTTGACACCCTCTCACATTATAAAAAAATTGAAAAATAAAACATCAAAAACTACAAATGAGGAGGAAAATAACCTAGCATTAATAAAAAAAAAAAAACAGGCGAATTATAATCAGTATTGGCAACACAAATAAAATTTATTCTTACCACTCTTAGCAGTAGTAAGTTGCGTTGCAACAACTTTGACAAATGACCAAAAGTGCTGAGTCAACAATACAGACTTATAAGTAATTCCAACCAAAATTTCCATTGTTATTTCAGCTTCTGATTCTAAAGGTACTGAATTTTCGGCCAATAGTAAAACTGGTAAGACAAAATTACCTGGAAGCTTATTATTTGGTTCTAAAATCCGAAGTGTCGACTACTAGTACAGTGTCGACCACTGCAGCATTTACCCTAATTGTTAAACCTTCCTGGGACTATAAAGATGGTGTTATTAAATTTGGTAAGATTGGTTAAATAGTTGGGTCTTTTACATTTGTTCTCCGCATTTCATTTAGAGTTTATTATCATATGTTTAGGTTGGGAGTAACCTTCTCAAACGTAATAACATGTCAATGAGAGATCGTTTGATTGTTCCTATTATTAAATAATTAAATAAAAAATTAAAAAACAAAAAATAATTTATATAATTGTGAATATTTAAATATTTTATTAAGAGTTGATATTATAACTTGTCAGGTTATAATTAAACATATGATGGCTTAGCAACATTACCTGCCTAATATGTTATCCGTTTCATTGTAATATTCCGCGATATCATTTTTTGGATTATTATACGCGACATATCTTTGTTCGATTCAATTTGTAGAATATTATACAAAAGAAAAAGCGAAAGAATTTCTTCAGGAAAAAGGTATGTTACATCGAATAGCACTTAATATAATATTTAAATATAATTAAATAATTTTTTTTTTGTTTTTGTAATTTGTTTGTTTTTTATTTCATTATTTAATAATAGGAACAATCAAACGATCTCTCATTGACATGTTATTACGTTTGGGAAGGTTGCTCGTAACCTAGACATAAGATAATAAACTCAAAATGAAATGCGGGGAACAAATGCAAATGACCCAAATAGTTTTCGTGGTTAGTGATCACAAACAAAAAAATGGCTTGCTTGTCCTTTTATATATAATAGTATAGATTAAAGTCTTCATGGATAAGATTTTGTGTGACAAAGTAAGGAGCATTAGGGATTTTTCGAAGGTTTTGGATAGCAAGGTCCATCCAAGGTTGGAAACCAAACAAAACATGCTTGTAGGTTTTACGAAATTCCTCTTTTCATGTTTAAATATACCAAAATGATCTAGATACCAAAGGTTCGATTCTGATATCAAAAAGCTTCACAAACCTTCCTCCACCGAAATTTTCAAAACAAAGGGTAATTTTACAAGATAGGACTAAACCATCCCCTCCTCTGTTTATTTGTCCATCTTGAATTACGTTGAAGAGTTAAACTATTCCGTTAAGTTTTCCATTCCCGTTCCTGTAATTGAAATACATCACTTTTAGCGATCCAGAATTATTGTTAATTTTGGCATAAACATGTCACGGAGGGTGGTCTTGGAAGCCACGTTCCTGGAAGGGTTGACATTGACCTGGGTCAGCTATTTGGGTCGAGACCTAAGTTACTAGTACCGTTAGTTACCAGGAGTTGCCAATATATTGCCAAACCTTTCTCACAATTATATAATCTTACGAATTGTTTTATAAAATTGTTCGATGGTAAATACATGAAGTGAAAAAAAAAAAAATATATCAAAACGTAATAACTCTATTAAGAGGTCATATTTTAAGCGAACAGTAGATTGCAAAACTACAAAATTCGAAAATGCAACGAGGCTTAAAATTAGTAGTGAGTCGGTACTATAATTTTTTTGATTCTTGATATCAATACCTCAGTTTAAAAATAAATTGCTATTACGTAAAAGAACCAATATGAGATGATTACAATTAGAAACGATTACACACACTTTCTTGTTCGCGGCAGACATGTTTTGGACCACTACATATGAAGATTTTGGGTGACTGGCAGAGTGCATGGTCGGCATCGGAAAATAATAAATTCAAAGAAATACCACTATCTGACATATCTGTCAGGTAATGGCTGTTATTGTTACAATGCAAATGATATAATTAAGTTCAAATATATGGGCAATAATAATCACCAGCTGTTTTTTTGTCCTTAAAAACAAAAACATAAATATATAACCAATACGAGAGCTACAAAATTAAACTAAATCTACAGAAACACAATTATTATTCAAGGAATAAATTATTTAACATAAAAAAAAAATCATATTTAACATATTATAGGAGGCGTGGAGATGCAAAAGGGGGTAAATCCAAATTTTATAATTTTTAATTTTTTTAAGGTTTTATTCACAAAGTTAGCGTCCTCTATAAGATGGTAAATCGTTGACCCTTCAAAACATGCTAAATCCAATCTAATTTTACCTTCAAAGTTTGGGTTGAGTATCAGAAGCGGGTAAATCTTTGTTTCTCAAAACAGCCGCCTGGAGCACCACTTACGCTTGTAACGAAAGCAGTAATGAACATTTGAAAAGGTTTTAGTTGTCGATATATTTTTACAAGTGTGATAATCAATTTATTATACCGTGTTAAATATGGAGAGATATCCTAAAATATACATAAAACCATCGAGAAAAAAATCTGGAAATGAAGCTAATAGGAAGCGGACTTTGTCAAAACATCAGAGGTTTTTACAAATTTTCTATATGTTCTTACATCTGCCGATTCCAATCTAACTTAATTACACTTGAATGTAGACAGCTCAAGCACAAACAATTAAAATACTCCATTATTGGCCGCAGTGATATAATATTTTTCTTTAACATGTTCTGCTCCACTGCCGATAAGGTTTAAACCCTTTAGTATCTGTTAATTTTGCTTCAATGACTGGCTCAAACCCAAGACTAGTGTTCGATTTAAAAAAGAATTCGAGAAAATCGTTTGAATCAAGTTTATTTTTATATTAATTATTTGTTTCATCAAAGTTTGTTTAATGTTAAATTAATAAAACAGTAGAATGTGTTAATTGTCATGAGTTTTTTCTTATGTATTGCCTTTTTTAAAATTTTCCCTTGCAGATTGGGATAAATCCAATTTATTTAAATTGCTTGAAAATTTGAATTTTAGAAAAGCTGAACAATACTTTACAGATATGTTTCTAATGTTGTTTAAAAACTTCTGATCCAATAATAATTGTTTAAAAAAAAAGAATCACCTGAATTATGCATATTTTTGGGTTTACTGAAATATCATATATGAGGCGTAGAATTCTAAAACCAGCCAAGTCCAATTTCCAGTTTAGTTTTTCTACAGGATCATTTTTAGGTGAAAGGTTTTCCCTCAAATCACAAATAAAACGGCCACACAAAAAATAAGGCATCTTCCTAATTCAGTATTTACCTTTTTCGACCAGCTGTGAGCAATTTTCAAAAATGGACCTGACTATTATTGGAATTCTCCGCCTCATTTAAGTTGATTATAATTCAAACAATGTACTAAAAAATGATTAATCAAAACATATTTTTATTATGATTTTTAAAAACCTCTTTCTAAGTTAGCTAAAATACCCTAATATCAAAAAAAGTTCAATCTAATGGTACCTTTATCTGGCTGCATTTATTTCGTCATTGCTTCAGCTTTTCCCGAAGCTTTTTTTCAGCTTTTTTTTTTTTTTTTTTTTTTTTTTTTTTTCCATTTTTCAATAGTAAATACATATCCAATAACAATATTCAGTAAATAACATGCCTGATTTTTAAAGAGAATTGTTCAATTATTAATGATGAAAAAATAACTTATGTCATTTTTTTTTTTTTCATTAGTGACAAAAATCAATGTATATTATGTAAAATTATCACAAAACTATCGCCATCGTAAGCGGTATCGATTGGTTCCTAGGAATCGACTTTAGATCATCAATTCTCGATACCGATTCTTCCTCAAAGATCGAATCGAGAATCGAGACGTCCCAAATGCTTAAGTTACAAAAGCCTTTCGATAAACACAGTAGATGGGGGAACAAACTAATATAACTATAGACACTGTTTTATTAGTGCATTAGGACTCGAAAACCAATATGAATGTGTAATGAAATTAAAAATAATTTTGATTCTCGGATAACAAATAAATCATAAAAATGGTGCGATTTTTGAATACATGCATTAATGATAGACATAATTAGATATGAAAAAACTTCTAACGTCAGTTGTATCAATCGATTTCTAGAAATTAGCTTCGAATCATTAATTCTCGATGCCGATTCCATTGAGGTTTACAGTTAATCATTCAGACTAATATTTTGGATAACTAATACACATTGTGATGATACGTGTAACACATGCATAGGGAATTTATAAACAAATGAACAAAGAAAAAAACAATAGAAGTAGCACGTGGCAAAATAAAGGAAAATTGCCTGTAGCTATGGCGACCCTAAATCTTATGAGGATTTAGCCTTCCTTACAGTACTCCTTTCTGTAAGGTAAGGGTTCCTCCTTTCATGATTTACAATTCCTACGGGTTTGGGTTTCATTGCGTTCCAGTTACCTGTACTTTTATTTATGGCTCCATAACTGCAAATGTTTCTAAAAATAAAAATTTTAGGATGAAATATTAAAATTGAAAGTTCAAAATGTTGTTAATTAAATTTATTAATGTTCTTCTCTCATTTCTTTATTCGAGTGCACCCAATATGGCAACTAGTTCTGCTTGTCTAAAGGCATTTAGCAGGATTTCGTCTTTAGCAGAACAACTCATTTTCCTAGAAGAATAAGCAAAACAATAAAACCGTTTGAAACCCTTTCTGCGAACATGCACCAAGGAAAACCATCTGAAAATTGTATCGTTCACAAAAATACTCAGTGAATATGAAGATCACGCTATCTCTGATCGCCGCTTTATACCGCGTCCTTGATGCATTTAAACTATTTTTTATTTTAAAGTTTGAGCAAAGCCGTGAATAAATAAAAATATTGTTTTGTTTTTTTCAACATAACGTCCAAGGAACCTTTGTCTTATATAATAACTGATCAATAACAAATATTACGTCGTCCCTAATATAAATTAACAAACTATTGTACATTTTCTTCATAATCAAACCGAACTGTATCCTATATAAGTTAATAATGTACAGCACAATCTCGATAATCCGGCCTTCGGTAGTCCGACATTCCCAGTAATCCGGCCTTCTCACGTGAACCCCACCTGTCACTGCCGGCGAGGGCTTGTTTGAATAGTACTTTCAAGAAAGGTGACGGTTTACGACAATTTTGGAAGATTATGTAAATGAAAAATTGACTTTGTCTCAAAAAGCCCCGCCAGTTATTTTACCTAGTAACAGTAACCTAGTGATAAATTATAATATATCGGTTAGAGAAACATATGTTTGTATTTAATTGAAATTTTATAAAACAAAATTTTAAAAATAACAAAACAAGGAAATATAATTTTAATTATGTTCTTTAGTTAAGTTGTGGCCATGTTTGCAACTCTTTGCTCGATCCTCTTCATTGTATAATTTATAAACTTTAAAAAGATTCATTTGGTTGCTTTATTATAACAGCAATAACACTAATAGTAATTTATATCTATACTATTATATAAAAGGAAAAGCCATTTTTCGTTTGTGATCACTAACCGCGAAAACTAATGAACCAATTTTAACCACATCATCTCCATAGTTCAAGGAAAGTTTAGCAATAATAAAATTTAAATATTTTAAATTATTTACCATAAAATATGTTGCGAGCACCATTCAAGAGAGGTTACAATGGTACAGTGTTAAATAGAGCTAGAAATTTATGAGAAAAATTACTTATTTTCATTTCATTATTAATTAACCCAAGATTTCCATGACTGTTTTGAAATGTTCTTTGTTAGGACTTAAGATCCATATGAACTACAACTAGGGCAGGGATAGGAGTTATCCAACAGGTAACTAACGATATAATAAATATTCTTAATAAAAATTAACTCACCCCGGCCGGATTCGAATAGGCAGTGTAGAGGTTACGAGAAAGAGCTCCATATTCTCGGGTATATCGGTATCGTATTATATAATGTATAACCCAATACAGTGGAAAAGTAATATCTAAGAAAAGATTTAGAGTTTTTTTAACACCAAATCATTCAAAATTACTTTATCTTTATGAGGTATAAACTGTAATAAGTTTGATTGTTCAGTCGATCGCGGAGAGGCGAAAATTACAATTCGAAAGTAGGGAATTATTGGATGCCGTTCGGGGAAGACTGGGACGAATCACATGCTGTATATCTGTATCAGAAAAAAACAACTTATACTTAATTAGAAAAAAACAATACTTAAAAAAGTAAAAACTTTAAACGCCATTTCCTATATGATGAGGTTTTGATGATTATATGATGTTACAGTATTCCACAGAAGTTTGCAATATATTTTATAATTTTTATTGAAAAGTCATAAATAGCGATAGGACTGTAGGCTACAATGTGTGTGGTCAAGTATAGGCTAAACAGTGGAACCTGCGACAGGTGAGGAGCGGTGTGGGTTCTATTCTACTAGCGGCAGGGGCCCTTCCAAAGAATAGGCCAATGTGTCTTCATCTCCTCAAAGGATATCAATTCTTACCTTAATGATCCTCCGAACGGAAATGTGTCACTTTATTGCAAAAGGAAGGTAGAAGAAGGTTAATTTAACTGTTAACAAACAAACAAACTTATACAATAAAGAGTATTCTAGTATTACTTTGAGCTACTAATTAATGTTGTATTTAATCCATGTAGCAAGTATTGTTGTTTAATAATTTCTTAAATTAGGGAAGAGGAAATAAAAAATATCAAAATAAAAAACACTAAATCCATGTTGAAACTGATGATGACTTATGCTAAATAGGAAAATATGACTATCACTTAAAACCATATATATGCGATTATTTATGACTTCACAGCTTCGTTTGGAGTAGTTAGAAGATAAACATACTAAAAGTTCCCGCCCCTGAGGGGGTGAGCTAACGGTGGGGGGAGGGGAGAAGGTCCCATTTTTAGGTTTTTAGATTATATCTCGTAAACAGTGGAATCTAGAAAAAAAATGTTAGACATAAAATTAATGCTAATTAAATTTCCTAAAAAATTGTTTATATAAATATTTGTCAAATTTTTAACGTTTTTCGAGATATATGTTATTGAAAATCGATAATTTACGTAACATAATAATTTTTACCTCACTTTTTGTCAAACGTTTGTTTCAAGTGACAGAAACGCATATATGAGATCAAAGTAAATTTAATGCTCTACAACTTCTATAATTTTGTAATGTCACTTTAAACAAACGTTTGACAAAAAGTGAGGTAAAAAGTATTTTGTTGCGAAAATTGTCGATTTTCAATAACATGTATCTCGAAAACCGTTGGAAATTTGACAAATATGTATATAAACAATTTTGTAGGAAATTTAATTAGCATTAATTTTTATATGTAACATTATTTTCTGAGAAACGGTTGTGGAAGGCACTAGAAACAAATGTTTGTCAAATAGTGAGGTAAAAAGTTTTTTTTTTGCGAACATTATCGATTTTATTAACAAACATCTCGAAAACCGTTGGAAATTTGACAAATATGTATATAAATAATTTTATAGAAAATTTAATTAGCTTTAATTTGTATTCGTAAAATAGTTTTCTAGAGTCCACCGTTTTCGATACATAATCGAAAAACCCAAAAATTCTCCCCTCCTCCCACCGTTAGCTCACCTTTCAGTATGTTTATCTCTTAACTACTCCTAACGAAGCCCTGAGGTAAAAAATAATCGCATATTTCACGTACTCTACGTCCCTTATGCACACTACAACATGTTTATTGACTAAACTAGAAGTCAATAAACATGTTGTAGAACGGAATCGAACGGAAAGAGTGATGGGGGTTTGATGAATTTTGTGGAGCGTTGGTTCAATGTCGTTATCTAAATTAACTAAAATGATAAAGTAACCTAATAGCTATATAGTATCGATATTCGGAGCTAAAAAAATCGCCGAAATGGAATTTCGATATTTTACTTACATTTCCCTTCCCTAGTATTGAACAACTATTTCCTACAAAGCCCATTTTACAATCCTAACCCTGAACCTAATAAAGCAAGCAAAACTGAACCCTAAACCGAAGGTTGTTTTAGGGTCTCCTCACCTGGAAAATGTTTCTTCTATGGCGCCAAGTTATGTTTATTAGTCATTGTTTTGTCATTTGTTATTCATATTATTAATCGTTATCTACAACTATTATTTGATCATAACTTTCGGTTATAATAGAATAATATAGCGAAATGTCAGAGGTGAAAGCTGAATATAATTGTACTATAGTATATATTATATATATGTATTTGTAAAATGTCATATATCTGTGGCACTTGTGAAGAATCGATTAAGTGCAAAAATCGTATTCTAATTACTAACTCAAAAATTAGTACCCATCTTTGTAATAGCCATATAACTAAGTTCGTTGGACACAAATAAAGAGAAAAAAAAAAGCTTTCTGATGATACCTGTACCCTTTCCTTGCCCCGCATATAGAGAGTATTTAGGCATGGATTATACATTAATTTAATATTATACTTTGATCCAATTAATAATTCCATTATTCCCTTTCCAGTTGTGAAAAAAACAAAAGAACATCAAATTTGTTTCAATGTTTTAAAGATAGTTCAATTATTTTCAGTTTTTTTTAAATTTGCTTTTTGTTTATTCGGTTATGTTTTTTACTAGTCAGTTATGAAATTTTTACGTATTTTTGTTTTGTTTCTATTTACATTGTTTATTGTATCTATTCAAAATTCATCATAAAAACTTAAATGTAAATTATTTCTAAATTTCACATATATTATAAAATACTACTAAATACTATAATACTATAAACAGGTTAGAAACATGTAATATGCTAATTGCATCGAGCATGTACAGATATTTAAATACACGCACTTCTTACAGGGTTACTGTAAGAGGGGAAACAAGAAGAAAATATATATATATAGTGAAAAAAGGTGTTTTGTTCTACTCATTTTTCATATTTAAAAAGAATATTTCTAATTTTGTTTTAATATAGTATTTACTACTACTTTATATGAAAGAGTATTTTAGATAATTTAAATATAATTTAGATAATAAAATAGAATTTAGTTTAATTTTCAAATTTTTTATTTTTTTCGTCATTTGTTAAAAACAATAGCCCCCAAACATATGGTATGTGACGTCACACCACTATATTAGGTCAGGCTGGATCTAGATTTCAACCAAACTGCATCTTGGTTTTATATCAAAATGTTTCATAACTTAGGATCAATTAATACCACTACTATAAATAAGTATTTTTCTCTTTCCCGATATTAATCCAAATATACACATGCCGTGAACGAAGTAGTGACCGCAAACGTATGGCTTCCTCAACCTCCAATCTGCTTCTTGGATATAAGCTATATGGGACTCCAACTGAGCAGAGAATACTCCATCTTGGACAATAATAGATCCAGACATGGAAAAGGCTAAACTAATTGACCTATTGCAAAGCGGAAACCTTGACAAGAGGTGGCCATTGTTGTGGAGTGGTGCGCCATCTATCTTCCCCGCTCTCTGTTGTGGTCAGTGTGGGCACTTCCTCAGGTCATCCGTCTATCCAGCTGTCCTCTACTAACCCCTCCCCCACTCCTTCTCTTTTCTATTTATGCATTCTTTGAGGAGACCCAACAGAGAATATTTCAATAAGAGTATTCATGAAGCCAAGTACCCAGAATCGATTGTATTATATTATGGGGTATTTGTTGACTGAGAAGTATTTAGTTGGGGTATGCAGTCATAGATACAAAACAATTTTAATTTATAATGCCGACGTTTCGACTTGCATTGCAAGCCTTCATCAAGTCTAGAAGGAAAAGAAAACAAACAAAAATATATGAAAAAAAAGCAGAGAGTAAAAAGAGAAAGTATGAAAAGAATAACTGCATGGGAATAAAGACAATTATATAAAGGCAATATATAAGACCATGAAGACAATTAATATTGCCTTTATGTTATAATCTTTATTCTGATACAGTTATTCATTTATACTTTCTTTATACCCTCTGAAATTTTGTCATATATTTTTCTTTGGTTTTTTATCTTCTAGCCCTGATGAAGGCTAGCAATGCAAGCCGAAACGTCGGCATTATAAATTACAATTTATTTTTAATTGCTGTGTACCTATGACTGCATGCCCCAACTAACATCTTTATGTTATATTATTGTACAAATTTAATATTATATTAAACCACTTAATTATTTTTTCTTCAATTCACCCTCTAATGCAGGGGTCTCCAAACTACGGCCCGCGGGCCAAATCCGGCCCGCCAGTGCCATCAATCCGGCCCGCGGCGGCGGCGGGGCAAAAAAATAAAAATAAAAATAAAAAATCATCGATTAATAATAACTCCGTTTTATTTACTTAAGCTAGGTAAATATTAGTAACAAGTGCCTATAATAAGCATAAAATTAAAATTTACTTTAGCAAATAAATGAAATGAATCCAACAAACATTATAAATATATGTAAACATTATAACATATAAAATACTAATAAGATTTATGTAGTTGTGATTTCTCACTGATAATAGATTGTAGTTTCTGGCACTTGATTCAAATGTTTGAAAAAAAAGTGAAATAAACATTTGTTTTCTGATGGCACTTTTGCCCAAGTGCCATCAGCCAGCGCTCAGACTATAACTTCCTTTAAACATTATCTATTTCTTTACCATCTCAATTACCATTCTTCCGAACGTATATAAAATATGAATATTTTAGTAATATATATTATTATAATATACGTATGTTCTATTTTTTTGTCGTTATCTTTTTTATTTTGTAACTCATAATGCAATTATTAATCACTTGTCATAGCCAAACGATTGTCCTATGTATTGCACTCATATTTTATTCATAAGGGACAAACTGTCCCAGAATAAAGTTTATTTTCTTCTTTCTTTTTTCTGTATGCTCCATCAATATAATAAGGAACAAATATTCACGCCAATGATTCTTTTGGTGATCATTGCATACAAAAGAAACCCAGGTTTCAGGATTTTTCTTCTTTTCAATAGGCATGTAATCAGCGACCGTCGATTAGCTGACAGTTTTTATTTTCCGCTTCTTTTCCACACTAGTAATTAAGTCAAATCAAAATACTGTTACAAAGATGTTTTTGAAACACACACAAACCCGCTAAGGCGTTACGAACTATTACTATAGCACCTCAATTAGCGTTTTTACACGTCAATTACTGTCATCAAGAAATGAGTAGAATACACCAGAACTTCGTAACATTACAGTACAACACAATAATGATTGAACTAGGGACTTTAACTAGCTTCTTCTCGCTGAGGGTGCGTACTCGGAGACTATTCTATAAATTATAGGTACCGGCAGGAAAATTAAAATGGTGTTGGCCCGCGGAGCCCTTGGAAGTAGTTAGTGTGGCCCGAAGGCTGAAAAGTTTGGAGACCCCTGCTCTAATGTATTCATAATGCTCTAAGAAGTTTATTGACAATCGACAATTGACAATCTATTTCAAATCCATAAATATTTTTTATTGAAAAGCTATAAAAGATATGTATCTATTAAAACTAAAATACACATATTTAGTCAAGGATTTATTATTTATAATTATTCGGAACCATATTTTAGTATGGATATTTATTTTGGCAGAGGGGGGGGGGGGGGGGGTTTAACTTTTTTGGTGTAATTTATTCTCACCCTCAAAAATGTAACATTTTGATACGCTCGAGCCCAGTTAGTGTTGCTTGGATCGAAAATTTGTCGACAGTTTCCGTAACAGAATTGTAATGAAGATTATTTTTTGTTGATAACATTTGTTGCTAGGACCTACCGTTTACGAGCTATAATAGTTTGAATCAAAAAAGTTACTTATTTAGTTGGTGTTGTTCGGATCGAAAGTTTTCTAATCAGAAATTTGATGGTTAATATTTTTAGTCATATAACATTTGTTACAAGGACCAACCGTTTAGGAGCTGTATTGGTTTAAATGAAGAAAGTAACGTTTTGCCTACATTTTTTAAGTGTTGAGACTTTTTTAAAACGCTCTAGCTCTGTCGGTATTGCTCGGATCGAAATTTGCCGAAAGTTCTTTTATAAGAATTTTAATGGAGAATATTTGTTGTTATATAACATTTGTTGCTAGTAGTAACATGCCGATTAGGATCTAAACTGCGCAAAAATGAATAGGGATATCCCTTATTTATCCCTTATCCGGTTAAATTAAATAGCCAATCATCATCTTGAACCCGAAGTTTGTAGTGAGAATGCGATTTGCGAAATTGTAGTGAGAATGCGTTATCAAGGTCATTTTTCAAGTTGATATTGCAGAGGCGGTTCGCGTTTCCCAGAGTGTCGTCTCCCGGGCTTTAGTTCGATTCCGAGAGACTGGGAGTGCCAATAGAAGGCCGGGCAGTGGACCGCAACGTATTGCAACTGAAAGAATGGATAAAAATATTGTTATCACTGCCAGGAGAATCCCTTTTCACAGTGCACGCCAGATCCTCAATGAAGTTGAAGGTGTTTTACCTAGACTTGAAGGTAAAAGTCACAAAGTGTAATTTTTTCCAAATTCGACAAAAATTTATTCTTTGTGGATACTATCATTTCTCATAACTATAAAAAGTCACCAAGTGAATATGCACATTAGAGAATGAGAAAATTCACTATATACTGTCTGAGAAATGTTTAATGAGCGTATTTCCGTTTAAATATTAAAACGGAAAAAATTTTGTTACTTTGCCTCAAAACAGGCGATATAAAGAATATATTTTTAAAAAAAATCAATAATAACTAACTGGTTGACGAACCATTAGTAACAATTTTATCATTTATAAACTGCGCAAAAATGAATAGGGATATCCCTTATTTATCCCTTATCCGGTCATTTAAATTAAATTAGCCAATATATTCAATATTAGTAGAATACAACTAAATAGAAAATACAAACCAAAGTCTAAACAATTGTTAAATCTTTTATTTATAACAAGTTTTCTTAAGTAAAGTAAACATGAAGATTTATCATTTTGTAAATAAAAAGCTTTTCTCGTATTTTAATCCAGTAGTACTTTCAATAAACGTGGACAGACATCATCTTGAACCCGAAGTTCGCGAAATTATAGTGAGAATGCGTTATCAAGGTCATTTTTCAAGTTGATATTGCAGAGGCGGTTCGCGTTTTCCAGAGTGTCGTCTCCCGGGCTTTAGTTCGATTCCGAGAGGCTGGAAGTGCCAATAGAAGGCCGGGCAGTGGATCACAACGTATTGCAACTGAAAGAGAGGATAAAAATATTGTTATCACTGCCAGGAGAAACCCTTTTCATAGTGCACGCCAGATCCTCAATGAAGTTGAAGGTGTTTTACCTAGACTTTTATCAAAACAGATGATTCGTAATCGTTTGTGGGAAGTTGGTCTTACGTCATATGCCCTTAGGGACGACCTGCAGCAACAGCTCGCCACCAGCAGCTCAGAAGAATGTGGTGCAGCGAGCGACTAGAAGAGGACACAAATTGGAATGCTGTGATGTTTACCGACGAGTCGCGTTTTTGTCTGTATAGTGACAGCAGACGCCGAAGAGTCTACAGAGATCAAGGAATGCGAAAAATGCCCCAGTTTATTGTGCCTTCAGTGCAGTTTGGAGGAGGTGGTGTAATGGTCTGGGCTGGCATTTACACGGGAGGACGAACCAACCTCATAGCAGCTCGATATGCACATGAAATTATTGAGGAATACCTCCCTCCAACTAGGGATCTCATTGGGAGAGATTTTCGATTTCTGGATGAAAACGCTCGACCTCATAGAGGAATAGTTGATCATCAAGTTTTAGAAAACCTGGGAATTTCCCGCCTGCCCCATCCCCATTGTCTCCAGACCTCAATCGTATTGAGCACGAGTGGGGCGCGTTACAGAGAAGGCTTTTTAATCATCATCCGCCGCTAATTGACCTTCAACAACTGAGCGCAGCATTGCAACATCTCTGGGGTGAAATTCGTCAAGAAACCAGAGACAACATTATTAATAGTATACCTAATAGGTGCACACAGGTTTTGGCTAACAGAGGACATTATACAAATATTAATTGCTTCCAAAAACTAATCTGTTCAATAAAAAAAATTATGCAACTAAAACGTTTTATTTTTGTTATTTTTTAAAACCCATTAATCGTATTTTATTTCAGCAAAAAACATTATAATTTCTAATGAATATTAATGCAGTTTATAATAAAAATAATACAAAAATTGTAGGCAAAGTAAAGAACACAAAATTAGCAATATCCCTATTCATTTTTGGGCAGTTTATATTGCTTTGAATGAAAAAGAAAATTTTTTTAAGTGTTGTGGCTCCTTTGACAAGCTCTAGCTCTTTTAGTGTTGCTCAGATCGACAATTTTCCAAGAACTTCCTTTTCAGAAATAAATGAAGAACATTTTTTGTTATATACAATTTTTTTCTAGGTCCTACCGTTTTGGAGCTATTTTGGTTTGAATGAAAAAGATCACGTTTGAAACACCCATTTTTTCTCAATTTTTTTATTTCGAATAATAATTAATTATTGATTATTATTATTATTTTATGGCGCTACAAATCGATGACAAGTCCTGGCCTCCTCCACCAGCTTTCTCCAGTTTTCTCTGTTTTGTGTTGCCGCCATCCAGTTCCTGACTCCCAGGATATGGCTGCACCATCCGACCACCTCAGCTTTGGTCTTCCCCTTACAGAGGTTCTACTAATAGCCTTTGTTGATTAAATTTAATTATTAATTTAAGTAATTCGATCCTTTTTAATTATAACATGTAAATTGAGAAAAATAAGTAGTTTATTAATAGACAAATCCATAATCCAGTCAGGGAGAAATTCAGTTTTATTTTTTTTTTAACGGTCAGAAGTAACTGCTTATCAAAATGAGACAAAAGACGCTAGATATTTCCTCTTGTTAGAGATTTTAACCTGAATTCTCTACTGAAAATTGTGCCGCGACAAATTTAAGTAGGGCTCGAACTCGCAATGTCCACCCTGTCAACAGACAGTTAAGCCGCTCCAGTTAGAACCCCTCGCCCGACCACCTAAGAAGATGAGGCTGGAGACGACTGGACGGTTCTTGCACAATAGGTCTCGCCATTAGTCGGCTATTTTAGGATTACTCCAAGGTATCCTCTTCTTTTGTTCTCTACCTACTGTACAGTATATATTGGCTACCTGAGGAGGAAGTTGCACAACAGGCTGCAAGATGGTCGCCGGCAGGTGGGGTATGGTTAGGAATGCCAAAGGGTTTTGCAACTAACTGTACTTTCTAGAAAACCTCTTAGTAGTTTTGTTCATTTAAATCTTGGGATTATTGTATATATAAATCCATTCCCATTGCTAATTAATAAGTAGTTTTGATTTGTTGTTAATAATTATGAGAAAAGTAATAATAAATAATTTAAATAGTTTTACTAAGATTTCTGGATATTTTAATGCGGATAAACTAAATTTACGAGTTTAAGATCCCTCTCTTTATTTTTGAAGGGAATCTTCTAGAGTAACGTTATATATTAATATATATACATATAAATATTCCCTTAGAATCTCGGAGCATGTAACGGATATTTAGGTCCCTTGTCAAACAGCTTTATTGAATGCTCAGCTTAACGTTCTTAAAGCTGTTTGTTTGTTTGTATGTTTTGTTAATAACGTTTATGGGATGGATTTTACGCAAACTTTGCATTTTAACTCCCTTTTACAAATCCCTTCTTCCCTTCCTTCTCTCTTCCCATCTTTTCCTCTTTCTTTCCTATTGCTCCTTCCTTCTTTCCTCGGTCCACGCTATTCCTATTCTAGCATCTCTCTTTCCCACAAGGACCTTAATTTCTTTTGTCTTTTCCTATAGTCATCCCTATCGAAACAGTCTTGGTCTGTTATTTTCAGTCTCTCAGTTCATTTCTTCATCTGTTTGATATACCACCCAGCACTTTATTCCTTTCATATTATAGAAGATTCCTCTGTTTAATCTCTTTGGGTGCATCCTCATCATAGAACCTTAAATCTTCTTATTCTTATGTCCTTTTCCAAATCAGTCATTTCTTTGTATATTTCCTTATTAGGTCTCAACTCGTAGCCTTCCTGTGTCTTCTTTGGGCCGTAAATTCTTCTTTCTATCCCTAACATTTTCCTTAGGCTGGGGAGGGAAGCGGTTTCCATTCCGTACAGTGTCAACGGTTTGACGACCGTATTGTAGTGTCTTATCTTCGCGTTAATTGACAGGTTTTATATCGTGTTTATTATTATTAATTAATATTATATTTAATGTTTTATGTTTTTTTAACGACTTCCTGTCCTACACTATCCTTTAATGATATTCCACTAATCCCTGTTGAACAGATCCGCTACCTAGGACTCCACTTGGACAAACGTCTTACTTGGAACCCACATAAAAGACTAAAAAGACAAGAAACTGCTCGTCGTTACAGATTACTTCAACATTTATTAGACAAACGTTCAAAGCTCCCAATTAATTACAAAAGACTAATATACATGACTGTGAATAGACCTATCTGGACGTACGGAGTTGAGCTTTGGGGCTCCACTAAACCATCCAATTATCTCGTATCCAATCCTTACAATCCAAAATCCTTCGAAAAATCCTCAATGCACCTACTTTGTCACCAATTAACTTATCCATAAAGATCTTAATGTTCCATATGTTGCTGATTTAGCCCAAACCTCTATGCTTTCATAGTAAGCTCCATAACCACTCAAATCCCCTAATTTCTTAACTTGCTTCCTACACCATTCCCGATAATCCTCCGAGGCATCTGAAAAGAAGATGGCCCAGAGACCTTCTAGTGTAGAATTTTTATTAAAGTGCTACTGATGCGTTGTTCTTTTCAAGTTTTGTCACGTTATTGTAATAGTTAACAGCACATTTACTTGATGTATAAATTTTGTACAGTTGTAAATTTCAATAAATTGTTATTTAAAAAAAAAAATGTTTTATATTTATAAATACTTTCCTTTAAAAACAATTATAACCTCCAAATAATTTATTCTTAATATAGACACATGTTTTGTACTAGTTAAAATGTGAAGAAAGAGTTAAGTGTTTTCGACTATAGTTTTAAATATCATCTATAAATGATTTAAATCGAATTCTGTGGATATGAATTACCCAAGGTGCGAACATAAAAGACGAAAACGAGATGATACACGAATCATGTGATAAATATCTAAAATTGGGTAGTTCTTTTAATATTGTTGTCAATTTGTCAAAAAAACTAACATATATTTTCATTAAAAAAATGTTATCGAAAATTTTTTTTAATAAATCAAACACTGTACTTTGTAAATTACACAGGCACATATATCGAAGTAAATGTTTCTGAAGGAAACGTTTACAAAACTAAGAAGACCTACTCACAAATAGTACTGTTAGCGATTAAGGTTCACCAGTGCAAAAGAAAAAGTATTAAAGTAATTTTATATTTTAAATTGAAATCGTTATCAAAATAAGATGTGTTAGATTTTTTTATTGATTCGTCCTGAATGACGCTGATAAACATTACTAATCATCACATTTTTTTTCTTTTTCTTTAATTTACAAAGTACTTGAAAATTCCAACATTTCTTGTATTTCTTAGTTTTTATACTTTTCCTATAAAAAAACATTTAGTGAATATTTCTCACTCCTTTTAATATACAAAGTACAATATTTTATTCATTAAAAAAATGTATTTGATAAATAAGGTTTTTTGTGCTTAACAGTACAGAATTTAATAAAAATTGCAAACAGCAAAATTCACTAGAAATGAATGAAATAGAGAAGAAGATAGTCAGGGATGCAGTCAAAGAAACACCACGTTAAAGAAGGAATTCTTTAATGCGTGCCAACGTTTCGACCTGCGTTGCAGGTCTTCTTCAGGGCCACCGAATTACACTTGTGAGGAGAAGGACGATGACTGATGAATATACTTTTATACTTTACAACTATATTTATGATATGATTCTTTTCAGTTCTTTCGCTAGGAAGCTTCGCTTCTACTGGCGTCCCACTGACCGCTGACACTATTTTTTTTATTTATATATTAATTGAAATTTACAACTTGTATTACGCATGCAATAATAATATACATAAGTAACATTATTATACTTTTAAAAAATAAATAAATAAGGCTTGAAAAAATCACAGATTTTCTTTTGTTTGTACCGACATTCTATCCGGCAAAACCTTCTTCATGGGCAATTGTTAACAACAATCCATAACTTAGTATTCTCCAGCCTTTCAATAGTAAAGCTCGTCCAGACAGAAGACTCGATTGATGGTGATTAGATTAATCGAGTCTCGAGTGTAGTCGACTATTATAATTATCATTAGCATTCATTTCTAAGTTAATTGATATTAGCGATATTTTCCTCAATGAAGAGCTGCTGAATTTCCTGAAGTGCGGAGGACAACCTGCCAAGAAGAGGTAGCTTTGGAGCTGTCATGGAGGATGAAGAGCCGACAATAGGAGCGGTTAGGAGTGTCCTGAATAAGATGTCGCTAATTCCAAAGAGTTTGCATCTGTTTGTTCCCTTTGGACCCCACGGGGGCGTGAGAGTAACGGGTCGCATCTGCCCTCTACCCCCGTAGGAGCAAACAGGTAGCCGGATTTACAGCTAGCCAGGTGAGATCGTATACCGTTACCAAACACCGAAATCTCCCAAAAGTGTCAAGGAAATGAGGAAAAGCGAAAATAAGTTCGGGTTACATTCCACCAAAGGCAACAAGAAAACCTCAAAATTCAACAAAGCAAACTCTCCGTCATAAGTATAGCAACACCCATTATCCTCGAGATTTTCCTGGTTTTAACCTTAATCCATACTTGGTTTATATTCATATTAATATTATTTATTAAACGTGAGACATTAAGGATTAGACACATCAATGTTATTCATTGTTAATAACAAACGATGTAATTTTAGATTATTTTTTTCAAATTTCCGTCAGTCCATGTTTATCATTCGTTTCGTTATTTAGAAGTATGCCAAGACTAGTGGAAGCCGTTATTCAATTAAATATAAATTAAAAAGTTAAAAGTTAAAATTTTAAAAAATGAAAATTTAAAAAACTAAGTTTTTTAACTTTTTGGTTTATTGGAACAAATATGGTGATTTATTTTAATAAAAATTGTTTCTTTCTAGGTTAGGAATGTTTATTATAGACTTCAGAATCTTTCTTTATTATGAAAATAAAATAAGTTTTTATAAAATTCAAATATTTCAAAGTGTTGCTATACTTTTGACGGGAAGTTCAGTTATCTTATGAATTCTAAACACAGTAGAACCTCACTAATCCGACCCTCTCGCAGAGTCCGCGTTCCTAATCGATAAGTAAAATTGTACATTTGGTTATACAAAAGATCAGAAGATTCTTTTTCCTTTACTTTTTTAAATGTTAATATATGAGGCCTTTAGAGTCGAAACCTGCTGTTATTTTTTTTTTTTTTTTAAGGAGGTCAAAAAAACGTGAAAATTTAACAAATTTTACAAAAAGTTTAAAATATTTTCCAACCAATTCGACATGATTAAAATGTAACAATTTGAGCTTTAGTTTGACATTTTCAAAACATTTTTGGGAATGCTCAGATGTGCTATGATAAAATTTAAATATTGTACTTAGTAGGTTTTGATTAAAAACTTTCTTAAAGTGATTTTTTCAAGAAATAGTTGTGACAAAATAATATATCTGAACATGAAGATATTGTATTTAAATTATTTTTTGAACATAATGCATACAGACTTAAACATATTCACTGTACAGAACTTCACACTTCATACAAAAGATTTTATGACAAACTTCAAGGACACTAAAACAAACTAATTCAAGACATGGCGACTTTAGATACGCCTGAGACAACCCGAAGAAGGCTGAAGAGGAACTGGTTAAGAGATCTCCTATGATAAATCTTTTAAAAATATGTAAGGCAACAGTAGTTACCGCTGGGTGCTGAACTCCCTCATGGTCTGACATGCCAATTTTACATAACTTCTCATATCACATCCGCTTACTGTCGCGAATTGAGTGACAGGTGAGAATAAAGAAATAAAGTGAAAAAAAAAATTCTCGCAAAGATATAAAACAATATATTTTTAATAATTATTCATTAAAATTAAACAAAAGCATTTTCATTTGCATCATAATTGTCCGAATGAGTTATAGTTTCTTCTTTTTTATCATCAGCATTTTGTAAGTTCGTTAAACAGTACACTAAATTAGGACTCATACTAAATGTTTTTTTTTCTTCTTCTTTGAAAGAATTTTTCTTCGCTATTCTAAATTTCCTCCAACCAAACTCCTCCCTTAGCCGGTTCCTCCATTCCTCTCTATCCATCGCTTCTTCTTCCGTTAGCCCCCACCGCACCATACTCTCAGCCACATCTCTTCACCTGATGCAAAGCCTACCTCTCCTTCTCCTCCCCTCTGCTTCCCATTCATAAGCTATTTTCGGGATTCTTCTATTCTCCATTCTTTTAATATGGCCGAACCATCTAAGTCTCCTTCCCTCCATTTCCTCCAGAATATATCTCTTAACTTCCATTCTTTCTCTTATGATCTCATTCCGGATTCGTTGAATCCTTGAGATTCTTGCTGATCCTCCAAAAATCCACCTCCACAGCCAGAAATCTTTTGCCTTGCAATTTTTCTAGGGGCCATGTTTCTGAGCTGTATAGCATTGTGCTTTCTACCAGGGCCTTATACATTATTTTTTTGACATTGGTAAATATGTTGGCAGAGGACGGATTTTAACATTCCAATAGCTTTCGTCCCTCTGTTATTCTTTTTTTCACTTCTTCTGTCGCTCTCCCACTGATTTCGAGAATAGTGCCTAGATAGCAGAATTGGTTGACCCTACATAACTTTGTTAAAACTGGGTCACTTACCTCATGTTTTTTTTTTAATAATGAATCTACCTTGCACTCCTACCGTCTCCCCGGTTAGCTATGGACTTGTTCAAATGACAGGATTTGATTTGAAGCTAAATTTTAGAGGCCATTTTGAAGCGAACATAAAAGGTTTTGGTACAAATCGTTAGGCCAGTAAATAAAACATTGTTTGAACTTATGAAATTGATAAAAAAAAAATTTTTAATTATAGTTTAAAAAACTAAAAAAAAAAACACACACTTTAATAGCAAACCGAACTAAAACGTTTTATTGACAGATCTCGGAGTAATAATCAGAATCTTTAGAAACCTTATCTTGCACAGAATCTAATGATCTACAACTATTGGTATATAACATTTAATGATTGGATTAGCCAATTTTGTAATATAGACTCTTAAAAATAACCAAAACTAACTTTTTGAGAAAGTTGGCCAAATTCGTCATTTTTTGACAATCGATTGTGGGTAAACGCCTAAATCAAATGCAGGTTAAGAGATGTCTTTAGATGTACAATTTAATCAACTTTAATTTTGTAGAAAACACATTTTTGAATATGTTTTTAGCAAAAATCTGTCACATTTTTGATATTATATTCTCAGGACCCATCTGGACCATACTGAATGATAAAACCGACTACTCCACTTTTTGCAAGGCAGACCCTCATTTTGTGAGTATTTCGACTGGAGTAAGTAAAAACATTAAAACAAAGTTGTACAATTATTGTATTGTCGTTGGTCCTTGACACGTGTGTAAGTTTTCAACAAATACAACGAATTTTTTTATTTGGCTTTACATTGTTATATCATTTCTTCATTTTCCAATAGGAAATCTTCAACAAACTAACGTTTGGCTGGGAGTAGCATTCTGTAGAAAGGAGTCTTTGTCATTTCATTACATCTTGACATTGCATTACTCTCTTATTAAAAATGAAAACTATTATTATTGTTTTTTATAATAAGAGAAAGAATCGATGTATAATAATAAACATAATTAGCGATTTAAAAAAAAAAAGTTTTTCTAATGTCAGAAGTATCGATTGGTTCTTAGAAATCGACTTCGGATCATCGATTATTTCTTTCTAGAATCAATGAAATCGAAAATCGAAACATCTCTAATATATATGGTGGATGGAAGATATTCACCAATATTAAAACATAAGCAATATATATTTTAATTTATATATGTTTAGCAATATATGCAATATGAGCTGGCTCATAGTCAGAAAATGAAAGAACTCTGGAAGAGAAAGAAGAAGATCCTCACCGAAAAGTGGCTACGAGCCCGTGGTCCGTAGTGGCCCAAAAAAAAAAAAAATAATAAATAAGCAATACAGAATGGGTTTAGCAGCTTTTGATTCTAATGGCCTCATATAACTTTTAATATAATTATAACACACTTTTAACTATGAAAAATATGTTCTTCATTGAAATCTCCGGTTAATCCGACTTTTTGGCCGTTCCGCTCTACCACTTGGTCCCATAGGGATCGGATTAGTTAGGTTCTACTGTAATGTTATTATTATTTAAAGATAATGAGCCAATGAGTTGAATACTGCTACTTGAAGTAAGGTGTGGGTGAGACCAGAAACAATTGCTCATGATGAGAGCACCCATCCACCTCCCTTATATCCTATAGATACCGCTACTTGGCAGGAGAAGGTGAGAACCCCAGAGCCTCGGAATAGACAGAATAAGCCCCAAATTAGAAGAGAGTGTCCAGCGGAGAACTATTGTCGATGACCAAGTGGCCATGAGGCCCACAAACAGAAGTGTCCTCTATAGTACAGCCCTTTATAGTCAGTCGTGGGAAAGGCTTAGCGTCTTCTTTCCTTTCACAGCTTTCTATATAGCAGTAGGCTAGAGCTATGTAGCTATACCCTTTGCAAATAACCTTATCCAGCTGTAAGTTTACCTATCAAATTTATAAACAACAGTTTTTCGAAAATAACATCAACTAGTTGGTTCTTATTAATTAGTTCCATATTACTTATGTTTTAATATTGTTGAATATCTTCCACCCACCATATATATTAGAGATGTTTCGATCCTAGTTTCATAGATTCTTGAAAAAAGAATAGATGATCAAAAGTTGATTTCTAAGAACCAATCGATACTTCTGACGTTGAAAAAACTTTTTTTTGATCGCTAATTATTTTTATTATTATGTATCGATTCTTTCCCTAATTAAAACCAAAACAAAACAATAGTTTTTATTTTTAATAAGAGAGTAATGTGTACTAGACAAAGCCTAATTTATACAGAATTTAAAACAAATCAATAGCTACTGCCAGCAAACGTTAGTTTGTTGAAGATTTTTATTTGCTATTGGAAAATGAATTATATTACAATGTCAAGCGAAATTAAAAAAAATCATTGTCTTTTTAGTGAAAATGTTGTTATTTTTTATAGGAAATTACGTATTCATAGTGTTTTTCGAATCCTAATACTCGATACAAATTCAGATAAATATCAGATTATCTAAAATGCTAACTAAAAAGTTTTAGTAACATTTTCAATTCTGTTATCAATAAATGAAACCTTGCAATGTTTATCTTCATAAATAAGAATTTGTGAATTTAATTATAGTTTTTTTTTATATTATCTGAATTATAATTATATATATGTTATATGTTGCAGATAATAAATACTACAACCGGTTTAAAATTTATTTCTGGAATTATTATTTTATTTTTTTTTTTTAATAGAGTTGTTTTGCTTTTTTAGCTTTTTTTTTTTTAATTACTTTTTTGTAATAGCATTTTTAAATCGAGGTATCGGTATCAAGAATCGAGAATCGATTTTTTAGTATCGCATTTAATTTTTGCAATTTAACTATTTAACTATCTATTAGCGGTTTATAATTAATATTGCACACCATGCCCTATCACAGAGGCAGTTACTATCGAGTGGGCTGTTACGCAAGGCCGTCATGCGGTAAGGTATCATGGACGTTTTGAGGCGTCAACTTATTGCCAGTGATCAAATCAATCTTAATTTGTTTACTTGTAATCTATTTATTTATCCAATAATAATTCAAATATGTAAACAAACATAAACATATAGTTATGTTTATTAAATATACTAGTAAGTACATAGCTACTACAAAAATATTTGCTTGTACAAGTATAGAAATCAGAAAAAAAGTAATTTCTCTTTATTCTGGCTAGAACTAACCAGAAAATCCAATTTTAAATTTGAATAAGGGCTAAATCAAAGTTTTTCTTCTTTATTAAACAAAGGTTAGAAACAGCCTACATTCTGAGAAGAATTTCCCTTAAAATAATATTGTTGTAAGTAGTTTCAAGAACAATTTGTTTGTCTAAATTGAAAAATTTAGAGAAACATTATTTCTTTTACTCGATTTGGGATGTTCTATTGGCCATCTTGAAATTTATAGCTTTATTTATAACTTTCCGAATTGAGTCCAACTATATTGATTATGTTCCCACCCTCGGCGGCTTGACTATGTCACTCTATAATGCGCAACAGAATAACCTTTCTTTCCTACCCTACTCGGATAACATAAAGATTTTTAGTCTAATAAAACAAGGAATGCCAAAAAATTATAAATAGTTTTAATTTCATTAAAATTTGTACCATGTTCCATGAAGTTGGCGCAGGTACAGGCCACGTGATGATAATCACCATCCTATTTAATTTTTAAAAAAGACAAGCTTCTTCTTAACTAGACACACTTGGATCACCAAGCCGCCATTTTTATTATAAGCACCACTCAATTAAAACTTAATCAGCTGATTTATAAAACATATGATCGCTGCCTAATTACTTAAACTGTCGCTTGCCAATATTAATGAACTCCAAAATTTCCTACACGTACATGCTTATCCAATTCTTATATTTCATTAAATATAGAATAACGTTTTTAAACATTAAAAAAATGAATAAAACTAAATCTATTAAAATTTTCAACAAACATTATCTTAAATGAAAACTGAATAGTAAATGTATACTACAAAATTATTACCGAGATGAAGGTATTTGGGGTTAATATTTGCTAGTCTACTGGACGTTGAAAACTATACTTTCACTAACAATTACATCTCCTTGGGTAACGCAAAGGGTAACAAATGTATCCACGACGAAGGAATGTAAAAATTTGCTTTCATCTTCTCATGTTCCCTACAACAATTATCTCTACAAACATTAGGTAAATATACTCGTATCTTCAATCCTGTACCTAAACCAGCTTATAACTTGCACGGCTTGCTTTGCTTCCAAAAAAAACTTGTATCTCAAGAAAACTCTTTACAATATATTCAAGCTAGAATCACAAATTAGCAATTATCGGTTGGCATTTGTTCTAATGGCAGTTTATAAAAAAAAATAGTTGATTAATAACGCAGTAACGCAAAAACTCGTTTATTTGATCGATTTGTTTATTGTTTATCATAATATAAAATTTGTGACCTGCGTCAAATCGGCTGATAATAGTTGTTGATGTTGACAATGGTTCGGTAATTGACCACACAAGAATAGCTGCTGCGTCACCTTTCCTATAATGTAGGCACGCAGTTTGGTCCATGTAGATGAGAGGGCACTTGATGCTTTGCCAACTTTTCCAATTACTAATTATTGATACACAATAACCATCGTTATTAAGGATCGTAAAGCCTACCTTACACGGTCAATATTATTGTTCCAATATCGATATTGATCAATATATTGAACGTGTAAGGATTACATTGAATCAATAATATTGGTGGCAATAATATTAAAGAAAATAAAAGCAATCCGTAATTTATAGAAGGCCCGTCAATATATTCAGGCTGCGAACAGTGGTCCAACGGCCCAAAATTCATGACATGTACGAAAAATTAATTTTTTTTCATTTTAAACCCCGACCAATATGCACCATCTTCCAACCTCTTATGAATAAGAAAATATGGGAATGTTTCTGATATACATAGTGAAAACGCTTTGTGAAAAAAAGTGATGAAAATTGACATCAAAATGCACGAAATAGTACCTTATGATTTTTATTGTTCTTACTAATTTTTAATTTAGTAAGATAATTATTGAAATACGTATGTGGTGCGCAGTGAAGTTTGAAAATTGACCAATAGGTGTCGAGCGTCATTCAAGAGAGGTTACAAAGATATGCTGTTTTATAGAGCTAGAAATCGATAAGAAAATTTACTTAATTCCATTAAATGATTGAAAAAGATTTAAATATGTGGTGCGTCATGTAGATCCCAGTGGCATTTGAAAATCGAGCGATATGTGGCTGGCGCTATTTTACAATATAGAGTTTACAGTGGTAAAACTACTGAAAAAAATTTTAACTACATTATTTTCATCGTTCAAGGATGGTTTAGCAATGATAAAAATTTAAATGTACAATGATGATTGGCAAACAGAGGTTTGCCACACTATCGAATATCTTTATGGTTAGAAATTAAAATCAACAAATTTATTTCTGCCGAACAAACGTTATTACCATATCAAAATGTCGATCCTTTCCTTTTCGGTATTGTGTGTAAAAAGATGATTAATGGCCCTTAAGTACTAAGCACTGATTAAGTATTATATAATTTAAACCGTTGGGCAGTGAAGAATAAGTTACACCTGAATCGAAATAAAAAAAAAAAGCTATAAATATGTGACGTTTGGATTCCAGTGAACTTTAAAAATCAAACGACTATACTATAACGGCTAGCGGCATTCAGCAATAGAGTGTTAGTAAAACTAATGAACCTATTTTAATGTATTAACCTGTATGATGTATGAATAAATGTATAAAAATTCAGTCCTGGAACTTTTTGATCACACCTCGTATAATCTCAAATAATGAAGTAATTTACAATTTGTTTTAGTGTATTCAAACTAATTGTAAGAAAAAATTAGTACTGATGGTTTTATTATAAAAAAAAATTAGGTTAAAAAAAAAAGGGATATTTGGAGTTACTGTTAGAGGTACTTCGAGTACATTATTGCGAGTTAAAAAAAAAAAGCTCTAAATTTCTCAAAAAAATGGAATTCAAGGGTTTTTATCTTAGGTGTTTAGTGAGAGAAACATTCTATTGTTATCCATCTTCTTCCAACGTGGCCCCCAAACAATGTAAATTGACCTTGGATGCCAATCTCTCATTTTTAAAACATAAAATAACTCAGTTAGGGAACTTTCTTTTTGTCAAAGAATTATTATTGGTTATTTTATTATATAGTTATTTGATTATTATTTTAAAAGAAACAAACCAGAATAGTTTATTTAATATATTAGGAAACTAGTATTTATAGAAATGGCTGATCCTCAAACAAACATGGCCATGATGTTTGTCTTAATCCTATAATTGTCAACCCTCTCCTCGCTAAATAACAATGGATTCCAAATTCAGGGAACTTAACACCGACAGCGATGGCGGACGAGGAAGCAGAGACCAGATGGGTGCCGGAAGATGATGGCGGCTGACGATACGATAGGTCATCCTGACAGGAAGGGTTCCGGTAATTGTATGTCAGCTCTGAGTCAGCTCCGCGATGGGATTTGCTGGATGGCGGCCGTTCCTATTTGCTCTTTGCTGAGTCACCCTCCACGGTTAACTAACTTCACTGCGTAGAACAATTACAGCGGAGAATAACAGTTATTTTTAGTTATTTTAGTTCCATTAATCGTTTCAAACGTTAGCAATAGGAGAACAATAAACGAAACATAATTTACTTGCTCAGTAGAGGTCGTAGGTGATCTTGAATATATTCATTAACTGCAGCAGAAAAAGGCAACGACATGGAACCACTGCTCCAATCCTGTACACGTCCATAATACATTTGGAAAAATTTTAACAGTTACATTTTTTGATTTATTTCGATGTTTTAGTTGCTACTTTTCTAAGGGGAAAATTATCCTCCTTCATTTTCTCATAAACTCTACATCAATGTTCAAACTTACTAACCCCTGCTACACCTTCTCACATTTATATTATTTTGTGGAAATAAGAAAATATTAAAATACAAAACACTAAATCTATTTTTTAAGTAATGTTAAGTTCTTATAAACATTATCACTGTAGGGAAGTGAAAATAACAAAATACAAATACATAAAACACAAGACCCATATTCGATGTTATGTTGTTAACTTCCATATATTTTCTCATATTGAGGAAGTGGAAATAAGAAAATATCAAACTTCTGATGTACTTTATTTTTTTATTTTTTTTTTTCCTTTTTTTTTGTTATATAGGACTTTTATTAAATTAATGTTTTTATCTGTCCCATCATAATATAATACGTAATGTAGATTACAAAGAATCCATTTACACAATATGTACAATAAAAAATTCTCATATTAGGAAGTGGAAACAACAAAATGTCAATATCAATAAAAACGGGAAGGAGATATATGTTTAAAGTTAGATATAAGATTAAAGGAGATATATATGCTGTGCAGAAAAGTTTGAAAATTCACCGATAGGTGGCGAGCGCCATTATCCATGTGAGCTTATTATTAGTTGTTTTTTGTTTTTTAAGCGCGGGACTACGCAAAGCACTACATGTGTTTTCTTGCCTTTCTCTGTGCCCATATTTCCTTCATTGTCTTGCTATGGGCCTCCTTTCCTTAATCTGTCCAAGGTCTGTGTCTTTTTTTTTTGGTGCTTCTTCTCGGTCAATTTTCAAACTGTAGATTTTGGATCTAAAAATTTCTCAGTTGAGGATATCTTAATGAATAATTCCTGCCAGTTTAGGTCTCTTTTAATATCGCGCATAGATTTGACGGTGTCTGTTGTGGTTTTACTCCTATTTTAATAAAATTCCAATATTCTTCTAGTAGGGCGATTCGTGTTCATTTTTTTGATGTGTCCGTAAAAACTCCGTCTTCTTTTACGAATGTCACTGTAAATATCTGAAAATTGTATAATTTCCAGTTTACTTCTGAGCCTACATTGTTCATCTGAGAATTTTGGACCAAGAACCGTCCGCATAGTTTCGCATTATTTTTTCTTCATGTTGTAAGTATCTGTTTTCCTATTCAGGATAAGGGTTTGTGAACCGTAGAAACATTCCGGTTTGATGACTGTTTTGTAATGGTTTAATTTTTTTTTGTGTGGTAATGCATCTTTTGTTGTAACTATATCGTTTGAGACGATAAGCTGTGTCTAGTTTGTGGCACCTATTTTCATTAGTTTTCGTTTCGATTCCATTTTCCTGTATAATTTCGCCCAGGTACTTAAAATGTGGTACTCTCCTGATTTTGCCAAATGTTTATTATTGGTATTAGTTTTTAATTAAATTATTAAAAGAGATTTAAATAAGAAGTGTGACATGCCGATATGTGGTCGGCACCATTCTGCAATATAGTTTACAATGGTAAAACTACTGAACCCGTCAGTATCAAATTTAAAAAAATCCATCTTCATAGCTTTAGGAATAT
This sequence comes from Euschistus heros, assembly GCA_003667255.2. Taxonomy (NCBI): domain Eukaryota; kingdom Metazoa; phylum Arthropoda; class Insecta; order Hemiptera; family Pentatomidae; genus Euschistus; species Euschistus heros. The sequence continues at coordinate 389,824 of RCWM02000416.1, read as the reverse complement.
TTAGCAATAATAAATGTCACAATAATAAAAATTCAAATGTACAATGTTGAGTGGCAGAAACGAACTGTGGTAAACTGTTATATAATTGTATGCTTAGAAATTAAAACCCAACCAGATGAAAGAAATAAAATTATTTCTGCCGAATAAAAATTATTACCAAATCATAATGCCGATCTTTTCTTTCTGATATTGTGTGTAAAAATATGATTAATGGGTCTTTTGTTGTAAGCACTGATAATGCAGTCCATTTTTCGCAAGAGTTTTTTCATTTTCTTTGTCTTATCTGGATAACCAACTCATATGTTAAAGTTAAAGATTGGATGTCTAATTATGCTTTAACGTAATCTTCAAATACCTGATCAGCGCAATTTTAACCAGCTTAAAAATTACTGCCATGCGTCAAAATATCATTAAATAAATGATTCTCAATTGCATACTTCAATACCAGATTTTTATCTATAAAACCATAAAATCTTAATCAATTAAAATTATATAAATTCTTTCCTTATGAGCGCAGGGAAAGCCGCATAATAAAGTAATACCATATTATTGAAGATAAAACTAAAATATTATTCTTTTAAAATAAATTATTAAAAAAGATAAAGTTAAATAATGTTATAGCATAAATGAAATTATCTATCTAATAATCTAATCAATACAATATTAATGCTATCAATATACGTGTGGATGCTATGAATTCAGATGAGTCGCCTTAAATCAAATTTTAATAGAACTGTTATTAATATCGGCTTCGTCAAAGATTTCATTTAAAGTCCTATTTAAACTATACCAATCTAGAGTAAATTGTTATTGTAGATATAACTAATACCGGAAATGTAATGAAGTCTCCAATGAGGGGATTTGTCGAGAGCGCTGCTGTCATCTTGCTGCTGTCACAGTGAACTAATGGCAGGCGGCAGATTATAGCTGGAATTGTCATATCCGCTGGAATTGTCCAGTCCTCCGCTAGCATCTGCTCCAGGCCGGCCGATGGCTTCCCAGAAGGCAGATACCATCAGACTGCCCAGATGTGCCACGGATTACACGGCCGATGCCTCATTTCAATTGTCTTCCAATGTCACCTTTTCCGCACCATCATTCCTCATAACGAACTATTGCTCATCGACTTCAACTCGACGGCCATGGCTACAAAATTATATTCTTCAGGCACAAAGCCCAACTGGATATTTTATAATCTTAGGGAGATTTGGAAAATCTGCAATTTTCAGGAAAAGATTTGGTCAAAGATAATCCTGAGATTTTTGAAACTAGAGTAGAAAGAGATGGAATGATCATTTAGGATTAAGAGAGCGAAATAGGAGTATGAATTAAGGAGGAAGCTAGAGCTTATTATAATGAATGACCTGAGTCAAGATGTAGATAAGTACATTAAATATCGAAGACTTGTAAACTAAAATATAATGTTATATTTGTGCAGGGTACAATACAGTGACTCAAGAAATTGATCAAATCGCATATGATTGAAGACAGATTGTTCATTTCGTCCTTTCCATATTTTGGAAATTTCATTTAAATGATGGATATCTCATCAGACCATACGATGTTTGATCAATCATTTTCAGTACAGCATATTTTTGGCGAATGCTAACCCTAATTTTTCATGCCTATCTGTTAGCAATGGCTTTTTAGCTTTAGCCCTTCCTCACAAACCAGCTTGTCTCAAGACACAGCGCACTCCTCCAGCGCTGATGTTGATACTATCAAACCGCTTAAGCTTCCGTTGTATTTGAACGGCATTATCAACTTCGCCAGACCGATTTGAACGAATAATATCGCGCTTTACAGTATCTGAGGGTAAAGGCTTACAACCTGCTTTATTCTTTTCAATCCCTTTCAAATGGATTGCGTTAATTTTTCGAAGGTTACTTATAGTCCCTATTGAGCATTCGTATTTGATACTTAAAGAACAGTGAGAAACTTCATTTTGAAGCTGATTTATAATTGCTTTCCGAATATTTTCTGATGTTGGTTTCACTACTGCAGGAAAAAAAAAGAACTGTAATTCAAAGAAGTTAAATTGCTTTGCACATTCTATTTCATAGCGGCAGGAATTTTTAATTATTATTAATAGATAATTTTAAAATTACAATTAAAACTAACGAAATTGATCAGTGGTCTTGGGAGACTTAATGAGTGATTAATGTTTAAAATGCAGGTAAAAAAAAGGATCACAATAAAAGAGTAATCAATGTTTTATGTAAACAAATTAATAAAATAGTATTGACAAAATAGGCTCGGATCACCCACACCTTTGGTTAAAACGGAAAAAGTAAGTGAAATACATATGAGGAGTCCACGGAAGAAAGGGAGAGAGTCAATTTTTTTCAGAATTGTAGTTATATATATATTGGTTACAAGCGTTGGAAAGAACGGCGTACTCGGAAGAAAGGGGGAATGTCCGCGTGGAAAAACCTAGAATGGGGAAGAATCATGTTAGAAGCTCAAATTGCGATTGTTTACGTTTTCATGTTTATTCCTTTCGATCCTTACCCTCTTTTCTCTCAAGTGGGATTATTTTTATTAGTGTGGATTGAGTATTAATATCACCATTTCATCAATAAAACAGGGAAGAAAGGGGGAGCGTCCAGGACTATCCCCCTTTCTTTCATGTTTAATATTTTTTTTTTTTTTTACTAAAACATTTTTTTTTTTAGAGCGTGTTTCGGGCAAATTTATTATTTTGACACGCAAAACAAAAATGACAAGGACATATAAAAAAATTGAAGAAAAATTATAAAACATACTTAAGTAATTAAAGATCCAAACCTAAAAACTCGATTTTTTTCGGAAAGCATTCCAAATGACATCCCTCCTTCCTTCCGTGGACTCTTCATATGTAAAAATAACATTGGATAATTGGCATAATACATACATTTATTTAATAACAGATTAATACTATTTAGGATTCCGATATTAATATACATAAGTAACATTATAACATATCGCTCCTTTAAAGTCAACCGCAATAATGTAATGTACTTCTTGCAAAGGGGCGATATGAAATCAAAAACTTTACGGCTTGAAAAAAATCACCGATTTTCTTTTGTTTCAGTACCTACGTCTGCCGCATCACGATCTCTCCATTTTCTAAAAATCATCAAACCTATGCTGCCTCAGCACTGCCTTCAAGATATTAAAGTGTCTTTCCTAACCTAAAAAAACCTTTTTCATGAGAAATTGTGGAGAAATTCATAACCATTCGTTTGCTAGTTGATCATCCTCCTAATCCTATAGCCTTTCCGTAGTAATACTCGTACAAAGATAACCCAATGTTTTGTTCGGCAATCGAATAATTTTTGGAAAAAATATAATAATGCATAATCAAAAAAAAAAAAGGAGGTTTGGCTGATTGAAACTCGATTAATCGAATACCGAAGTCTTTGGCTGGACAGTATATGTAACGTAGTTTTCTATTTGCCAGTATTGAACCGATATTGTTTACAGTGCGGAAGATTAATGAAGCTTCGAATCGAAGCCATGTCCGGCTCACTAGCCTAACCTATTACAGCAGATCATACCGTTGCCATGGAGACCTTTGCAGAGCGGTCGCCATGGTAACACTTACTCCTTTTCCAGGCGGCCGTTCTCAAGGGAACCCAGAGAGCGGGCAGGTGCTCAGACAAAGACCTCGTCATAACCGGACCTCATTTACAAATAACCCAAAACTGCGACCACTTCTCAAATGCTGAAGCTCTTTGTCGCATTGTCCTCCCTTACTCTGGCCTGCCTCCGCTAATGGCGGCCTCTCTTGACCGTTCTTATGAAAAGAGCTCTGTCATAGCTAGTCACCTTTCCGCTTCTGAAATTTAATTTTCTGTTCGACGGAGCCTCTATACTTCTGATGACCATCAGGCAGTAGCAAAAGGCAGTAGTTGAGTATTATTGAAGGAAGATAATATGAGACCTAAATGGTCCAAAGGCCGATAAACTATAGAATATTATAGTTATACAATAAATGTGAACTAATATATAAAAGGATAAGCCATTTTTCGTTTGTGATCACAAACCATGAAAACCAATGAACCAAATTTAAAACACGCCATATTTACAGTTCCAAGATGGGTTAGCAATAATAAAATCTACTAATTTTCAATTGTTTAGTTATAAAACAAGCAATAATACGTGGATAACAGTGAATTTAAAATTTACCGACAGGTAGTGAGCGCTATTCAACATGAGAGGTTACAGAGGTACATTGTTACATAAATCTTGAAATTGATAATAAAACATACTTATAGTAAGTTAAATTATAAAAAAAATTAATTGTTCTTCAAAATGTTCGTTTTATGAACAGATACATTATAGTTTAAAAAACTAAAAAAAAAAAAAAACACGGTTTAATAGCAAACCGAACTAAAAAGTTTTATTGATATATCTCTTTTATTGATGAAGGGGAGTTCAATCTTTTTGGTTTTTCGATTATATCTAGAAAACAGTTGACTCTAGAAAAATATAATCCAAATGGACATAAAATCTTATTAAATTTCCAATAAAATTGATTATATAAAAATGTTTCGTAATTTGAACCTTTTACGAGATATTCGTTATTGGAAATCGGCGATTTTCGGGATAAAACAAATTTTACCTAAATGTCAAACTTTTGCTTCTAGTACCTTTAATTTTGATTTGCAGCATATTTGTGGACTTTTTAATTGGCGTACCGTCTGAGTATCTAAAATGCCGTAAAATTAAAAATAAAATGTACTAATACTTACTCTTTTAAATGCAATTCATCGTAAAATGTAAAAAAATAAGAAAACTTATTACGATGTTCACTGTCGAGAGCTTGAAAGAATACTAACTTAATTCTTAAATCGCACAGAAATAAAGTGGTATTAGTTCGTTATTTATTAAAATGCTTTATTTACATTGCCTCAGCCTGATCCACTTCGTTTCATGTCTTCCAACATTTAGCCTGTTAGATCAACCACTTTCTGCATCAAAAAATCAAACTTCATTTTTGTACTTATGTCCCGCTAGATTCACGAATGGCCCCACTGTGCGTCGGTACTGAACAAACAAAAGAAAATCGGTGATTTTTTTCAAGCCGTAAAGTTTTTGATTACATATAGCCCCTTTAGTCCATTCAGTAATCACATTGTAGAGTGCATGGAATATGCGACCATTTTTGAAGATAATAAGATTTTATGTCTATTTGGAACATATTTTTCTTGAGTCAACCGTTTTCGAGATGTAATCGAAAAACACAAAATTGGGACCTTCTCTCCTTCCCCCCCCCCACCGTTAGCTCACCCCCCCCCAGGGGAGTGGACTTTTAGTATGTTTACCTTCTAACTATTCCTAACAAAGCTGTGAAGTGAAACATTATCGCATATTTCATGCACTCTACACCCCTCATTTCAGCACTCTTTAACTGGGGTCGCACTTCTCGGCAAAAACACGTTTGTTGGTACTCATTTGACTACAGTTCCGAAACTAATTGTTTGATCCGAAATTTCTATTCTTAATCTAAATGCTCCTTAAATTTACTATAAGATCCTATATATTAAATTTTGATCAAGTCTCGTTAAATACTCATACCAGCTCATTAAAAACCGCTTACTAATTTGAAATCCAAGTTTTTTGTTTAATTTTCACTAACCTAAATAGTATTAATCTGTTATTAAATCAATTTTATTTAATAAAATACGTAAATTATCCAATGTTATTTTTACTTATGTAATTTAGTTACTTTTTTGATTCTAGTATAACCAAAGGGTGTGGTTATCCGAGCGTATTTTGTCAATAGCTATTTTATTACTTTGTTTACAAAAAACATTGGCTACTCTTTTATTGTGATCCTCTTTCCTACCTGCATTATAAACATTAATCACTTCGTCGTTTTCATGTCTCCCAAGACCACTTGATCAATTTCGTGAGTTTCAATTGTAATTTATTGTAAAATCCCTACTTCAACAATTTAATGCTAACCTGTTGGTAAGCTATCGGCTTCAAAAAAACCAACCCCATCCTCTTCCCCCTTCCACTACAACCAAGCAATAATGTCGATAATAATACTAAAGCTCCAACCCTATTCCCTGAAGACCTCAAGCCCCGAAGACGCAGCGACATCTGCTTGAAGAGGTTGCGCGTGTCAGATTACAGCGGACACGTGGGTGAGGCAACACAAAAAACAGTGAGGTAGGAAAGAGGTTCGAAAAAACCTAACTAATGCGTGACCCAGTTCCTCGGTGGATCAGCTGCCCCTTCCTCGTTTGCAGAAGCAATCAACAAACCAAACACCCCGGGGTGCTAACTTCTTGTAATAGTTTTTTGTCAAGTAGCGGCTGAAAAAAAAAAATTGCTGAAACAAAAAACTGGCAACATGTGGTCAATCTAGAAGCGGATAGAGGTTCAGCTCCGTTAGCAGGATCATTAAAAAGAATAATAGGCCGACCGTTTTAAGATGAAATCCCAAGAAATTTCGACTTTATAACCGCCCTTTGTCGGTTAGCGTTTCCACTGTTCCGGAACCGAAGAACAAGCCTTAGCTTAAAAAGAAGGAAAATTGTGTTTCACGGCCTTAACTAAGTTTCTTGTTATAAAAAAGGGAAAATTAACTCCTTTCCATGTTAAACATATGTTCTTCAGGCGAATCGTGAATTGAACATGTTAAAAACAGCTCGGTTTCAGGGAAATCTCTACTTTTTTTTTTTTTTTTTTCGACATAAATGTTGATTCCAATGAATTTTAAAAACAGATCGGTACTTTGGTTAGCACCATTCTGCAACAGAGTTTACAATGGTAAAACTACTGAACCCATATTTACCAAATTTTAACTGCATCATCTTCATGGTTCTAGGAAAGTATGCCAATGATAAAAAATAAATGTACTATGCTGAGAGACAGAAACGATGTTTGCTCCACTGGCATATACTTTATGTTTAGAAATTAAAATCCAACTAGACGAAATCATAAAAATTATTTCAACCTAATAAAAATTATTATCAAATCAAAATTTTGTTTGTTGAATTGTGAAAAAATATGATTCATGGGCCTTTAGTTATAAGCACTGATAGATAATGGAGTCCATTATCTGCAAGAGTTCGTAATAGACTCGGTCCATCTGGATTACCAACTCACATTAAAATTAAAAATTAGATGTTTAATTATGCTGTTATGTAACCTTCTACCACCAAATCAGTACAAGTTTAACCAGGTCTATCAATAAACAAATAAAGCTTCAATTATTACTTAAAATTAGGGATGAGTCGGTTCCAAATATCGATTTTTTGATTCCACCGGTTCTTGGGAAAGGAATCGGTATAGAGAATCGATGTCCCAAAGTCGGTACTTAGGAACCGATTGATATCGCTGACATCGGCGATTGTTTTGTGATACTTAATTGTGGCGCTGTTATACATCGTTTCTGTTACAAAAAACAACAACATTTATCCATCTCATATTAGAGGTAAATTTTACATTTACTAGATCAACGCCTCTTGGTACAGAATTTAAAACAACCCTCATCAATACTAAAGGATTGCATTACTTGTTTACTTTAGGAAAACTAGGAAACGTGAACTGCGTGTTTAAACTAAAGCTGAAGAACTACCATAAAAACATCAATACAGCTAGATAACAGCACTATTTAATCATAGATTGTCATTCTTACGAGATTTTTGTTATCTCCGAATAAAAAGATTGTTTCTTGTCACTACATGATCAAACTGGTTTTCGATTCTTAATACACCACTGAAACAAAATCAGTGCTTCCAATGCTTAGTAAAACATTTGTAATATCTTTAATAATAAATGAAATCCAGAATCCTTGGAACGTTTATCCTTTTTAATAAGAGTTTAGTTGATTTTTTTTAGCCCTCATACGAATTATTATTTTTGATATAAATTTATTTTTAAACCTATCTATCGGTACCAAGAATCGAAACATTTTCACATTTTTCATTAATCGCTGCTTAAAATTATCAAAGTTCTTTAATTATAAGAGCGGGCGCTAGTCCAATTATATGAGCAAACCATATGCACTGAAAAAAAAAAATTACAAATTCTTATTTGAATTTTTAATCATACTTGAGTTCGTAAACTTAATTCTAGGGTAACAAAATACCCTTTAGAATAACAAAATAATATAAACTGAAAAATTGGTCGCTTATCTACACTACTATAAAAAAGGACAAACCATTTTTCGTTTGTGATCACTAACCGCGAAAACTACTGAACCAATCTGTACCAAATTTTAACCACGTCATCTTTATAGTTTCAGGATGGTTTAGCAATAAGAAAATTTAAAGATTTTCAATTTTATTGCCATAAAAAAAAGCAATAAATATGTGGTGCGCAGTGAAATTTAATAATCGACCGATAGGTGGCGGGCACCATTTGAGAGAGGTTACAAAGGCATAGTGTTATACAGAGCTAGAAATTTATGATAAAATTTACTTACTTTCAATTCAATTGTTATTAAAAAAGCTATAAATATATGGAGCGACATGTGGATCTCAGTGCAGTTTCAAAATCGACCGATATGTGACTATTCTGGAACAGAGTTTTCAATAGTAAAACTATTATACTCATCTGAACCAAATTTTAATTACAACATTTTCACAGTTCTAGAAAGGTTTCTAATAATAAATTTTACTATAATAATAATTAAAATATATAGCCTTGAGTGCAAGAAACGAGGTTTGCCAAACTGTCACATATTTTTATGGTTAGAAATTAAAATCCAACCAGATGGATCGATAAAATTATTTCTGGCAAATTGGATGTCTAATTATGCTTTTAGGTACTCTTCAAACACCTATTAAATGCAATTTTAACCAGGTTAATGCAATGCGTGAAAATATCATTGAAGAAATAATGCTAAATTCCATACTACAATACAAGATTTTTATCGATAAACAATTGAAATTCAATTATCAATTTAAAAAATCTAAGTTCTTTATTTATGGGAGCGGGCGAAGCCGCGACTGGAGATGCTAGGTTAATGATAAATATTTTTTGTAACAGTTTCTTTACTCTTTTTTTCCATCAGGGAGTAGAATCGATGTATAATTATTAAATGATTAGCTATCACCAAATTCGATGCTATAGATCGGTTCCTAGGAATCGACTTTGGACTATCGATTGTCGAAACCGATGGAATCGAGAATCGACACATCCCTACCATTTACTAACCAATACCTAGTACTTCCCATACAAGTACATTGTTTAAACTTGCGCCTTCTGTAACATTAGTTACTTCGTAAAGTTATGTCACTACATTAACCCTTATACATGATTAAGTAACCTGTTATTCGTGGTCGAGTACAGAGACAACCAATTTCTAAAAGATTTATCAGAGGTATTTAATGTGAACTATCGATTGTGGTAGGGGTTTTGGTTGATAATACTATAATAAGCCGAGCCCGACCATATTGGCGATGGATGACAAACAGCTGGAAGGACTCCAGGTAATTTTTTTTCCTCATCTCGATCGTTTTCTTAAAGCTTTGCTTCCTGACACGGAATGTTAAACAGAGGATTTTCTTTAAGTTCGTGCCAAGTGTTACCTAAGAGGAATCTGGAAACCCTCTTAGCTCACGACTTAATGCTAAAAAAAAACGTAAGGCATACATTTCCTTTATAATAAACTTCTCCAAATCCAACCAAAACATTAACATTATAATAACAGATTATTAAGAATTAATTTAGGAAGTTCATACTACTAAGGATATTGATGATTATTCATTTGAAAAAGTAAATAGTTTTACGTATTTAGGGTCAGAACTGAACGAAGAAAATAAGCAAATCAGTGAGTTAGAATTAATGAATTAATTGCTTCTTCTATTGGAATTATTTTATTAGAAACCTAGTTTCCAATGCTGAACATTCACCTTTAGTTCTAAAGCATACAAAATTGTCAAAATATCAGCACTAAGTTACATGGATTATATATACTAAAGTTTCGAAAAATGTAAGACAAGAAATCTAATTTGTTTCTCAGCTGAAGAGATCTAACAGATAACTGAAATATATCCATCTAAGAAGGGGGAAGGACCAGGCAGGTAGGTTAAATATTTGGGGTTTACCTTTGGATTTTACCTATGACTCAATGGATTTTTCCATTCCTATTGGAAACAAACTTAAAATGGGGCTATTGGAAATGTTTATCTGGTTATTTAAACAAAAAATCTGGATCGGTTTTATTTCTAATAATTCATAAATATTTAATTTTAGGCTATTTTCTACTTGATGTATTATTTTTATTCCCGAGTATTTAATTGAATTTATGGTTATTTTCATTTAGAAGGATAGCGAAATTGGAAATTTGGGTCTGATTATTGTAATGCTCTTGTATGTTCTTATATATACCGATCGTCCAGTTTTCCCGTGCATTTAGCCTCACAGTCATTACATTTTAGTTCGAACACACTGCTTTTTTGGAAAGGGTCTTATTTTGCTGTCCTCGCGTGAGTCAAATGAGTAAGGTTGACAGAAGAATGATGGGATCGAACCGGGCATATTTTGCAAACCTGAAATTTTTAAAAGAACCTTGATTAGACCACCCCTGTATATAGCTGAGACATGGGCCCTTACTGCCGCGATGACAAGCAGCATGAGGGTGTTTGAAACGAAACTCCACCCAAAGATGGCCCTTGTTTTCAATTAAATTAAGGATCATTGAGGATTTCGGATTGTAAGTAATGGATATGAGACGAATTGGATGGTTTGGTGAAGCGCTTAAATTACTGTCATGTAAATGAGTTTCTTTCTTATAATTAATCAGAAGGTTTATTTCGTAAATGTTGAAGAAGCTGAAAATGACAGGAAGCTACTTGTTATTTACATGCGGTAACAAATATTAACTTGAAATTCGATGCCCAATTTCGTTATATAGGATACAAATGTGTAATAAAACAAAAGTTTAATCCTGTTTACTCTATTTAGTACATTCGTCTTCACCCTATATACAGGGTGTCCCAGACATAGTGTAAAAAAAAAGAGAAAAAAAAAGGGTTAACTGCATGCTAAACGGGGTAGAATGGCGCAGAAGCGAGTTTCCTATCTCAATCTTTTGAGGAGATAGAATTTTTTTTGTTTTTATTTTTAATATCTTACTTTTTTTTTTTTTTTAAATAGCAGTTTTCTCTACTTTGGTTTAGCGTAGAAATAAAAACGATGATATTTTCTTAATCAGCCTTAAATTTTCTAAAATATGAGATAGGTCTAGTTATTTAAAATCTTTTAGGGGGCCTTTTAACGCGCAAAAAACAAAACATTTATTAACACTTAAATTTTTAATAGTTTTAGAAAATTCCTCACTCCCCACTGGATCACCCTAGAAGCCGTCAAATTTTCCAAAAACTGCGGAATTTAGTTAGCTTTTTAGTGGTGTAACCCATGATACAACTGCACTTCACCTTTTCAGTCTAAAAGAAGTTTTTCTAATGAAAAACACGCTAGAGAATAAATACTTAATTACAGACAAATCAAAATAATTGTTTACAAATCTTAACTAAATAACACAAATTCCAATCAGAACGTGATATCACAGTATGGGCTAATGAGTAGCAGGGCACATTATGAAATGTCATTCTTCTGTTGGTGTATTTAATTTTTTCAAATAATCCTAAATTGTTATTTTTATATAAAAAAAAAGAAAAAAAAAAGTACGTTAATGTAACATTAGGTAATCAGCAAGAATTTGGTTCACCCCTCCTTTTTTTGCACTATGTCTGGGACACCCTGTGTAGTAAACTAGCATCAATAAGTGAAGAACTTGGTTATTGTATCTGATAATTATCTGTTTATCGATAATTAATCAAAATCTTGTATTGAAGTATTAAACAAATAAACATTGTTTCTTTAATATTTTAACGCATAGCAGTAATTTTTAACCTAGTACCTTTGCACAGATTAGGTGGTTGAAGTATACGTAAAAAAACTATTCGACAAATTTTTAATTTTAACCATGAGTTGGTAATCCAGATGGACAAAGACTATTAAGAAATTCTTGCGGATGAAGTGTTGCATTATTAGTGCTTACAACTAAAAACTTATGAATCATAATTTTACACAAAATATCAAAAATCAAAGGATCGACAATTTGATTCGGCAGAAATAATTTTATTGATTTTGTCTGGTTGTATTTTAATTTCTAACTTTAAAAGTATATGACAGTGTGACAAACCTCGCTTCTGCCAGTCAAAATTGTACATTTAGATTTTATTATTGCTAAGTCTTCTTAGAACTATGAAGATGATGTAATTAAAATTTGGTATCGATACGTTTAGTAGTTTTACTATTGTAAAATATATTACGGAATGGTACAAACCACATATCGGTCAATCTTCAAACGTTGAATTAAAGTAAACTTTATCAATTTCAAGGTCTATATAACACTGTACCTTTGCAACCTCTCATGCAGAATAGCGCTCGCCACCTATCGGTAAATTTTCAAACTGCACTGTTATCCAAATATTATTGCTTTTTAATAACAAATTAATTTAAAACTAATGTATTTTATTATTGCTAAACCTTCCTGGAACTATAATGATGATTTGGTTAAAACTTGGTACAGATTGGTTCCACTGTTTTCGTGATTATCAGAACGTTTATCAGAAGTTAACATTAATGGTATTTTAGTATTATATTAATTCTGATTGACTATTATAATTAATCAGCATTCGTTTAGTTTTTTACATTTTGATATTTTTTTATTTTCACATAATCATTTTCTTAGGATTGATGAATCAATTGCCACTTCAGATGGGATTATTTTATTAGGAGACTAGTTTCGAATGCTAAACATTCATCTTGCGTTCTAAAACACACAAAATTTTCAACACATCAGCACTATGTTACATGGATTATATATACTACCGTCTTCAAGAATGTAAGACAATGTTTGATTTCTTGCATTACATTTTTTACATATTTACATATTTTTTAAAATACATAGTGCTGATACATAGTGTTGAAAGTTTTGTATGTTTTAGAACTTTAGATGGATGTTTAGCATTTGAAACTAGTATTCTAATAAAATAATCCCAATAGAAGTGGCAATTAATTCATCAATCCAGATTGTATTGACCCTTCTATACCATCATGGTGTACCTCAAGTTTTATATAATAGTATAGGTATAGATTAACGGATATCTAATGAATTGTAGGAAATATCAACCATAAATGTAGATTATTACATATGATGAAAAGTCTGACGACAAAATTTTATTAAGACTACTACTTACCTAAATACTAGAAAGATGAGGTGACACCTAACGGAAGGGGAGGGTTTAATATGCCCGTTATCGGAGATGCGGAAGACAAGAATAGGAAGGGTTGGAAGAGCACGCGCACCGTAGGCCGCCATTTTTTGCAGGGGTGGATATCGGTACCATATACCTGGCTATGTAGGAAGCAGGAAGGTTGGCAGCTGTGACAGCGTGCAGCTGTTGGCAGAACTGGGTCAGGGGATACCAAACACAGGTGCACCAACCGCACGATAGGGCGCTCCATCGAGTGTAGTAATACATAAATAGTAATACAGGGGGCTGTGGCGTGTGCCCGTCCCCCCTTCCGGATAATTAGATTGTAGAACGGCGGAACCCTCTCCCCCATCCTCCTTTAATTGTAATACTAGGCGCTCAGGATAGAGGTATCCTATTGAGAAAATACAAGGAATAAAATGTGTTTTGAATTTATTAATTTATTTAAACATGAAAGACTAATAAATTTAAATTTTTTTACCTAACTACCTAACAAAATGCATTTATTCATAAAGCTTATATAGATTATTAATAAGGGGAGGTGCGGCAGCTCAATGGGTAAGGCACTTGACAACTAACCAGATAGGTTCAGTTTACCATTGTCAACTCTATTGTGACGGTCGATTTTCAAGCACTGATATATGTGGCGATGCACGTATTCAAAATGTAGTATTGAGTTCCTCTCTTAATGAGTTTGAATAGTCATCCTGGCTCGTTCGTATCAGCCTTAACGTTATCTCAACAGTGATTTGCGCAGGTCCGTTCCTCGGAAGGTTTATTAAAAATCTTGTAAAAAATAATTCGTCCAAAATTTAGAAAACAAGATTTATTCCTTTTTTTTTTGAAGATAACATAAAGCATAATGTAACCGTGTCATGAAAAAACAAAATATACATGATCTTTCTTTTCATTCGATCATAATCATATGTTAGGCCGCAACAAAATTTTCATTGTTGCTCAATTGTCTTCTTGACTGGAAAAAATGATCAAATCACTTATACTAATAATTAAAAACCATTAGAGTCAATGATTATTCGAAATGAACAAAGTTGATGGAAAAATAGCGGTTTCAAACGCTAATTTTTTTTTATATTAAGATTTAAACATTCAAACCAAGCTCCCGGGCAAGAGTTCGAGCCCGACTGAAGGCAGAAAATTTAGTTTCTGTTATTTCGGCCGTAGCTTGACGTCGAGTTCGGAAGCTACAATAAAGTGGATACCCTTAATTGGGGGGCTGGCGGATGAGCTTGATTTCGGCTATATCACCTCCTTTCACAACCGTTGGCCCACTAACAGTACATCCTTACCTAACAAGGGGATGTTTGGAGTTGTAACTCACAGATTTGAATGTCGATTTTTTTGTGGGTAGTAGGGACCTATAATAGTGCAAAACTAGAGTTATAGCCGCCAATGGGCATTGGGAGCCGAAAAAAAAAATAAAACATGAAAATCACGTTTTATTTTTTTTCTCACCTCTCAGTCTAGATAGTGAAATCATTCTTTCACGTTAAATTGTAGTTTTGTATGCATTTTGACATAAAAATACTTTCGTTATGCTCAAAACACGACCTGGCTTCAGGGTGCTCATAAACTAAAAAAAATGACAAAATTCCAATAAAATCCGCTGTAAATCAGTGGAATTTTTTTTTGTTATTGGAAAACTGACTTCAAATCTCGATTCAACGCACCAGAAAACCCGTATATGTAAAATTTTATATAATAAAAATAAAAATTTGTTTAACCCTTTCGATGACGTTAACATTTTTGAAGTTAAGATTTTATTAACAACTTCTAACGGCCATAACATTTGCTGTGTTCAACCGATTAAAATAATAATGTCATCACTAGAATCAGCGTGCATTCTGCTTTCTATTTATGTATATAACATTGAGTTTACTCCAGATTTTAGTAGACAAAAACTAATTAGAAAAAAAAATTCCGAGGTCAACTATAACTTAAGATATCTCAATAAGGAGAAATCCTGCGACCTCCGCACTACGTTATTCAACAAATTGACAGCCTTCTAAAACCATGGGGGTTATAAATTTTTAATTTTTGATTTCGACCAAATTTGGTTTCTACATGTTTTATGGGATGAGGAATTTGAAAATGATTTCAGTTTTTATTTTAAAAATTTTTCTCACATATATTTTTTAAAATTAATATACATTTAAAAAAAATAAAGTAAGGAAAGTTTTTATTTAACAAAAACCTGATATTATTTATAGATTATTCATCTGAAGAAATATGTAAATAACGAATTAGGCCGAAATAAAAAATTATAAAGGTTTTTTACTCCTGAAATTTTAAAGAAAATCGGCATTCAAATCTGTGAGTTACAACGTCCCCTTGTAAGTATTAAATCCAAGACCCTTCATGAGTTCTTGTGGTAAAGTTATTTTATTATTATTTTTTTTTAGAGGCTTTAGTCACGAACTTTCTGAGCTCATCGATGTTGAGAAGTAGCTTATCAAAATGTTATTTATTATGAAGAAAGATTCTTATTACTATTCGAACATACGGTACAGTATCGATAATCATGAATAGCATGAATAGCAGGGGCGGATTACGGAAATTGACGGATCACTGGTTTTAAGGAACAAATGGCAAGATATAGTATTTTAATAAATATTTTAAAATTATTCTAAAAAAAATTAACAATTAATGCAGATATAATTTACGACCCTAGCTCTAATTTATTGGCACACGAAGTAAAAGTCAGTCTTTTTCAGAATCTTCTGCCGGGAGCCGAATATTTATTCCTAAGAACTTTTTGTTCGGTAATAGTCTAATTAATAATTTAGGTAATTTTTCTCGACGGCGCACAGTGGGACGAAACGGTGTTTTTTCTAGACATCGCAATTTGAGCCTCTAAAAATTTTTGCATCAATTTTATATTTCATATGGGTATGTTTTCAAGGGTGTAGAATTTGAATCTGAAGTCTGTTTTTGCCTATCATTTCAAGATTTTGCTCTGTTAACCAATAGTGTGTCCAAAAAATCCAATTTTTGTTTGTTCGTGTTTTGATTCGAGGGATATTATTTTCTATGATTTTTGATGTGCCCTATCGAATTTAAAAAATCTGCAAATCCATCAGTATACCGTTATGTGAGTTATACGTGTTGTATGCCTTTTTCGTCGATCGGACTTTTTAAATATTTAAGAAATCAGGGTTTGTCGACATTTAAATGAAAAAAAAAAAAAATCTAATCTGTTATAATTAATTAACCCCGATATCCCGTGATAATTTAGCAAGTGATGATTTAAAAAAAAAAAAAAGTTGACTATGGCTTCAAGCTATATGAATATAAAAAATAAATATGAATATATGAATATTTTTATTCACTTATTTTTTTTTTCTCCAATATGTATTCTATTCATCAATTAGCGTACAAATTCATTTGATAATTATTGCTTAAATTTCATATTAACTCAGTTATTTTAAATTAAAATTGAATTATTTTAGTATTATTCTAAAAATATTTTATGTATTATTATAAAAATAGTTTGTATAAATATTTATTTAAATATGCGTTATGTCGAAAAATATATGCATGAGAACGCGTAGAAATATATGCACCTATTGCAGTGCGCCTATTACCATTACTGCAATGTGGAAAAACTTAAGAAAAGAAAATAACTAAGACTAAACATTTTGAAATTAACAAAATACAATTCTAAACTATAAATTACAAATATTGTTTTGTTTTTCATTACTGGGAAAGGTACAAATAAAAATAAAGGTTGATGGTTTAATTAGGTCGAATTACAACATTAGAAATATATAAACTATGCTTAACCACGGATTAATTCGGCCATATTCGGAAAATAATGGAACGTATTTATCTCATTAAATATTTAAGGTAAAAGTCTGTGAAGTCCATTTTTTGGACTAATTTGGACGTTTTCTTCAACACGCAATAATGTACTCGAAACACCCTGAAAGTTACTCCACATGTCATTGTTTTATAAAATCCTTATTCTTTCTAATGATAAAACCATCACTACTATTTTTTTTTTAGTTTGAATAGACTAAAAAGAAATAGAAAGAAACTTTTTATTTTAGATTATGAGGTATAATTATCAGTAAAATTTAAAAAGTTACAGAAACAATAATAATCACTAAATACGATTTCGTGTATTTTTATGTCAATTTTCATTAGCTTTTTATTTTAAAAACAGCATTTTCACTACGTATTTCTGAAAAATTTCCACATTTTCTTATTCCTAAGATGTTAGAAGATGGTGCAAAGTGGTCGGAGATTGCAATAAAATAGTTTCAATTTTTAGTGCATGGCTGGAAATTTGGGCCATCCGTCCCACTGTGGTACGGCCACTGGCGGCGCACAGTGGTAAAAACGACCAATGTAGGTGTGCATTAAGAAAAATTTTCATGTCAACAGAAGTTTGAATGGGCTTTGTAGTATTACCAAGGGATGACTGAAGAGATATAAACAGCAATGAGAATACGATTTGATGGATTAACACTTGTGTAAACAAATATTCTTCCCAAAAAAAACTGGTTCTCAGATCTGTATCAAGCGCAGAGCACTTCAGTTGTGCCCTACTATTCATAGTGTGTGCTACATTTAATAACGTCTTATATAATATATCAAAGGTCCATCTATTAACGTTTCATGGTGAGTGATAAATATCTAAAATATCCTTATGGATGTATTTAGTTGAGTTAAGTAAAAATATTGAGCAAGTTAACAGATTTTCGGACTTAAAATTATGTAATCCACAAACAAGACTAAAGCGACAAGAAACCGTCATTACAGACTACTTCAACATTTATTAGACAATCGATTAAAGCTCCCAATTCATTACAAAAGACTTATTTACATGACTGTGATTAGACATATTTGGACGTACGGAGTTGAGCTTTGGGGCTCTACTAAACCATCCAATTATTCATCTCGTATCCAATCCTTACAATCCAAAATCCTTCGAAAAATCCTAAATGCCCCTTACTTATAAGGGGTACCACCAATAAACTTATCCATAAAGACAATAATGTTCCATATGTTGCTGAGTGAGCCCAAACCAGATACCTATCCTTTCATAGTAAGCTACATAACCACTCAAATCCATTAGTTTCTTAACTTGCTTCCCACTCCATTCCCGATAATCCTCCGAGGCACCTGAAAAGAAGATGGCCTAGAGATCTTCTAGGATAGAATGTTTATTGAAGATCTACTAATGAGTAGTTCTTTTTAAGTTTTGACATGTCATTGTAATCGTAGTTCCTCCGCCTTCTAGGTGGCATGGTTTTAAAGTATAACATCTAAAGAATATAAAAAAGTTGAAATCTGACCTATCCAGACCCATAGAGCTAAGCTATTTATTGTTTCCAGAATAATGTCCCTTCTTAAAAGTGGTGTATTTGATGTGTGGGTGGCCATGGCACACTCTCACGAAAAAGAAAAAGTAGTAGAGAATGAAATTAACATCATTTATGTACTGGCTACGGTGGAAGCGTATCCTCATCGGAGCATTCGAGATATAGCCAGGGATACCCACTTAAGCATTAAAGCAGTGTGGGCCATACTAAAACAACACCGTATGAGGCTGTACCGCATTTCACTTCATCAGGCTCTAACTCCCCAAGATGGTGAGAGACTGAGGCGAAAGTTCTGTCATTAAGTGGGTGTCCCAGGATATGCTGGAATGCTCCGATGAGGATACGCTTCCACCGTAGCCAGTACATACTCGTAAATGATATTAGTTTCATCACGGGCTTGTCGACGATTTGAGACTCTCGGGGGAAACCTTCCAAGTCTCCTTCAAGGCCTGTTCTCACCGCTTGTCGGGCCAGTCGCATGAAGGCCTTAATTTCATATTTTTGTTCAAAGTTTATTTTATTTTTGCAAAACCAGTTTTAGATTGCTTATTTTCTTAAAATGATTTTTCGCGATTTGCGGCGAAACGGTCCCCCGGATAAAAAAAATCACTGGTATAAAATCGATTCAAAATTTGATTTTCTATCGAAATCTGTCGTAAAAAATACCAAACCCCATTGGGAATTCCAAAGTTAGGGTCGCTGGAGAATGACTGGAGAAGGTTGGAGAGCAGACTATAACCTGAAAAGAAACTTTATATGATAAAATTAAGACCCTGAGAGTTTCGTTTCAAAATTTCAAATCTGTGGAAAAAAAAGGGGGTGGCCATCGAATATCGAACACCCTGTATAATATTATAGTATAGTATAGTATAGTATAGTATAGTATAGTATAGTATAGTATAGTATATTATAGTATAGTATATTATAGTATAGTATAGTATATTATAGTATAGTATAGTATAGTATATTATAGTATAGTATAGTATAGTATAGTATTTTTGTGTTTTAAGGCATAATTTCACTTCTTCAATTATTGTAAATATAAATATAAAAGGCTATCGGTATATTTATAATGAAAAGACTAACAGACTGAAGCTTACATTAAGTCCCAATTTTAATTGGACAAAAAGTTTCGTATTTATTAAACTCGCTTCTAATATAAAACAATATAATTAAATAAATGTTTAATTAATCTTGAGTTTCTCAGTAATATTATTCCCTTGTTACAATGAAATTTATTGCATGTTAGAGTACTTGATCTCTCAGAAGAAATGGCCCGACTGAGTTACGAATCATATTGCGCCTGACACAGGGTAAAAGAGACAGTTAATTATTAATAGTTATTTAATAAATTTCATCTAGGAAGTTAAAATTTGCTTCGAATGGGGGAAATGTGGGATTGTGGCAGATGTGCGGAAGGGTTGTTTAGAGAGGCTCTAGCTTGCGGATAATAGTCCAGGCACATGGCACATGGCACATGGCAGGCACATGGATGGCATGCTCCTATCGGTCGACATTAGTCAGTCCGCGAATAAACCACCACATTCCTATTAAAATATTATAATAAGATTAAATATTATAAGAAATAAGGTTATATATATATTTAAAAAGATTCTTGAGGTTCAGTCAATTAATAACTTATTTTGGCGACGTTTCGAGACTATATGTATTGTTCTCATAATCATACCCTATAGGTAAAACACAGGCTACAATAAAATTATATAACTCAAACAGGAAACTTAAAGAATAAAGCTAGCAACGATATCTTAATATATATAAATTACGTGTCGCTGTCTTGGGGCAGGCTGACACCTAAACTACTGAACCGATTTTAATCAAATTTGCACACCGTGTGCAGTTTGATCCAACAAAAAAGATAAGATACCTTATATCTTACAAGGGGACGTTTGCAGTTGTAACTCACAGATTTGAATGCCGATTTTTGTGTGGGTAGTAGGGACCTATAATAGCGCAAAACTGCAGTTATAGCCGCCAATGGGAATTAGAAGCCGAGAAAAAAAAATAAAATATGAAAATCACGTTTTATTTTTTTTCTCAGCTCTCCGTCAAGATAGAGAAATGATTCTTTCACTTTTAATTGCAGTTATGTATGCTATTAGATATAAAAATACTTTCGTTATGCTCAAAACATTACCCGGCTTTAGGGTGCTCAAAAACTCCAAAAAAATGACAAAATTCCAAGGAAATCCGCTGTAAATTAGTGGAAACTTTTTTTCATGAACAACTGACCTCAAATCTCGATTTAACGCACCATAAAACCCTTATATGTGAAACTTTATCAAAATCAAAAAATATTGATTTTTTACCCCTTTCGTGGAGGTTAAAATTTTAAAGTTGAGATTTCATCAACGATTTCTACCGGCCATAACAACTGCTGAGCTCTACCGATTACAATAATAATAGCATCACTAGAATCAGCATACATTCTGTTTTTTATCCATGCGTATAACATTAGATTTACTCCAGATTTTAGTGAACAAAAACTGATGTGAATGAAACAATCCAAGGTCAGCTATAACTTGAGATATGCTCATTGGCGGCTGTAACTCTAGATTTGCACTATTATAGGTCCCTACTATCTACTCAAAAATCGGCATTCAAATCTGTGAGTTACAACTGCAAACGTCCCCTTGTTAATTTATAGTCCCAATATTATTTATATATTATCTGTAAGTCACAATTATCTGTTAGCTCTATACGATTCTAACATATGTATGGCGGTATAAGGTTATACTATTATATAATAGGACAAGCAATTTTTCGTTTGTGTTCACTAACCGCCAAAAACTACTGGACCAATCTCTACCAAATTTTAACTACATCATCTTTATAGGATCGTTTAGCAATAGTAAAATCTAATGATTTTCAACTAATTCTTTATTGAAAAATGAATAATAAGTGGATAACAGTGAAGTTCAAAAATGGCGGCAATTGCCATCTACATGAAAAGTTAAAAGGTACAGTGTTACATAGAGCTTGACATTGATAAAAAAATTTACTTATTTTCAATTAAATTGTTATCAAAACAGCTATATGGAGTGGTGATATATACCAAATTTTAACTACATCATGCTCATAGTTTTAGGTTTAGCAACAATAAAAATTTAAATGTACAATGTTGAGTGTTAGAAATGGGTTTTGCCACACTACCACATATTTTTATGGTTAGAAATTAAAATCCAACCAGATCAAAACAATAAAATTATTTCTGTCCAATGAAAATTATTACAAATCAAAATGCCGATCCTCAGCTGTTTAATATTGTGTGTAAAAATATGAACTTTGAACCTTTAGTTGGAAGCACTGATAATGCAGTTTCTTAATAGTCTCTGTCCATCTGGATTACCAACTCATATATTAAAATTGAAAATTGGATGTCTAATTATGCTTTATGTTATCTTCAAACACCTAATCAATCTAAATTTAACCAAGTTAATAATGGCTGCTATGCGTGAAAATATCACCAAAAACATAATTTTCAATTGTTCACTTTAATACAAGATTTTTATCGATAAACAAAAAATCAATTATTAGTCAAAATTACCTAAGATCTTCACTTGTGAGAGAGGGCGAAGCCTCGAAGGGGGATGATGAAGTTATATATAAAAGGACAAGCCATTTCCGTTCGTGATCACTAACCGCGAAAACTATAGAACTATTCTGTACCAATATAACTACATCATCTTCATAGTTCAAGAAAGGTTTAGCAATAATAAAATTTATATATTTTCTATTAAATTACTGTTTAAAAACGATAAATATGTGGTGTGTAGTAAAGCGAGCGCCATTCAAGAGAGGTTACAATGATCCGGTGTTAAATATAGCTAGAAATTGATAATAAAATTACTAAATAAATTAATTTGTTATCCAAAAAGCTATAAATATGTGGTGTGACGTGTGGATTCCAGTGAAATTTAAAAATCGAATATGTGGCAAGCGACAATAGCGTTTTAGTAAAATGAACCTAATGTGATGACTAATGAACCTATCTGAACCAAATTTTAACTACATCATCTTCATAATTCTTTACAATTAGAAAATTTACTATAATAATAATTTATACTATTCTATAAAAGGACAAACCATTTTTCGTTTTTGATCACTAACCGCGAATATTACTGAACCAATCTGTACTAAATATTAACTACATCATCTTCATAGTTCTAAGGAGGTTTAGCAATATTAAAATCTACTGATTTTTAATTTATATTTTATTAAAAAAAGGTAATATGTGGACAACAGTGAAGTTTGAAAATTGATCGATAGGTGGCGAGTGCCATTCTACACGAGAGGTTACAAAACAGCTTGCAATTGATGATAAAAATTACTTATTAAACTATCAAGAAAATTATTAAAAAAGATTTAAATATGGTGAGCGATATGTAGATCCCAGTGAAGCTTGAAAATCGACCGATTGTGTATAGCGCAATTCCACAATAGAGTTAACAATGGTAAACTGAACCTATCTGTACTGACATCTAAATAAATAATTTTTATAATTCTAGGAAGGTTTTGCAATGGTAAAATTTACAATAACTAACATTTAAATGTATAATGTTGAGAGGCAGCACCGAGGTTTGCCACACTGTCATATACTTTTATAGTTCGAAATCAACATCCAACCAGATGAAATCAATAAAGTTATTTCTGCCGAATACAAATTATTACTAAATCAAAATATCGATCCTTTGCTTTTTTATATCGTGTGTAAAAATATGATCCACGAGCCTTTTGTCGTAAGCACTGATAATACAGTTTATTTTCCGCAAGAGTTTCTTAATAGTCTTTATCCATTTTGATGACCAATTCATAAAATAAAAAAAATTATGTCTAATGGTGCTTTTATGTAATCTTCAACCGCCTAATCAGTGCAATTATAACTAGATTAATAATTAATGCTATGCGTGAAAAAATCATTGAAGAAATAATGCTCAACCACATGCTAAAATACAAGAATCTTATCGATAAACAAATAAAACTTTAATTTTTAGTTGAAATTATCTTTACTTGTGAGGGCGGGCGAAGCCGCGACGGGTTGCTAGTAATTATATAAAAACATGCGTTAGAACATATTGGTTTGTCTGTAAATTAATGCAGGATAATCTTTAAACCAAAACCTGATATTATTATTAAAGAGATGATTTATCTCTTTACCACAACCAAAACCTGATACATTACTTTTACTCTACGTCGTAGTTTTGTTCCAAAAGTCCTATTAAATAAAACCCCATTATCCAGATCTGATAAAGAGTGATATTTCGGTTTCATCTTACAAGAAGACGTAACTCAGATTTGAATGCCGATTTTTGTGTGGGCAGTAGGGACCTATAATAGTGCAAAACTGCAGTTATAGCCGCCAATGAGCATTGAGAGCTGAGAAAAAAATAAAAATAATAACCAATATTAAAATCACGTTTTATTTTATTTTTTTCTTAAAGGCTTTAATTTTTTTTAAAAATAAATTTTGTGTTAAATTTTAAATAAATTTAAATTTATAAATATAATATTATATATATATATATATATATATATATATATATATATATATATATATATATATATATATATATATATTATATTTATTATATTTATATTATATATAAATTTAAATAAATTTAAATAAATTTTGTGTTTGCTAAACTTCTGTAATATTTCGTTGAATAAACGCACATCAGAAGTTAGTATGATAAGGGAGGCTAGTTTTTTTGTTTAATAGACCTGATATATTCTTACACTATTTCATCTTATAACAAAAGGATTACTAACCAAGATCAAAATTTGCCATTTTTAAATACACAAATATTAAATTATCCCTCCGGCAAAATGTACATTTTTTGTATGTGCCAGTATCAAAGCCAAGCAGCCATGTTTATTTAATTTTAATAACACGTTGACAGCCAGAAGAGATAAATCTTACGTTAATAGCCCAAGACGTCAACTACGAGTTATCTAGTTAAAATAAGTAGTAAAACAAATATAATTAAATTTAGTAATGATATTATATAATTAAATTAGATAGTCTTCTTAGACCGGACCCATAAAAATTGCGTAACATTCAACTTCTTAAACATATTCTGTAATTTAAAAAAAAAGCTGATTGAAAATAACACACCATGGGAGATTATTATTTTTATTTTTTTATATCTTAGCTTATTTAAAAAAAATCACAATTGGAGAATTGTTTGACTGACCATAAATTAACCCATTTACGTCCGCTTTTGCATTTATGCTACAATAATTTAACTTTTTTTTTTAAGTTCAAATATTTATCTATTTTATTACATCAGCTTACTATTTAAGGTTTGTAATTATTAAAAATATTTCTGAAATAGATTATCAGTTTTTTTAATCCATTGAGAAATAATAAAACAATTAGTTATTTTTATTATTCAACGCTAGTAAGTAGTAAGATTTAAATGTTTATTTCAGCCAAATAAGGGTTGCTAAAATTAAATTGTGTGAGCGAAATATTAAATTACATTTAAATTTCTTTAAAGCATACCGAAAATAAAAAATTTAAATTGTGATTTTGGTGTGAAAATTGTAATTTTTTAATTTCTTTGAAGGCAATTATGACTCAAACAATTGCAATAAAAGTTGTCAACAGTATTAATGTATCATTTATAAATACACCACGTTGACTACCTATCTCTGAATAAAATAAAATTATATATTCTACAGGTTATTGTTGCGCGAGCTCAACATTTTCTGCCACCATTAGGCCGAACAAAAAAAAAAATAATAATTTTTCTTTAAATTGAACTACTCTAAAAATATTTGCAGAAAAATCAAATTTTTCAACTAATTCTAGCCTTGGTTCTAAATAATGGGTTAATGAGGAAAAATTTAGGTCGTTTAAATTTTTAACATTAAAAATTTTAAGTTTAATTTTATCATGTATTATGAGATTAAATGAAGAGATATAAAACTGATAAGGTTCTTAATATGACTAAATCCATTCAACAATTAACTTTTTATTAAATTGAATTTTCAACATTATATGTGTAATTGTTATCAAATTCCTTCCAGCGCCTATTGGGATGATTAAATTAGAACCGGTGGAACTTTTATGCGGCACAGAATAGGATCAGCGTTTTTTTTTTTAATTTTCTCAAAAATTTAACGACTTATTCAAAACATCTGCAGCCACTTCAGTATTTTTAGTTCGTCAATATGCCGCTTGGGGTGGTTAGCGATCTTCGAGGTTATGTAAGCCGAAGGTTATTAAAGTTGATGTGACTGACAGAATATATCTTCACGTGGTTTACCCGAAAAAAAAAATGTTAATTGTTCGGAAATGTGTTTTCTAAATTTTGAGAATTAATTTCGGAATTATTACAGAATCATTCCCTATGCAGTCCTCCAAGGCGGATGGATCTGAATATGGCCCATTGCCAAATAATTTGGAATTATATACTTTTCAACCATTCGTTCATGAAATCTTGGAGACAGATAGTACAGTACCTGATGCGAGAAGTGGACATCGGGTAGCATGTGATGATGACAACCTTTATGTTTATGGAGGTTACAACCCCTTTATTGTGATTCCTCTAGCTGAAACAACTCAAAACGGTAATGAAGGCTGCCTGTTTAGAGAAGTATTAAAATTCAATTTTGCTTCAATGACATGGAAAAAATTAGAGATCAGAAATATACCTTACACCCTGGCTTCAGTTGCTCTTGTTATGTCAGGAAAAGTAATGATGGTGTATGGAGGTACAGGAATTCCTTTCCACACTGAGAAAAGCAATGTATTATATGTATGTAATTTAGCAGAACAAGAACCACAGTTCAAGAAAATTGAAACAACTGGTAAAATTCCATCTGAGCTTTACGGACAAGCAATGTTCATGAGAGAAAACCATCTTTATGTGATAGGTGGTACTACAGGTTATGAGTATTTTTTGGACATTCATAGATTAAATCTTACGACCAATGTATGGGAAGAAGTGTACATTTGCAAAGGCTTGAAAAATGAACCAAGTGGCAGATATAGACATGAAATCGCTGTAGTTGGCAGTAAAATATATATTCTGGGAGGAGGAAGAAGTAATGAGGGTGTGAAACTAGAAGAAATTCCAGTATTCGACCTTGATAAAAATGTTTGGGAAATATTAAGGTCTATTAAAGATGATATCCATGGTTACCCTCCACAAAGGCAATTTCACAGTTCAGCTAGAATTCCTGGGACTGACAGCTTTATTTTGATCGGTGGTGTTCATGGACCTCAAAAGATATATGATGATTGTTGGAGGCTTGATATTTCATCGCTTTCATGGAAAAAAATTCCTTCTCTGCAGTTGAGCATACCTGTATTTTTTCACAGCACAAGTGTCACACCTTCTGGTAGAATGGCCTCATTTGGTGGGGTTGTTAAAAAAGGCAGATCACAAGACCGTACCGCAATAATACAAAGTGCCTGGATATGTATTCCTAAATTGAAGGATATTTCGTGGGAAGCTGTGATACATTATGGTCTAATCCAAGCTTTATCATCTTCAGAATTTCAACATCTTCGACTGCCTAAGGAATATTACAGCAAGCTTATATAGCTTATTGAGATTGATATCTACATTATACACTTTTTAAAATTATGGTTAGTACAATTTTGACAACCAAGATTAAAATAATGACATATTCGCAACTGTATTTTAATTTTTCCAAAAGGATTATTGTAAAGTTAGTTTATATGGTGTCGAAAAAGAAATTTACGTATGTATATATGTATACAAACTATATTTTAAGTTGGTACTGAAGTGCCTTTTTATCTTAAACTATTGTGTTTAAAGTAATTTTAACTTACAATATTTAGTGTATCTTTAGTAACGTAACGAGTTTTATTAATGACATTACTTAGCAAAAAAAAAAAAAAAAAATAATGTATTAATGTGTTTGGTAACCAAAATCTTATAATTGAATCTTATGATCTGAAGTAATACATATTTAAAACCATTGATCCTTTAAACATCCATTAAAAATAGGGATTTTTTTTTGTTCTAATTCTGTTAATATTGTGGAAAAAATGTTTACTGATGGCTTTGATTTAAATTCTTAAGAAAAGTTACGACTACATCTTCAATTAAATACTTAGGACATACAGATCAGTATTTCAATTATTTGCTAATGTTTACTACAACTTTTGTCAAGGTGAACTCAGTTCTAAGTTTTTGAGGTTATTGTAATAAATTGTAAAACAGCCCCTGCCATTTTAAGGTAGCTATTTATATTGGAAGGAAGTGTAAAACAATTATCATTATTTGAGGATTTTTTTAATTCCTTAAGCTTTGAATATATTGTTTTAATTCTTTTCATGATTTACTATTATTACAAGAATAGTGATAATATGATCTGTAATATTTATATATGTATATATATTTTTATATAGGCTAATAAAAATGTATGACTAAATTGTCTATTCATTATTTGAGAATAGCCAATGAACAAAATGAAGTATTTAATATTTTATGTTTTCATCAAATGATACATTGCATAAACATAAATCAATCCTAAAGTTATATATAACCGCTGAACAATAGGCAACACACTAGCTATTTTGAATAACACAATACAATCAAACTAATAAAAAATTTATTACCAGCTATTGAGTAATTATGAACATAATTAAAAAGCATTTTTGTTTTCCGTAGCTGAATAAATTTTTATTTGAATAATCAACTCCCAAAAAATTTATATATTTTTTTCTTTTCCCTAAACGGTGATCCTATATAAGGACTAAGATTGCTTGGCAGCCCATCTTATCATCTGAACAGTCTGTCTAAGGCCACTTTTCTAATAAATTTATAGTTAATCTTAAATTTTAAAAAACAATTTTTTTTCCGTCCATTTTCGTTATATTCAATAAACAGTAATAAAGTTTACATTTTAAAAAAAATTAATTCTTTTAAGGTATGTCTATACCTGTCTAAATGATAGAAATATTTTTGATACTATGTTTTGTTTATATAGATTCTGTTTTTTGTATTTATTGTAATTAAAGTACTATAAATAACATTTAAATTAGCATTTTGGATAGCAGGCGTTAGTAGGGATCCTTTATTTTTAAACTTTGAGTATTTAGGTCAACACTGTTTTCCTAACATACGATCATCTGCCAACAAATGTCTTATACTCATTTCAGGGTTAAATGGATCCAAGATGTCATTCAAAACATAGCCAAATCCATTAATTTTTGATTATTAGAAAATTTACTGTCCCAATTTGATGATTCAGTTCACAATTGGAAGACTTAATTACTTGCCTCCAGAATTTTTCCTATCAAGAAAGGAGTGTTTTCTTCTAATTCTTATCATTTATATTAAAGCATTCAACAAGATCAAACAGGAAGATGAGGAAATATTTTTTTACTTTAAAAGTTGCCACAAGACAATAAGATTAGAGCAAAGTGGGGAACAGTACAACAAAAGATTCATTTTGGGTGTAAAATAAAATGTTTTTTTTATCGTCTTCTAGTTATTCACCATAAAATCATTTGTCTTTAACATTCCTACTGGGCTTAAAATAATATCAAAATGATACTTAGAAGCTACTTATTTTTTTAGTTATCTGATATCACATATTTGTTACAGTATGCCCTTGGGGTGGGGTAAAGTGTAACAGCCCTAGAGGTACAGTATAACAACATGGTTAACACTATAACAGAAGACTAAATATAAACCAAGTGACATCTATAACTCTAAAAAATAGAAAATGTTTAACCTCAGTTATGTTTCATAAATATTTTTTGGTAATCGAAATTAAATTAAAAGTAGCCCCTTTTTAACTAGCTCTTGCTTCTTTCATGTCATTAGCATTGTATTGATCAATTTCCAACTTCCTTTTCATATTCCAAACTAATTTTGATGTAACACACCTAGAAAAAATAAATGTAATCATAGAATGCACAGTATAACACATTACATTACATTGTGCCGTACACCGTACTGTTTAAAACAAAAATTGGTTAAAATTATATTAGTAAGAAATTGCAATAAATTTCGTTTACAAGGGGCCCTCGATGGCCAAGTGAGTTGGGGCGTGGGCCTTAGCTCGCTCGTAACCAGAAGGTCGTGGACTCCAATCCCACCTGGGAAAGTTAAAATTTATTTTGTGGCAAACCCACGAATAAATCTTGACCTTCCCACACTAGCTAGAATAGGTTGGTAACCTGTAGGATAACCTGTCCTTCCTGCCCTAGTCAGAGTACATAAGGACGTTAAGCCCCCAAAAAAAAATAAACAACTTTGTTTACAATTCAAATACTAACTAATTGAAGATTAAAGAAAACATATACTTACTCACCAGAAATCATTAGTTTTTCAACAAAAACCAAACTCGCCAAGTTGTTCACAAATTATTTACAATAAACATGCATATGAGACTGACAAACAAATGAAGAGACACCATAATCAAATTAAAAAAGGACCCAGCTAATCATGATGTTACACTGTACCCCTCAAGACCCCAATGATTTTTTTTTCTATGAACTAAAAATTGCTTTATATTACCTAGGCCTACAGCTTTTATTATTTGTGTTTAAAATGCTAAACATTAATATAAAGTTCGAGTTAAAACTATATCAAAACAATCAGAATTCATAAAGTGGAAATAAAACCCTGAAAGAACTGATTTTAAATTATTTATATCTATGTATGCTAAAAATGTGAAGGTACGCCTTCATATTTAAACCGGAATTACTTATATTCATATTCATTAATTATTATTTATATTCTTATTAAACAGGAACTAATTCTTTACATTTTTAAAAATAAAATCAATGAAAACTAATTTCAGCTCTAATATACCAATAATCTGAATAACTCCATCTTGTAGAAAATCAGATTATAGAAATAAGTAATAGAAAATTTTAACACAGATGGGCTAAAATATTCTTGAATATATTTTTAATTATTTAGAGTAATAAATTTTAATTGCCAGATTAACAGACATTCATGTACCATCAACAAGCTTCACAATAAAAAAATGATTCTCTATGATTTTCTTTTAATTATGATAGATTTTTTTCTAATCTATACTATTATATAAAAGGATAAGCCATTTTTCGTTTGTGATCACTTACCACGAAAACTACAGAACCAATCTGTACCAAACTTTAACCACATTATCTGTATAGTTTCAGGAAGGTTAAGCAAAAATAAAATATACTGACTTTAAATTAATTTGTTATTAAAAAAGCTATAATATGTGGAATACAGTGAAGTTTCAAAATTGATGATTTTGGTGGCAAGTGCCATTCTACATTATATATTACAAAGGTACAGTGTTATACAGAGCATGAAACTTATAATAAAATTTACTTATATTCCATTAAATTATAAAAAAAGATTTAAATACGAGGGGCAAAATGTGAATTACAGTGAAGTTTGAAAATCGACCGTTATGTGGTTTGCACCATTCCGCAATAAGAGTTTAAATGGTAAAACTACTGAACCCATCCGTACCAAATTTTAACTAAGTTATCTTCATAGTTCTATGAAGGTTTACTATACAACCAAATAATAAGTTTTGAAATAAACAATTTTACAAAAATAAAAATTTAAATGTAGAATGTTGAGTGGCAAAAACGAGGTTTGCCACAGTTCCATGTACTTTGGTTAGAAATTAAAAGAATTATACCATGGTTAGAAATTAAAATTCAACAAGATGAAATCAATAAAATTATTTCTATCGAATAACAATGATTACCAAATCAAAATATCGATCCTTCACTTTTTGATATTGTATGTAAAATTAAGATTCATGGGCTTTTAGTAGTAAGCAATGATGATGTAGTGCACTATCCTCAAGTTTCATAATAGTCTCTTTCCATCTGGATCACCAACTCATAAATTAAAATTGAATATTAGATGTCCAATTATGCTTTAACGTAATCTTCAACCACTTAATCAGTGAAATATTTGGATTTTTGGATCGACGAGGTGTGAGACAGTGAGAGGTGAAAGTGAAAAGTGCTGACGCTGAGGGACCGAGAGGCGATCTATAAACAGCTCCCTTGATGGAAGATGGTTGAACCTGAGGACAACCGAAACCTGGCCCAGACCAACATCCAGCATCTGCCGTAGACTGTAGCCCGATAAATAAGTACCCATGCATCTTATTCGTGGTAATTATAAATTGTAAATTGTGTGCTGACCCTCCTATAGATTAGATATAGCATTTATCCATACTTTTAAAATATTGAGAATACTAATTTTAAATAAAGATATATATATTGGTCACAATGAACATTTTATTTCCTAAATGCCAATAACTAACAATAAATTGGTTTGCATGTAGTGGAGCAGAATCCAATAAAGGTAATCAACAAAATAATAATAAATGGGGTTCTATGCAGACAGTAATACAGCATTTCTCATAAACCCCCAAGAGCAACATAGCAGCCACGACTGGGGGATGCTAGTTTAAAATATAGTTAGCAATATTATATGTTTACTAACTATTTTATCATTTTTACCATTTTACTAAACATACCTTACGTGTTTGCACATGTAATTTTAATAGCTACTGTTAGTATTAATAGGAATCAACCTCAGGGACTAAAATTTAAATACAAAAAATAATTGTCTACACAGTTGAAAATAATAAAATTCACCAAGTTTGTTTATAGTGAAATTTAATAATAATAATTTAAATACAGATATAGAAAAACTTTCTCATAACTGACACCTATACAGAATGATATTTTGCCCTTTATACAGAAGTATCTGTTAAATGAAAAGTGGAAGGAAGGGAAAAATTTTTAAGAAAAAAGTACCACCATATAATTAGACTTATTTAATAATATCGAAATATAAATACACACACACACACACACACACACACATATATATATATATATATATATATATATATATATATATATATATATATATATATATATATATATATATATATATATATATAATTTTGCCCTTTATACAAAATTATCCGTTAAATGAAAAGTGGAAGGAGGGAAAAAAATTTTTAAGAAAAATGACCACCATATAATTAGACTTATTTAATAATATCATACAAGAAACATAAATACATGATGATCTGTACTCTTACTTTTTAATGAAAAAATATGTATGTTTGAACATTAAATATTTTAAAGGTTTATTTTAAAAAAATAAAATAAAACTGAGAAACAATGAAAACATGCTAAAAAGTTTCTTTCCTTTTAGACTTTATTTTGTTGGAAGATGTTTTTTCGACAATGGGCTGAGGAGAAAATAACTGGGAAATAGGCCGACACTTTTTCCAGGAAATACTCATACAATTCGAATTTGTAACTGACATTATTCCATTTATATATAACAATAAATGTATAAGAGAGTACTTCATAGTCAACGTTCTGTATACATAATATTGAAATATAATAGAAACAAAACGTAAACCCAATCCTTGTAAACACAAGATTCTTAAATAAATGAAAAGCAATAATCCCTGATGACATTATCGTAAGTGAGCTAGAGAGAAAAGTGTGCATGATAGTATTAGAAGTTTTTAAAAACTGACCGTAACAGCAGTCTGTATCCATAACAGAGTGTTTTCACTCAAAAAAAAAATAAATACAATCAGAACACAAATAACTTGTCAGGGAATGAAAAAATGTCTGCGGCAGGATTAAGTTCATTAGAAATGTTTGTTAGGAAAAGTTTTATTGATATCATTTTCAATCCCTGAATCCACAGTGGGAAATATAAATGATCCAATTTAACCAAAATTGAAAAGCCATTTTATCTTACTGGGAATTTCAAGGTAAATGGAGCTTGATGATTTTTAAATTTTTTTCAATATGTTCTTGTAACTACCACAAGCTACTTTTTTCATTCAAAATAATATAGCTCCTAAACAAAAGGTCCTAGTGATGAAGTTATATACCAAAATATTCTCTATTTAATGTTTGATAGCGAAATTGTCCTCAAATTTTTGGTCCGAGCAACACCAACAGAGATAGAGGGTGTCAAATTGTTACATTTTAGAGTGTGAAAAAAAGTTACACATTTTTAGGGTAAAAAAACATTACAAAAGAAAACTACAGACCTCCAGTAAAAAGACATATCCATCTCATAAAAATACTAATAGTCTTAAGTTGCCTCTCATCTCCAACAACCTGATTTAAATCATGATATTTATTTTGTTTAAAGTTGAATCAAACACTGCATGATAATAAATATGGATCGATCTAATTAGAAATTGCTAAAGAATTATGCTATTGATGTTTTGAATGATGGTACTGCCTTTAAAACTGAAAACTGAATACATAAAATCAGAAAATAGTTCCAAATTAAACATCTCTCTCGACATCAAAGAAGTGGCACATCATTTATCAAATCCTATATGATTTTTAGAAAGTTAAGTTTTTTCTAAAATGATGATTAAGTTAAGATAAATAAATATACATTAAAAATGATAAATTAAAAAAATTATAGTTTGAAAAAAACTAGAAAAACACACTTTTCTTATAAAACTAATTAAAAAGCTAATTTTGGTAAACACTATGCAGCAGCCAGAGCGTTTAATTTTTTGAGTTCAAGGTTCAAAGCTAATTTTCCAGTACTATTCGTGATTTGTTAGCATTTTTAAAACAGTTTATACAAAATCAACCAAAATTTTTTGTTTTGTTTTTACATATCTCAGAGTAGGAATGGGCAAATTTTTATAGCCATTTCTGCGATATAGAATCTTAAACATGACCAAAACTAACTTTTTTAAAGTTGGAAAAATTCTTTGATGTTTGACGATCAATTGTGGTTAAACGCCTCCTAAATCAAATTCAGTTAAAGGGGTGTCTTTCAACGCACAATTTAATAAATTTAAATTTTGTAAATAAAACATTTTTTGATTGGAAGCATTTTTTCATAGGTTTTTTCCCTTAATTACCCCCTTAATTTTGAGAGTAATTTAACTAGACTATGGGAGAACATTAGAAAAAAGTTGTGCGATTATTGTATTGTCATTGGTCCTTAAAACATGTGCAAATTTTCAAGTTTATCAGATTGTTGGATATTGGTGAAAATTGCTATGAAAGATTTCGTTACATACAGATGAAGTTAATAAAAGCATATTAAAAATGAAAATACAATTGAATTATAATCTTAAGTAATGAAAGGTTGATTAGGATTCCATATTTTTTTACGATTAGGAATTGATCACGAAGTTAGAAAAACTGATATATTAAAGGAGTTCAATTTGATGGTTTCAACAATCAGCTATGGAATGTTTCTCCTCCACCTTGTAAATTATAAATGGTAATGAGATAAAAATGATATTCAGCCTCACCATATAATATAATAACCATCCTAACGACTCCCATAATAACTCTTACTAGATACTCAGCATTGAGTTTGAAAATAAATTCAACTACCATATACCTAAGAATATACAGTATCCAATACTTTTAATCTTTATCATTCACATCATACTCCAGATTTTCTACCATTACGGGTTTCGTCGCAACACCCGAAAAATAAACAGTCATGATATATTATTATAATTTTATGAAAACATGAAAGACATATATTTCTGAAGGTAATAAAATATTTTTGCGCTAAACAATGAGGTTAACAAGATTAAAGTGATGTGAATTAAAAAAAACAAAAATCTTTGGATTGATATTCAAAGGTTTTATTTCCATCTTTATAGTTTAAATTTTATTTCACATTTTGAATGATAAAACTGATAAGATGAAAAATAAGAATAATTTATAAAATTTAGCATTAACACATAACTATTTTAATTACTTACAAAATATACACATAAAACATTAATTATTTAAACTACTTTTTAATAACATGTCCCAAATCAAACTTTCCCCTTACACATTCAAGTTTAACTCCAGGGACATCTTGAAGCCTCCCAGGTTTGACAAGTACTATATTGTGCTCTTGAAGATTATGTCCAATACCAGGAATATAAGCTACCATTTCTTTTCCATTCGATAATTTAACTAAAACACATTTACGATTTGCAGAATTAGGCTTCTTAGGCTTTTTTATCAAAGTTTTTAAAACAACACCTTTAGCAAATGGTGTGCCAAAGCCAAGAGGATTTTTATTAGGCCGTGTTTTATATAATGGACCAGTTCGGTGCATTCTTGCTAGAGATGATCCCATCTGTTTGCTAATAACTGTAATATTTTCCAAAAGGTACAGTGTTATAATACAGATTATGTGTTTAATGAGATATCTATATGTAATAGTTTACTTACATTCTAAAGGAGGTAGAACTTTTGACATCAAGCTCATTGAAATTCTCTGAACTAGAAAACTCATGTTCCTATAAAAGTTAAAAACATCAATAAAGATAACAATTTTGTAAATACAAAATAAATATATAGCTTTTGTAATTACATATACTTAAAAGTTCAGTTAAAAACGGTGCAACGTTCAATTACAACAAATATTTCTAGGCACTAAACAATTGAATATTAAACTCACGAGGGTGTTGAAAACAAACCGGAAGGTTTTTCTTTTCCAGGTTATCACAGCTCCATAGAGTTATAGTACTATGGAGGGGCCCTTAGGAGATCAAAACACTAACCGGCCACGCCCACCCTGCCCAACTGGCGACTTGCATTCCATATGGGCAAGTAGTCCAAGCAACGAAGGATTTTTAGAGAACTTAATTCATGTAGAAGCCAATTTTCGCACAGGATAAGGACCTACAGTTGTAGGGGGGAGGTATCCTTAGCAACATACTAAAAGTACTGGGGGGTGGGGGTGGAGCTAAGGGTGGGGGCTAAAGGTCGGTTTTTTTCAGTTTTTCGTTAATAACTCGAAAACTCTTGCCTCTAGCGAAATTATGTTTATGTACTAAATTATTTTACATAAAATTTTTTACAAAAAAGGTTCTATATATTTTTGTTCTGGAATCAATGCTTAAGAAGATATAGTGGGGAGAATATGGAAAATGTAAAAAAAAAACGTTTTTTTTGTTAAAATTTATATATTTATAGTTAAAATTCCAATGTTTATTGTTACAAATGAATAGCTTATTATAATTAATTGAATGCTTATTGCTAAAAATAAAATTATTGTTGTTAAGTCTAATATGCTTATTATAGTACATGCGGTAAGTCGCACTTTTCCTCAAAAACACGTTTGTCGGTACTCTTTTGGCTCTAACTCCGAAACTATTTGTCTAATCTCGAATTTATTTTTTTCATCTTAAAGCTGGTTAAATTTATTATCAGATACCATATATTTAATTTTAAATACGTTCCGTGAAATATCAATTCCACCTCGCTGAATTCCGCGTACAGTTGTGAAATCCTTATTTTTTCGGAACATTTCTCGTTATAACTCTAAAAATATTTGTTCGATTCTGAATATCTTTTTTTTTATCTCTTAACTGGTTAAATTTGCTATTAGATCCTATATATCAAATTTTGATAAAACTCCGTGAAACACCGGCGCCAGCCCACTTAACATATCAAAAATGTCATGTTTTGCCAAAACATACACATTCAGTGTGCTAGCCGTAGATAGGACCTGATAGATAATTTAGATAGCTTTAAAATGAAATAAAGCAATTCGGGATTGTTTAGAAGTTTTAGAGAAAATATGCCAAAAAAAAAAAAATAGAATTTTACAGCAGTTCGCAGTTGTTACCGTGCAGGCAAGGGTGTTACACGGAATTTTATCAAATTTTGATATATAGGATCTAATAGAAAATTTAACCAGCTCTGATGGAAAAAAAAAATTCAGTATCGAACAAATATTTTTAGAGTTATAACGAGAAATATTCCAAAGAAATAAGGATTTCACAACGGTACGCGGAATTCAGCGAGGTGGAATGGATATTTCACGGAACGCATTTAAAATGAAATATGTGGTATCTCATTATAAATTTAACCAGCTTTAAGATGAAAAAAATAAATTCGAGATTAGATAAATAGTTTCGGAGTTATAGCCAAAAGAGTACCGACAAACGTGTTTTTGAGGAAAAGTGCGACTTACCGCATGTAGTACTCCATTGTGTCATTATACATGTAAATATAACAAACTACAATGTGAAAAAAAATCTACCTTACAAAACTAACAAGAACTTTAGATTATTTTTTTCTTTCACTGATTACTCAAAGTTTTGTTTGTCGCTTAGAACGTTTTTCGGCGGATCCATTCAATTATTAAACAGGAAAAAAACGCCTTAGGTATAATAAAATACGAGAATAATTGTGTCGTCTAGTTGAAAAACCGGCCAACTCCTCAATTTTGTGAAAAACGTTTTTTCTGTTTTATGAGTCCTAAGATACATGTTCCACCTATTAGAAGCAAGAAACCTCGCAAAAACCCGTCAAATCCTTGTCAACCCTGCTTTTGAAAATCACAGTGTGCTATAAAACCGGCCCTCTCCACATCCGCTAGATCGCGCTATTGTTCCAGATCAAGAAAGCCTCTTATCAGGCAACTATCAGTCTGCTCCTGCTTTTCCTCTAGTTAACGTTTATACCTTTATTGTTCAGTGCACTTTGTTTTCGATCTTCATGGAGAAGTTTGTAGAAGTCCTAGCTAATTTAGCAAGAATGAGACAAAGAAACCCTGCAACATGGAGAAGAAACAAAACCCTCCAGATCGGGTTTTTGAATTGAGAGGAAGTTAAGGAAAATCGAGACTCTCGTTCGGCATTCTCTCGGAAAGTGGAACGGTGTTCATGCTAGGAAGATACCACACAATTCTTGATTGAAAGGGTCCCAGTAATGCCCTCCTGAAACCCCCCCAAACTATGGCACTTCAAATTCAACCCAACGAAGATATTTTTCATAACCAAACAAAATAATAAGGTGCTAGTTCAAGGGGAGGTTTTCTACAGATCTGAGGTTGGAGCAAGCAAGTCTGTCGTAAAGAGTAAAAGAAGCATCACAACCAGTAAAATTTCGGCCGTGGTGAAGCCTCTGAAACTGCGCTATATCCATAACGTATTGAAACATTTTGGGCACAACTGGGGCCGTTTGATTTTTTACAAGAACATTGTACCATCGGATGCTCAAGGGGGGAGGGAGCAGAGAAGTAGATGAGAAGAGGAAGAAATGTGTGAGCCTGTTGAAGACGATAATGCCGCAAGAGTATAAGTTTCTGAATGTTAATATTTTTCTAAATTAAGGTTTTCGGAAATTAATTACTTTAAAAACAATTCTCGCCAGTTTTTCCTTGATGCTTGAGTTACTCCACAACATTTAAGAGTTTAGTTTATTCAAATAATATTCATTTATTCAAGAAAGTTTTGTTCATTTGTATCTCAAAAAAACTTTACATAAAATTTAGTGATTTTTCAGTTCTAATTCGTTACAAAACCGGCCAACTTCAAAATGAGTTGCATAAGTGGCCAAATCCAAAATAAATTGAGTAACTCACCCCCTCCAGTTGCCCCTTTGATTTCAAAAAGTGCTTTCAAACACACTTTTTGTGTTTTTGTTGATTTTGTTCCTACTTCGTTTTGGCATGATGTAACAGAAAATCAGATTTCCTGGAAAATCTTGTTTTTTGGAGATCGCCGGTTTTGCTAGACAACACAATTAATTAATTTTATTTCATTGCACACTCATCACAATTAAATATCCCTAAATGATTTAATTGCTGAACTTCAGTGATCAAATCATTTATCACTGACTAACTTATAAACTTTGACTCAATTTTGAAATGTTTTCCCCCAAAAGTTTTAAAATATTTTATAATTCCTAAATAAGTTAACAAATAAAAAAAAATCCAAAACAAATTGTAATTAAAAAAACGAATTTAGTAACTAGATTTTTTTTTTTCTTTTGTGTTGTGAAAGTAGAACAAAGCCATATTTGGTTATTATTGATTTTTATTATAACACTATTGTCCCAGTGACTTCTTTTTTTTATGGAAAATAATTTTTGAAAAATTTAGGCCTATCAGTTAGTTGTAAATGGGTCCATTGTTTATTGTAACAAAATAGATAGTTAATGTTGTTCATTAAATAACAAATGCATAGGACATAATTAATAGATGACAGAAAACCAATATGTTTATTTTATTTTATTTATTTCGTTTAACATCACTTTATGCTGCTATGGCTAATCAGACGATGCTACGGTGGGAGTCCTAAATTTTGCCTATCCAGGTATAATTAAGATAGGGATCTTTAACGAGTACCTGACATCGCACAGGCTCGGGACCCCAATTTTACGTCCCTTTCGAAGGACAGCATAGCTAAGGATTTTTTACTCCCTTTAAAAAATCCTAAGGTCATCTGCCGGGCTGCGAACCCACAATCTTGGGATTAGTAGGTTGCTATGCTAACCACTACACCACAGGTGACCCCTCCAATATGTTTATTTATATTAGTTATAACAAATTAAAATATATGAAACTAAAGAATTCTTTAGAATACTAAAATCTTGATCAGTACATCTTAAAGAAAATCCTTCTTCTTTTTTTAGCTTAACATACAACATATAGCACCCCTGGCTTTTTAACCTCTGCCTTCCATTTCTCTCTGTCTATTGCATGCAACCCATTCACTCTCATTTGCCGTATGTCTTAGAGTACACTGTCTCTCCAGCGGCCCTTGGGTCTCCCCCTACTTCTCTTTCCACTTGGTGTGCCATCATAGATTTTCCTTGATATCCTATTGTCCTCCAGTCTCTTTAAGTGACCAAACCATTTCAATCTCACGATTCTGATGCTGGCAGAGATATTAAGGTCTTTGTATTTTCAGTACAGGTCCTTATTTTTTCTTCTCTGCCATATTCCATTTTGGTGTAAAGGTCCCAGAATATTCCTAAGGATTCTTCTCTCAAACAGGTCCAGTAGATCGCTTGTCTTTTTGTTCATGGGATTTTTGAAATTGTCCTTGGGTGCGGCAACCAACAGTCAAATGATTTTCTGACAAAGGAATAAGCCCTTGGTGAAAATAAATGCGTAAGGACAAATGCCTATAACTCTGGTGAATATTGCTTCCCCTTATTGATATTTCTCAGAAACAGATCTTTACTCACTCCAGGATGGTTCATTAGTCACAAGGATCTCTTTATTTATCAATTTTTTTTTTCTTCAGACAGGCAATAACAGTATCCATGCGTTTGATCCTATCTTCCCTCCGTTTTATCTGCTGCCTTAAATTTTTGAGTAATATATTTTTTTTGCAAAGTTGTTCCTTTTGCCTCACAATAATTTTCATCATATCATCCATCTTTAGTTTAATCAAATATTGAGATACAACTTGGTCCTGTTTGGCTGACGCAGTTACTGGAGCAACATCCTAAAACAAAAACAAACAAAGAATTTCAAATTTTCTTTATTTCTGTCAATAATGTGGTAAAAATGGCTAAGAAAAATCTTTACCTGATTGATATTATCTTTGTTTTCAAGAGCAAGATATTTTAGTTTTGCTAGCTGAAGGATGGCGGTTCTTTTTGCTTGTTTCTGTTTGGCTGATGCAGTTACTGGAGCAACATCCTAAAACAAAAACAAACAATTTCAAATTTTCTTCAATTCTGTCAACAATGTGGTAAAAATGGCTAAGAAAAATCTATACTTGATTGATATTATCTTCGTTTTCAAGAGGAAGATATTCTTGTTTTGCTGGTTGAAGGATGGTGGTTCTTTCTGCTTGTTTCTGTTCGGCTGATGCAGTTACTGGAGCAACATCCTAAAACAAAAACAAACAATTTCAAATTTTCTTCAATTCTGTCAACAATGTGGTAAAAATGGCTAAGAAAAATCTATACCTGATTAATATTATCTTCGTTATCAAGAGGAAGATATTCTTGTTTTGCTGGTTGAAGGATAGTGGTTCTTTCTGCTTGTTTCTTTCTGCTTGTTTCTGTTCGGCTGATGCAGTTACTGGAGCAACATCCTAAAACAAAAACAAACAATTTCAAATTTTCTTCAATTCTGTCAACAATGTGGTAAAAATGGCTAAGAAAAATCTATACCTGATTAATATTATCTTCGTTATCAAGAGGAAGATATTCTTGTTTTGCTGGTTGAAGGATAGTGGTTCTTTCTGCTTGTTTCTGTTCGGCTGATGCAGTTACTGGAGCAACATCCTAAAACAAAAACAAACAATTTCAAATTTTCTTCAATTCTGTCAACAATGTGGTAAAAATGGCTAAGAAAAATCTATACCTGATTAATATTATCTTCCTTATCAAGAGGAAGATATTCTTGTTTTGCTGGTTGAAGGATGGTGGTTCTTTCTGCTTGTTTCTGTTCGGCTGATGCAGTTACTGGAGCAACATCCTAAAACAAAAACAAACAAACAATTTCAAATTTTCTTTATTTCTGTCAACAATGTGGTAAAAATGGCTAAGAAAAATCTTTACCTGATTAACATTATCTTCGTTTTCAAGAGGAAGATATTCTTGTTTTGCTGGTTGAAGGATGGTGGTTCTTTCTGCTTGTTTCTGTTCGGCTGACGCAGTTACTGAAGCAACATCCTAAAACAAAAACAAACAAAGAATTTCAATGTTTCTTTATTCCTGTCAACAATGTGGTAAAAATGGCTAAGAAAAATCTTTACCTGATTGATATTATCTTTGTTTCCAAGAGCTAGATATCTTTGTTTTGCTGATTGCAGGATGGTGGTTGTTTCTGCCGGAATTTTCCTTCTCTAGGGGTAAAAAGTAATTAAATGTTAAATCTCAGTGTTAGTTCTAGAATTATTCTGTTAATAAGGCAGGTAGAAAAACAAACCTTTGTGGGAGCTGGTTGCAAATATTTAGAGTAATCTTCGAAAATCATTGGAACTGCTCCCTCTCTCAGTCTAGGGCCAGATGCATAAGTTAAATTTATCATTTCACTGGTAAAATGCTTCATACATAAAACTGAATTGTCTTGGGGGCTCCAGTCTTTTCTGGCCACATTTTTCGTCCACTCTTTCCTCCTTTCGGGATCCTTTGGAAACCTGTAATACAACAAATACATCTAAGGAAATTACAATAATATTACCACAATTGAGTCATTCAGGATCAAAACCATTTGTCTACTTTTTTTGAAAAATATATTTTGTTAAAATATAAGTTCATAAGAGCCTTTACCTATGGCTTAAATGCCATAAATAAAAGAAAAACGTTAGATCCCAATAAAAATTAAATCGTACTTAAGAAGCTTAGGCCTTTATATCATAATTTGTTTACAAAACTGTTCAGGTTATATATACACACTTCCAGTCTTCATTGAATTTTATTATGTGAGTTCTTTATAATTGTAACATGAGTTACGCATGATGGTATAGAAGGATCAATACAATTAGAATTGATAAATATATTTACTCTTCAGTATTCTTA
This sequence comes from Euschistus heros, assembly GCA_003667255.2. NCBI lineage: Eukaryota > Metazoa > Arthropoda > Insecta > Hemiptera > Pentatomidae > Euschistus > Euschistus heros. The sequence continues at coordinate 346,970 of RCWM02000416.1, read as the reverse complement.
TACTATATTTACAGTTATGGTGATAATTTAGTTTTCCAGAGTCAATCGAATGGTTTGTTTCTATAAGAATCTTTTTTATTTGAGAACTAGTTTTGAATGTAAACATTCATCATAAGTTCTAAAATCATACACAAATTTCAAAACATCAACACTTTGTCACATAGATTATATATATATATATATATATATATATATATATATATATATATATATATATATATATATATATATATATATTGTGGCATATTTCATATAAATATATATAATCTATAATAAATAAAAGAGCTGATTCTAAACGACTCCATTGATAAGTAAATTAATATTGTACAGTACTTACCTGAAAAAGCTAATCTTCGTTCCTTTAAAATTTCTATCTGAGCGATTATCACATCCAACAGCACTGCACAAAACCATTCTGTAAATAAATCACCAAAATAAGTAAATCACTAAAATAAAATAACAGCAGTATAAAGCCTAGGAAACCAAAATTTGAACTGATAAACGGCTAATATACCTGATTATATGGTTCACACCAAAATGGCTGCCTCTGGTCGGTTACTGCCTTGGCTATTGAGAGGCAAGCCCCCTCCACTTGTCTATAATTCCATGCTCAGCATTCATTGCATTGAATACCGAAAATTGATAAAATAATACACATATTTTGACATAGAAGTTCCACGTTTATTTTTTAATTATAAAAACACTAATATATAAGTTTAAACATTAATTAATTTTAAATCGAGGCCGGAATCTCTGAACACGTCGTAAAGTCTCTCTTCTTGAGTGTCTTGATTCGCTTTCTTATCTTATTGTTTTCCCTTCCATAGTACCCCTATGGAAGAGGCATATATTTAATATCAATGCATCACGCTCCATCTCGGAGTATGGACATACAGTATCTCGGAATATACTTTTTTCGAAGATTATCTAATCTCGGATGGTTCATCATCTGATAGTGGCTCTTTACCACAATCAAGGTCACTGACCCTTTGCATTATACTGCAGAATATAGGGTTGGTATGAGAATAATAATAACTTCGGTTAGGGTACTGTGACCATTTTAGGACTCAGGATGCTTGTCACCAAATATGGTGTTACAGTTATGGTGATAATTTAGTTTTCCAGAGTCGATCGATTCGTTTGTTTCTTCCTAATGGACCCTGATTTCGTGCGATTGTGCTATAATTGGTTGGGCGACAAAGGAATGGAGCGAAAATAGCGTAGTCATCGTCCTGATCCTGCTTTTCTTGGGAATCGGAAACGATTCGATGATTAGAAAGGGGTGTGGCTTCCAGCTCTCACTTTTATCGACATTATCTCCCCCTCCTCGGGAGATTTAAATCGTGTGGGATCAATTGCTTGACAACTCAAAATCAATTCGCTATGCTATCTGTGGAGTTTCCAATAGAAACCTTTGTTGCTTTTTAGTGATGAAATACAATACTTCAGCTAAACAATTGTCCGAACAAACTTACACTCACACGCCAATAAAAAAAATGAAATAAAGGTATTATTTGTAGATAGGAGTTGAAATTGGTTTCTAATTTCAGTTTCTACATCACTCCGCATGTTACTTCCAAGTCTTGTCTCTTAACTACAGATGACTGGTCTATACTAGGTTCCAATTGTAAACAAGTGAAACCTTTTTATCCATTTATACATGTATAAATATGATTTAAAAAAAAAGATTAATGGACATTTTTTTTCTAGCCCATAGAAGAATCAAGACCCCATATTTTGTGGTTTGACACTATATCTCAAGAGGATTTCTTGAACTCATAATTAATGAGCAGCTGATAATTAAGTTTTAACTAATAAAAAATATAATACAAATAATTAACCCAAGAAACTTTGTTATAGAATTTTTAGAATATTTTTTGAATTTTGGTGTTTATCCAATTACTAACACATTTTTTCTATGAATATCAGTCCTTTTACATAATTGACTGTTATTAACATTAATAATGAAAGAATTAATATAATTTTGTTAATCATCTAAATGAGTACAAGCATACATTAGTGTGTACGCACACAGAACACTTTATTCTTTATTTAGAACAGAACATTATTATTAGCTTAACACTAATATAGCGATAATTAAAATGTTAAAATATGAAATGAGCAGTCAGTAAAGTGCCCAAGACTTCTAAAATATAAAACTGCCATTTAATGAATGGTGATAAATGGCTGCTGTCAAATTGATTATACATCCATGAATTGGCCTCAATTTTATTCAAATCAATAAATGTGCCTAGCCTCATATTACCGTTAGTGCATTTTAGTCTCATGGTTATCACAGATAAAAATATGAAATCATTGTCTGAAAGGATGATGCTTCACTTGTTTAAATTTTGGGGTTTGATCTGTGTAAAAAATACATTAGATGGACCTATATTTTTATACAGGCCTTTCATTATTGGAAATATTTTAGTATGGTTGTCATTTCCTATTATTTTTTATGGAATTTTATTGGAAATGAAAACACCTAATAGCAAATGGATGCCTTCTATAACAGCAACTGTAGTTTCTATAGCACACTATGGGATCTCTGCATCAACATCCATAGTTATTGTAGGTTTTGCGGCTTGGAATTATAAAGAAATTGGAAAAGTGTACTCAACTATTGAAATAATCGAAAGCAAATTGAATGTTTATAACAAAGGTGTTAAAGTCTCCATAATAGTTTTATTTTTGATAATACTTTTAATACCGTATTATATTTGGGATTTTTGGGCATGTATACAAATAAATCAGTTTTATCTTTACTTTACTCCAGTTCATATTTATGAAATGATAACCATAGTATTTATACTTCAGTTAGTATTAATAACCAACCGAATAAAAGTATTGTTTCGTATGTTAAATATTGAGCTTATAGAAACACTGCAATCATCTGGAAGGCGGTTTATGCAAAAAAATCTTCCATCTATAGAAATATCAGGTGGTTACTTCTTAATACAGATTGTAATTATTCAAAAAGTAATGTTTTTGAAAATCAGTCATTTGTTATTGTCTAATAAATCAATATTATAATGGTCTTAGTTACTGAGATGTTTCAAGTAACAGGATGATGCGACATATCTTTACCATGGCGACAAATTCAAATATCATTGTTTTTCTTATAATGGGAACATAAAAGTCTATTTGTGACATCTCTCTTGACATATATATGTTTTTTGGCTGGGGTCTATAATATTTTGGTGTAACGTTTTCTACAAAGTCAAAAATATAACAATTTGACAAGCTCTAGCTCTGTTGGTGTTGCTTGGATCAAACATTTGTCGAAGTTTTCTTATCATGAATTTAATCGAGAATATGTTTTGTTATATAACATTTGTCTCCAGGACCTAATGCTTAGGAGCTATATTGGTTTGAATGAAAAAAATCTAAAATGCCTATATTTTTTTAATTTTTGGTGCTTTTTTGGCATGCTCTAGCTCTTTTGGTATTGCTCGAATAGAAAATTTGATGACAGTACCCTTGTCACAAATTTAATGGAGAATATTTTTTGTTTTATATCATGAGTCACTAGGAACCACAGTTTAGGAGCTATATTGGTATGAATAAAAAAAAGACAAGTTCTAATGTTTTTTCACTCCCAAAAATGTAATATTTTGATACACTCTAGCACTGTTGGTTTTCCTCAAATCGAAAATTTTCTTATAGTTTTCTAGTCAAAAATTTAATGGAAAATATTTTTTATAATACAATATTTATCGCTAGCACGTACCGTTAAGGAGCTATATTGGTTTGAATAAAAAAAGTCACTTTTCGCCTAAATTTTTTAATTGTTGGGGCTTTTTTGACACAATCTAGCGCTGTTAGTGCTGTTCGGATCAAAAATTTGCCGATAGTTTCCTAATCAGAAACTTAATAGGAAATATTTTTTGTCCTATTGTCGCTTGTACCTGGTTTGAATGATAAAGGTCATCTTTTAAACACCTATTTCCTCTCAACTTTGTAATTATGACACCTTAAGTGATCATAAAAAATAATTGTTAATATTGGCAAATAATATAATGAGTATAAATATATAAATAGAAATTTATTTCATTTTTCCTAGATTACAATATAAATGTATACTAGTGGAGTGAATTAACAGATTTTTTTTTTTTTTTTTTTTTTTCTAGCGTCTAGAAAAACGTTTACATCGGAAATTAAATCTTTACCATCATTGTGCGACCTTCATTGGGATATCTGCGAGGCTATTGACCATTTCAATACATCTTTCAAGATACAATTACAGTTTCTTTTTTTTAATATATTCCTGCAATTGATAGACTGCCCTTATTTCCTTTTTCTTTCTTCAAGAGAATTATTTTCTTCTGGCGATAATTTTCATTATATACTAACGACCTTAGCCTGGACTCTAGTAGAAGTAGTGCAGATTTTCATAGTTGTTTTGCCATGTGGCTTGGCTACAAAAATTGTTAAGTATTTCTTTCATATATTACTTTAAGTATTTCGTTCATATTAACACGGGTTTCACAAACGAAATTTGGATAGCTTTTTCCGCTAAAACCTGACATATTTTAGAAATTCATGAAACCGCATTATTTTAATGATATTAGTTTTTTTAAAAGTTCATTTTTCTGAAATCATTTTGAATTTGAATTTTATTTCCTGAGTTGGAATTAAAATTTTTAGAGAAAGGGGACTAAAATAAAAGGTAAACAGCAGTATGAGACTCTTTTGTAGAAAAATAACTATTTCTTATCTTATTTTATTCTGTTATAAACAAAAGGGCGATTTTGAGTTGAAAATTAAAAATTATTGCCCTAATTAACTTATATTTTGTATTTATAATTGAGGTAAACATATAGAAACAAAAATTTAGAAATTTAATCTCCATTTAAAAAAAAAAAAAATGCACATTAATCTCTGACATGGTGTTTCTAAAAACCATTAAAATCATTTACCCTTGAATTAGTGATGTTTACTTATTGAAGATCTTATTGTGGTATAAATATATGACTGTGAATAATTAAATGGAATAAATATAAATATGAATTTTTTTGTATATTTTAGCTAGATGTTGTAATGTCGGTTTAACTAAACAACAAAAGCTATCAATAATTAATTAAATTGATTAATTATATAAGAAATAAAAATGACAGATTTAATTATGTCAACAAACAGGCTATTATCAATAATGGCAGCATTTCCAGTATTCTTTATCCAAGATTTTTTGGTCCATTATTTACCAATTAATAAACATAATGTTACAATACTGTAATGGGCAAGCAAAGATATCAACACTTGATATCATTTTCGACTTTTTACATCTTCCAAGTGACAGGAGAATGATTTTTGTGATACGAGGCTGTTTAATTGTTTAAATATTGTTGATTATTTCTTTGATATAATGGATACTTGTTTCATTCATTCAATTATTTGATAAATAAAATAGTAAAAATCCTTTTCTACACAGCTTCCTGCAGGTACTTAAACAAAGGTGAAATTTCCAAAAATGGTACTGGTATATTGAAAAAACATGCACAAATTCCCCACTTGATTATTCCTTTACAAGAACAAAAGAGCAACTGAAGGGAAAACCGCAAATGGGAAAATATGTTAGGGGGAGATTCGGTGTTGTCTTTAGCAGAAAAACTTTATTTCTTAGTTCCCTCCAGCTGGAGAAATATTCAAAAGGTTTTGGTCATGAGGACTGGGCTAAGATCTTGAAGGCACATACTATTGTGAGATTAATAATGGGGTAACCATATGACCTTCAGGTGCACCTTATCAACATAGTAATGATAGTTTCTTGAAACTAATATCACTTCTCGGTCTATTGGCTAAGATCAAAGTGTATGTAGTTCCTCGAAACTATCAGCTTTCTCTCTCAAATTCAGCGGCTGCTTCCTTCCATCAAAGTACTAGCCTAGAATTTGGACACTTTTAAATATATAAACAGAACTTAAAAAACCCTAGTGCAGATCATTCTATAACCACAGGGTCATGCTTTTTGTGGGAAACACTTAAGTGTTTCAGGGAAAATAGTTCAGGATTGAAATTATATCATTTTTTAATAATGACCCAATGTTTCCTAACACACAAATTTCTATTGTGTATAGCTTAACTTACTCTAATAAAAACTATTTATTTATGTTTTTTTTTTATATAGGGGAATGAAACATCCTTCATCCTTAGCCATTATTTACATTCTGACCTTCCTTTCCATATGAAAAAGAATGTAAGTAATTAAAATGTCAATATATTTTAATCTTTTAATACTGTCATTCGGTAATTCTCTTTATAGCAAATAACTTTATGAACGCGAATCTAAAAATGCTGTATTCTCCAAAGGTAAATTTCTATATAAAACTGATATTTGCTGTAAATACCAATATAAAAAAATTTTATTTACATAATATAAATAATATATTAAAAAAATTTACATAATATATAAAAAAAATATATTTACATAAATTCAAACATTGAATGCCTAAAAAATTATATCTATTTGCTTTTAAGTGCAAATCCTCTTTGTTGCTTGGAGTTAACTCCCTTTAGGTGTATGATAGTTATCATTTTAAATGTCTTTCTAAGTATCATGTTCACTCACAGCCTTCTTCTTCTTCAGCCAATCCTTGTTCTTTGCAAGCTTTGGTCAGCTTGTATTTTTTGTTGTATGTAATAATAATTAACAATTGTAATATAATAATTGTATATGATGATGTTATATAACATTTGTCGCTAGGACCTACCGTTTAGGAGCTATATTGGTTGAAAAAAGTCAGGAAAATCCTTATTTTCTTTCACCTTTGTTTGTTTTGAATAATGTTTGATTGTTAATTTAATTATTACTTTAAGTATTTTGATCCTTTTGATTATAAAATGTAAATTGAGATAATCAGCGGATTATAGATTGACATATCCATGATTGTTTTTCTCAGTCAGGAAGAATATTGAGTTTTTTCTTGACTCAATTATGAAATCTTGAGGCTTTACAATAGGCATAGTTCTTTTTGACAAAATAAAGAAAGTTTAATTGTTGTTGTTTTCCCAAGTATATTCTAAAAAATATCGGCTAAAATGTAGTGTTTAAAAATCAATCTGTTATGTAATAGTTCTAAATTGTTCGGATAATTGGTTAATTTATTTAAAATATTTTTTTTAACTTATTAAAAATTAAAAAATTGTTAATTATCATGGTTCCTAGTAAATATTTTAACTTCAAGAGCAGTCGCAGCAAATAAGTATATAGCCTGAAGTAAGTTCTTGATAAAGCAATAATAATATCAAGTATAACTTCATTTTATAAGTTGAAAATAATATAAGGATTATGATAGCAATATTATCTCCTAAAAAAATTATTTATTTTATCCCCCCCCCAAAAAAAAAATTATAGCTACTATAACTGGGCAACTTTTCCTGGCCAATGCCACATTTTCAAGCCCTGTAGAATATATTATAAATAATAAAAAAAAAACAGCATTACGACAATTCTTCTTCTTCGGCTCTACAGTCCATGGTGAACCTTGTCCTCCCTGACAATTAGTCCCCAGCAATGTCTATCCAAAGCTTTTCTTTTCCAGTTTGTCACACCCATCTTTTCCAAGTCAGCAATCCAGCTCTTACGAGGGCGTCCTCTTCTTTTCTTTCCAGGGAAGGTCGCCTAGAAAACTTTTTTGTCATTCTTGTGTCTGGCATCCTTTCTAGGTGTCCTAACCAGCTGATCGATTAAACAGAACCGCTGAGATGGCATCACCTTATCTTACTCCAGAATCAAAATGTGTTTTCCTGCTTATCCTGCTACCGACAAGTACACTAGCCTGAGTCTTGGACATTTTCATTATGATCAAGTTAATCAATTTGTGCGGGATATTGAATCCCTTTAAAGCATTAAAGAGCTGAGACCTATCCAATCGACCAAACACTTGTTTAAAATACACAAAGAGCATGTGAGCATCTATATTGTGGCTTTAGCATTTTTCTAAGGTTTGCCGCAAAGTAAATATTTGGTCTATTGTGCCTCTGTTCGGTCTAAAACCACCTTGATAATCTGTGAGAATCTGTTCAGTCTTGCTGTTAAAATATTGGCTAAAATTTTATACACTACTTTCAACAAGGATATACCTCTATAGTTTTGGCATAAGGTCTTATGACAATTACAAATACTAAAAATATATTTTATAAATATATATTAATATTATTATTATATATTACCTTTATACTTCATAGTAAAAAATAAAAATTCACAAAATATTTCTTCATATCGCTCATGTATTTCTAAAGTGACATAACTCAAAAATCTGTATCTTTGATTTATCATCATGTTTAGGTTAATTACTCTTCTATGAAATGTCAAAAATGTATCGAATTAACTTCAAATCTCACCTGAATACATCTCACTTGCTATTTGGATTAATAGATAATTCAGGTACACTTTCAATATTTCACACAAAACTGTGAAAATCGATCAATTTTTAAATTCAGGCTTCTGAGTTGTGTCACTTAAGAAATACATGTGTGATATGATTAATTTATTATTTCTGAACAAAGTGTTTACAAATTTTTTTATACATTGCAAAATTTATTATTGTCTGTTATTTGTCTGTAGTGAACTTAATATGGCTTACATAAGCTTAATAATAATATTGATATATATTTTTGGAATATAACTTTAGTGTTTGTAATTGTCTTAATGCAGTTTTTCGTAGTTTATGTTTATTTGGGCTTACATCCTTATGTACTCCAACTAGGGCAGGAAGGACGGGTTATCCTACAGTTTACCAACCTATTGTAGTGTAGGGTGGAAAGGTCAAGATTTATTTTGTGGGTCCACTAAAACCCTCGCCCCTATCGCTCGGCCATTGAGTCCCCATACATACATACTCACTTCGGCAGTACATATACTCAAATTGGAAAGATACAGAGATAGCAGTTTTTCATTATTTATTATCTACATTATAGGGCTTGAAAATGTGGCATTGGCTAGGAAACCACCTGGTTACAAAAAAAAATTTTTTTTTGATAAAATAAATAATTTTTTCATGAGATAATATTGCTATAATAATCTTTATATCATTACTCTCCTCATCATATAATATTATGATGTGTTATTATGATATGACTTTTTTTTTTAAACTGACAAATTTAAAAAAATATTATTAAAGTAAATATTTATCTCATTTTATATTTTCTTTTCAATTTAGCTCTTAAAGATAGTTTTGTTCCAGATCAAATCCTTTTTAACTCTCCTTCAAGTTCATAAAACTGACTTTCACTGCGGTATTTTCACATTGAATGAATCTGTGGTTTCAGCGGTAATGATTTTCATTATTAATTATATTTTAAATTATTTCATTATAATTAATTAACTACAGTCTTTTTTATTATTTTATAAGAAATATTAAGTCTTAAACAACTCAGGTTCATGACCTTTATTTTTTAAAAATAACAATGACATCTTATTGTATTATCGGTTATATTATATAATATTATACATCGGTTGTATTATCGGGAGCCAGTTCATTACATAGAAGTACTATGTAATGAATTGTCTAGCTAGTGGGTTCACTTGAGTATGAAGGATGTGATTCATCGTCATCAGATTCACTTTTCGTTGAACTACTGTCACTTAATGTTATGTGAGGAGAAAGTGTATACAAAGTACAAAGCCTACTTTAACTCTGCCATTTTGAAATAAACCAGCCGTTTTCTTAGGATTGATGAATTAATTGCCCCTTCTATTGGAATTATTTTATTTGAAAACTAGTTTCCTATGTTAAACATTCATCATCAGTTCTACATCATAATTTTTTTTTTAAATTACAACACTTTGTTACATAAATTATATATTAAAGTTTTTAAAAATGTAAGAAGAGAAACCAAATACATTGGTACTCACCTAAGAAAGCAAACATACTTTCTGAAAGATATCAGAAAGAATGGAAAGGGTCAGGTATAGTGGGACCTTTCGATTTCCCTATGACTGAGAATTAAATTTATAGGCTATTTTCAACTTGATGTATTAATAGGGCTTATAAAAAAAAAATGAACGTTTTATCAACTTCCAGAGTTCAAAAGTCTGTAAATATCTTAATGCTATTTATTATTTACCAATACTTAATCCCTTTACAGCATTCTCTAAGCTTGTTTCTAACACTGTACTTCTTAAAAAAAAAATAAGCCTTAGTTCAGTTATTTATTTCAAAGAAGAAATGACAGACGGCCATTAATGGATATTGATGAGGTTTTGAAGGAAGCTGTTGAGTCAAATCCATCCACAAGTACTCGCGAACTTGCCAGGGAGTGTGGTGTGTCGAAAGATACTGTTAGTCACCATCTTCTCTCTATGGGAAAGGTGAAAAAGATCTGTAGACTGGTCCCTCACGAATTTACTCCTCAACAATTTTACAAAAGTTGAGAAAAGTTTAACAGATCTTCATGGGTTTGAACTCCTGCCTCATCCACCATATAGTCCAGACCTCGCACCTTCGGATTAATACTTGTTTCGATCCATGGCCCATTTTCTTCAAGGGAAAAAATTGATAATTTTGCAGAAGTTAAAAATGCAGTCCAAGAATTCTTTGACAGCCTTCCCAAAGAATGGTATCAGCGTGGAATCGAGCAATTGGCTAGCAGATGGGTAATGACGGTAGATAACAATGGACTATACTTTGAGTATTAATTGTATTTTATATCAAAGAAATAGTAATACAAATATTTGTTTCAAAAACGGTCATTTTTTTTTATACACCCCATTAGTTTCACTCCCAAGTCTTTATTGAATTTATGGTTATTTTCATTTAAATGGATAGCGAAGTTGGAAAGTGGGGTCTTATTATTTTATGCTCTTATATGTCCTTCCTGCCCTAGTTGGAGCACATAAGGATGTTAAGCCCCAATAAACAACACCACTGTTTTTAATTAGTTTTGATTGAGATTGAAGAAACTGGGAGGCAAAACAGAATTCTCCTGTCATAGGCTGCTTGGACTGGACTAACTTCGAAGTCAAATTACCTCTGAGAGTTAATGATATGTTATTCCATTGAAGGCTGTAATGTGATGGCCTGTTTCCTAACACCTATATTTAAAATCTAACAGTAAATTGTTTTATTTTAGTTCATATTTATGCCACCTCCTACTAAATCCATGATCAACTATTTTTATGTAATATTGTTACTGTTAAAAAAGTGTGTATTGATTTTTCATTATTTAATTCAATTTTCCTCAGTTAAACTCAATCTTGAAGACTCAGTAAGTTACTTACTAATCAGTGTATAACTTTACTCCATGATTGTTGAAATATAACTATCAGTAATTGTATGATATTTATTGCTATGTTATTGTTAGTCAAGTGGTAATTAGCAGAATCCAAATTTATGACCTAGTAGGATCTGTTGGTTAGTAATTATGTCTATTATTCTTTAGTTTAACAGTTTTTCGAAAACTTTGGGAAGTAACTAAGTTACTGTTTTTTTGAGGTTTGTTATCATCATATTGAGTGAAAATTGATCTGAAGTCGAACTGGCAAATTATGGTTTAATATTGTTTTCTTTGATATGTTATTATTTGTTAAGGGATGAATACACTTCTTTCGCCTCGACTCTTGTTTATTTAATATTACAAAAAAAGTTGGATAAGCCCAGTTTTGTACCTGGTAGGCCTTTAGGTGTACTTTAAGGTAATGTGTGTTTTCTGTATACATTTAATTTGTTATTAAAAATTTATAATTTTATTTTGTTTCTATTTTCAGATAACAGGAAGTGTAACTACATACCTTGTGATTCTGATTCAGTTTCAAAATCAAGATTTCGACGCATAACAAAATCATGAATATTAAGATAATTTAACTTTGTGATTGCACTGGATTTTTAAGATAACTAATTCACTTTTTTGTTTGAACGGTTATTCAATTATTAACTATCATTCATTTTTTCTGGTTGTTAGTGAAGTGTGACAAATTAGAATTGTACTGCAACTTGCTGCTAGTTGTAAGCTAATCCTAAAACAAATATAAAATAATTTTCAGCTTAATTTAATTTAAAAACCATTATGAAAACAGAATTTCTTATCCATTTCTAAAACCTTTTTATAAATTTACTAATACACTTTTTATGATTAATTTATTATTCATAGTAACGTTAGATCTGGCAATGCTGTATGATGGAATCAACACACCTAAATGAATATTAAATATTTAGTTGTTTCTTTTTTTTTTTAAATGGATATGAATGTCTTTTGACTGGGGGGTCAATAGTTTTCTTGTGTAATGTAAGCGTCGTCATGGCAACCTAGAGTGTAACGGTTTTTCACCCTCAAAAATGTAACATTTTGACACTCTCTAGCTCTGTTGGTGTTGCTCAGATCGAAAATTTGACAAGAAACTTAATGGAGAATATTTTTTGTTACATAACATTTGTCGCTAGGACCTAACGTTTAGGAGCTATATTGTTTTGAATGAAAAAATTCATGTTTGAAACCCCTACTTTCTTTATTTTGAATAATCATTAATTGTTAATTTATGTAATTTGATCCTTTTGATTCTAAAATGTAAATTGTACAAAAGAAGGATAAAGTTGGGAATGATTTTGAAATGTAATTGACAGCTGATTTGCAGGTGATACAAAGACTGATGGAATCAAAAGTCCAGAAGACGAACTTATTCTCTAAATTTGGAGAGACATATCCATGATCTATTCTCTTTCCCAGACAGAGAGAAATTGAGTTTTTCATTTTTTTTCATTTAAATAAACACTTCTTCTTTGTAACGGCGTTTCCCTTCATTGGGTTTCCGTTAAGTCAAACTCTCCTTCCACAGTTCTCTATCCCACCAATCACCGTCCCTCAGACCTCTTCCTGCCATTTCCTCCACTATCTCATCCTCCCATCTCTTTGCTGGTCGTCCTCTCCTTCTATTTCTCGGAGGGTTCCATTTTCTAACCATTTCAGGTAATCTTCCAGGAGGCATTCGACGTATATGTCCATATCATATCAATTTCTTCTTCATAACATGTTCCGTCACACTCTCTGTAATTTCCGTTTTCCTCCTTATATTTTCATTTCTTACGCGATCTGCACTGATTTTCTGGATACACCTCCTCCAGTAGTCCATCTCGACTACATTTAATTTATCCCAAATACTTTTGGTGAGGGACCATGTTTCTGCGCCATATGTGAGGATGCTTTCTATCAATGATTGAAAAATCCGTTTCTTATTCTTTCGAGATAAGGTAAGAGATAAGGTCCTGCTCCACAAAACCGGATGCAAGATGCGAATTGCCTTCCTCGCCATTCCACATCTACTCAGTATTTCTCTTTTACATTCTCCTACCATATCCAGAATGGAGCCTAAATATTTAAATTCTCCTACATGTTTACATTTTGCTCCTTCTATCCAGAAATCCTCCTCCTCATTCCCCTCTATACACATGTATTCGGTTTTGTCAAAGTTTATCTTCATTCCCCAGGCTTTGTAACACCGCATGAGCTTCCTCATCATCAACATCAGGTCTTCTTTATCCTGGGCCATAACCACCTGATCGTCCGTGAAGAAGATTGTACACAAAAAATCATCTTCAATAGGAATGCCCATCCTTTTACATAATAATAAACACAATTAATAAAAAATACTTTTAATACATTCCAAAGAAATGAGTTTTGTTTTCAAATTAAAAAACAAAAAAAAAATTGTTTTTGGGCAAATAAATTGTTAAAAATGTATAAAAATTGTTAAATAATTTTATTTTTATCAATACTTTTGCAGTCCACAAATAAACTACATTTGTACTTCTTATATATATGTTTCATACTTTCTCATATACATGTATATATACATACATACATACATATATGAGTAAACAATTAATACATAAAACTTAATCAAGATCAATTCTAAATTATTCCAAATAATTATAAACATTATCTTAATGAAAAAAAAAAATTAACTTAAACATTATTTACAGTCTCTCGTTAGCGTTAGCTATTGCTAATTTTGAACTAGTGCTGTACATAAAACAGGATAATGTGTCGCTATACATACATTGTTTTAGAATTTATTCATTATTTCTACAACCCTATCCCTCAATTGGCTTCCTCATAGTTAGAAAACAGCATAATACAAATGTTTGATATACATACATGTAGTATACATAAAACCGATATTTAAATGTTTTGAAAATTCGTATCTTGTAGTGAACAGCTTCATAAAGTTAGCTGATTAAAATAATAACAAAAGTATGTTAATCTAAAAACTATTGAAACTTAGTTCATAAACCGTTTGTACTTAAAGAGGAGGATCGTGGATCCTATAACTGGCACCCAATTCATTAACTAGTAATATATTCTTTGCGACTTTGACTCAGGACGGTGGGACCACTTTCCTGTTCCAGTGCTCAGAATTATATAAGTATTTAATTATCTATACTTTTTTAAAACTTTTATGTATACAATTTTTTGTATATTATATCAAATAATAACAGTATAACGTAAGATTACCTGAAAACTTATAGAATCTTTTGTTATATTTTTTAAAAAAAAGAAGAATACCTCATAATAATATAACAAAAGACAAAGAGGCAACTAATAATCAACAAAATAATGCCAATTTATACCTGACTTTTGACTGAGTAAGAAAAATGGGACAGATAAACCGAGCGGAACTGCATTTTTATCATGCCAGATCTAAACTGGCTTTTGAGCGTTAAGAGATAACCGCGTAGTCAGGTTCTATCGACAGAACCTGAAAATTAAACATTAACATCCAATTAATTACCGTAACTGATCCATATACTACAAACAGGCGGCTTACAAAAATTAAACTTTGGTTTAAACTAAAATTTACTGGCAACTTATATCCACTCATACAAATAAAATAATTTAATCTAAAAAATAAGATAGTGGTTGTTGGTAATTTTTTTGAGAAAATTACAAAAAAGAAAATATCCAAAAAATTTACTTGCTACAAAATGTTAATTCGTCTTGAAAGAAAGACAGAATCGAAATTTATTTCAATCTTCAACCAAGAAAATTTGTTTTAGTTACTAAAACTTAATTTGCTATAATTTTTTTTTTCCTCTTTTATAAATTAGAGAAAATGCAAATAAACAAAAGATACATGAAATAAACCATAAAATCAAACACTGTTACAAATAAAACAAAACTAAATTATTATAATACTGGGAATATCCAGGTCAGGTCAGTATTGTTTAACGAGTAATAATTGTTTCTTGAATAAAACAGTGAAATATTCGGTTGTATCATATGAAATTTATGTTTACAGAATTATATTAATAAAATATGAGAAATCGGAGTAAACAATAAGCAATTGGTACATTGCTTCACTCAGGAAAAGCAAGCGATAATTCTCATTCATATTTATTCCAACGACCATAGAAAATCTCTGATACAACATTTAAGTTTTCCATGAAGTCAATCAAGGCAGTCAGTACCAACTTCATAACAAGACCCTTTTCTTAAAAGAGATATATTTAAAATTACACTTGGGACTTGATTAACCAAGCCTTCTATATATTAATTTAATTTAATTATGTATTTTTCCCCCACTTAATCATAAAATATATTACAATTAAATTACTGAACAAGAAATTCTTTGTATAAGCATTCCTACAGAAACGCTGAAGGATGGGGAGAACGGTCTACTAGGAAATTAATCGTCAATAACAATTGCTCCTGAAAGTTTTGCTGGGTTGGAGAAGTCATTTCATTATCCCGATAGCAGAACTGAATCAACATCATTTGATTTGACAGTTTTAGACAATTTAATAAATTTTGGTACTTACATAAAAGAAAATTAATGATTTTTTTCAAGTCGTAACTTTTAAATTTACATAAGTAGTAAAGCTACTTATGTACATTGTTATTGTATATATAATTAGCATTATTTTATTATTAAACAGATAAATGTATTTTTTCTTATGTATTTCCCTTACTTTTTGGGGGGTCTCGATTAACTGAGGATTTGGTTATCTGAGCCTATAATGGTCCCAACATCGGTTAATGAAGTCCCATGTGTAATAGTATAATACAAAAATCAAATCAGGAATTAATTTCCTTTCTAACTCAGAGATTATTATTTACAGTAAAAATTGTAAAAGAACCGAATGTTGATTAAGGGATAATAGACAGCTACCAATTTTGGTCGAAGTTATGAACAAAACTGCAGAAGCTCACTTCGAATGAATGCAATATATAATAGTACAAATTAGATTACATACTTGTTAAAATTAAGAATTGCTAATCTTAGAGATAAATAAATTGGAATGCCAAAAATTGCTTTTCATTAATTTTTTAAGATATAAGAAGGGAGTTGAATACAATATATTTTTTAAAGAAATACAAGTACCATCGTTAGCGATTACTATGAGGAAACCGATGTAGCCATGCTAAATCCTCTCATTTATAACAATAAATAGATACTATAATCCTCACATTATCAATTCTCCAACTTTATACACAGACAATTTTGTTCCCAAACTGTAGTCTAATTACAAGAATAAAATTAACTACAAATATATATAAATATATACAATTTACAGGAAGCATTAATTGTTAATTATTTTCTACTATAATCTTAATTGTGCCCTTTAGGCTGGAGGTAAACGCAGAACACAAATTTTATAATATTAAGAAGACATTACATTTTTAAAAAAAGCTGAAATTTAATAGCTATTCTTATTGATTATTGACTGAGGCACATTTTTCATTTTAAAAAAATTAAAAAAAAAAAAAAACCTAAATATTTGGCGACTCTGAAAAGGAACAAACTACTAAGTTTAACCTATTAAATAACAAAAAATAATTTATCAGATATTGGAAAACAAAGATTTTTTTTTTGCAATGAAAGTTTATGGGCACTAACAGTTGATAACGTATGTGTCAATAAAGTAATCTTTTTTCAAATTCCAAAGAACCTGAACTGTATTTTAAAATAAAATATACAAAGAATTGAATTGTTTGGTGGATAAAGGGGTTATGTCAATTTTTTTTTTTTTTTTTTTTCAAATACAATCTAGTTCATCAGATGAAGAATTTATGTGCAGAAGTGTTAGGTAGCAAAACCTGAATATTTCAAAACAAGAAAAAGAGATATAGAGAAGATGAAGGGGCTATGTAACATTTTTCTGTAAAATGGAAATTAAAAAAAAAAAAAAAAATTAAATATTAATTACTCAAAATTGTGTTTTGTGACATAACCCCTTCATCCACAAAACCCTTCAATTATGAAGTATTAAATAATAATAAAAAAACAAACAAATTTTTTCAGATTCTAAAGTGCCACTAAAATTATGAAATAATTTAAAATGTCTATAAGAAATTTTTAATAAAAAACAAGGAACATTGTTTACAATTAATTTATAACAAAAATTCAATTTGCTACAGAATTTCAAACTGCAATGATAACAAGATCTCATTTCAATTGATATCGTATAAAAGAATAACATATACTTAATTATCCGTGTGAGTACTAGTTAGTACTAACTGCGATCGGAAACTATTATAAGATATAAAAACAATAATTTTATCAAAACTTTAAACAAGGAAGGAGATATTCACATAAGAAATACTTTAAATAAAATAAAGATGAACTGAAAGTAACAGTCAAAATAACTTAATTGAAGACGAGATAACATAAAGTTTGGGAACAAAGAGGTAATATAAATATAAATATACAATATATAAAGTTTTTTTTAATGTATTTACAAGAGGGAGGGGGCTAGAGGTAGAACGAATGTCAGCCATTGGAGTGCTGGGAGGGGGTGAGACCGCCGGTAGCCCCTTCTGGGCTGTGCTTTGCCTTCTTCCGTTTCTTTTCCTTTTTTCTCTTTTTCCTCTCTTTCTCGTCATCATGCCTTTTGGTCTTTTTGTGTTTCTTTTCGTGCGCTTCCCCTCCTCCTTCACCAGCGCTCAGCTCACCGCCCCCTCCTCCAACCCCCTCTCCGCCTTTATGTTTATGCTTCTTATGACGACTCTTGTGCTTCTTCATTGGAGCTTGGTTAACGTATCGGTACTGCTCTGGCAGCTGTAAGAAAAAAAGCAAAATAGTTATCATTAGATAGAATTAGAAAAGTGTCTCATACAAAATACAGCTGAAATAAATATAACAGCACTGAAAATATATGTAAATAAAATTAAACCATTTGAATAGTTTAAATTTTCATATTATATTAAAGGACAAACCATTTTTAGTTTATGATCACTAACCACAAAAATAACTACACTAATCTATTAATTTTAATTAGATCATTTTTTTAGTTCCAGGAAGGTTTAGGGGTAAAAAATCTACCAAGTTTCAATTAGTTTGTTATAAAAAAGAGCGATAATATATGGATTACAGTGACAATTCAAAATTGAGCAATAGGTGACGAGCGCCATTCTACATGATAGGTTACAAAGGACCGTATTATATACAGCTTGAAATTAAATTAAATTATTAAAAAAGATTGAAGTATGTGGTACTCATATGGCTCTTAATATAGTTTGAAAATTGAACGATAAGTGGTAAGCACCATTCTGCAATAGAGTTTATAATAAACCACTGAAGCCATCTGTACCAAATTTTAACTACATAATCTTGATAGTTCTAGGAACATTTAGCAATAAAAAAATATGTACAATGTTGAGTAGCGGAAACAAGGTTTGCCACAGTGTCATATACTTTTATGGTTATTATTTAAAATGAGAGATGAACTCAACCAGATGAAATCAATAAAGTCACATTTGCCAAAAAAAAAAAAATAAATAAATAAAATAATACATCTACATAAATAGTTCTTTACTTATTAGAGACAGCAAAGCGGTGACAGGGGTTTCTAGTTAATTATATATTTCTACAAAGCAACTTGTTATATTTTATATTGTCGTAATTAATGAGATATTAAATGAAATTAAAACGAAAATAATATTAAAGAAGATGACTGAGACATGGAAAAATAATTTTATCATAAGCAGAAATAAGAAGGTGGAAAAATTGTAAGAATTTTTCTATAGATTTAATTTTGTGAATTTTGGGCAACACAACTAGCAATGTTATTTGGTATGCCCTGATGAAGGAGAGAATTAAAGCCCTGAGACATGCAGTATTAAAATTAATTTCTTTTATATAGAAATCTATATAAATAAAAATGAATCGCCAAATGTGTTGCTAAGCGTAAAACTCGAGAGCGGCTCGACCAATTTGGTTAATTCTTTTTATAACGTTTTTGTTAAGGCACAAGGAAGGTTCTTATCTATATAAATAAAAATGAATCGCCAAATGTGTTGCTAAGCGTAAAACTCGAGAACGGCTCGACCAATTCGGTTAATTCTTTTTATAACGTTTTTGTTAATGCACAAGGAAGGTTCTTATCTATATAAATAAAAATGAATCGCCAAATGTGTTGCTAAGCGTAAAACTCGAGACGGCTCGACCAATTCGGTTAATTCTTTTTATAACGTTTTTGTTAAGGCACAAGGAAGGTTCTTATCTATATAAATAAAAATGAATCACCAAATGTGTTGCTAAGCGTAAAACTCGAGAATGGCTCGACCAATTCGGTTAATTCTTTTTATAACGTTTTTGTTAAGGCACAAGGAAGGTTCTTATCTATATAAATAAAAATGAATCGCCAAATATGTTGCTAAGTGTAAAACTCCAGAGCGGCTCGACCAATTCGGTTAATTCTTTTTATAACATTTTTGTTAAGGCACAAGGAAGGTTCTTATCTATATAAATAAAAATGAATCCAATAACATAAAAAATCAGTGTTGTGTTGTTTTAGAGAAAATAGGGCAGAACAACGTCTACCGGGGCAGCTAGTTAATAATAAAAATAATTCCTTTTGTTCTGCAGAATGTTGTAATTAATGTTTATTATCTTTAGACTAACAAAAATAATGTCTTTAACCATCAATTGCATTTAGTTTGGTAAATCAAAAGAATACTTATCATGTAGCACTTCAATACAAACAATAATAGGATATATGTTTATAGACTAAATTCATTCACAACAATACAACGTTCCAAACCACACTCTGAGTTCTAGCGCTGCCGCCGTGAGCGATGACAGACTTGGAAAATATTTGCCACTTCTTATTCTTGATCTCACGTGACCGGCCATAATTTATTTTAAGAAATTGTGAACTTTATATTAAATTGAGTTCATTAAATGTCTCATGGGTTTAATGTTTTAATCTATTATTTACATTGTCATTTCAATTAACTATAAGTAAATAAATCACATTTTTTTTATTAGCTTCACACAAAGAGGAAGAAATTGCTCTTGAATTATAAAATAAAAGTATAGTATAAATTTTTTTTTTGGTACAAAACTTCCAGCATAATTTCTGGTTTTCGAAGAATTCCAGGTGAGTGCACAACCTGGGTGTGAAATGACAAGTCATCATCATAATCTGTCCCTCTCTACCGCTGTGCAGTGTGAAGATGAAATGAAAGTCGCTCATGAAAATTTTACTGTAATAAGAAAACTTAAGGAACCTTAATGGTATCCAAGATAGATGTTACAACAGTAAAAGATAAGAACCGTAATTAAAATTTGAATTAGATAAAAAAATTTTAGTAAATGTAAATTCTGAAAATAGAATCTTTTTTAAATAATGCAGTATAAGAAAGACAAAAGAATAATTCAGTAATAAGATTTCTAAAAACTGAAAATTTAATCAAAATATAAAATATTTTGTTCTATGAACTGAATTTTTTTTTTTGGGTGAAATTTTTAAAAGAAGGTTAGTATTTTAATGAACTCAAAACCAGGAATTCATTTACAATTTAGATCTAGGCAAAAATCTAAATCTAATAAGTAATAAAGATTCTAATTTTTCAACAGGGTACATTAAATTACAATGTAATGTAAATCATAGAAGGCGGTGGAAAATGACCGTATGATATTCTATAACGGTACAGGTATGGGTCGAGAATATTGTTATAACAACATTTTTGACAAACTAGTTGCCTGATTCCATGAAATAAAAATTATTTTTTTAAATATAATTGGATGATGCAAAATTACAAGCACTATCACAAATCAAGAGAAAAATCTAAGAAACTATTTCATCTCTGCATACAAAGCCTATTAAAGACATAAAAGACATGACATAACTATCCTATAGATAAGTATGATTATATATTAATCTGATAAACAGTTATTTTATACCTCAGTTTGATAAGCTGTCACTGGGGTTTTGCGACATAAATATAGTTACTTTGAGCTTAGTAAAGCTGAGTCGTAGTAACTCTGTTTAGCGAAGATGTAGTTAATTTTGCCAAGATTGATAAGATGTTTTGTTAGTTTACCAGGTATGCAAGTTTAAAATGTCGTTTTAATTCCAATAGAATGCGCTCTTAGCCTATTAAAGGATTTGCTTATCTCTAAAAGCTATTTTGTTTGTTAGTCATTTGTTTACAAAAGTCAGTTGTTTTTAAGTCGTTTACGTGGACGTATCATACCTTTCTTTGGTGTTAAAAATGTCTAATTTTAAGCCAAATAAAGAGCATTTGCGGCATGTCATGATTTTCTTATTTAATCAAAAGAAAAAGGCATCTGAATGTCATCGAATTCTTGTTGAGACTTATGGCGATGTTGCTCCAACCGTCAGGACATGTGAACGTTGGTTTCAAAGTTTCAAACGTGGTGATTTTGATGTTACTGATCAAAAACGAGAAAATCGACCAAAAAAGTTTGAGGACTTCGAATTGCAATCTTTATTAGACGAAGACAATACCCAAACCCAACAAATGATGGCAGAACAGTTGAATGTCACTAGGCAAGCCATTTCCATTTCCATCGCCTGAGAGCTATGGGAAAGATTCAAAAGGTTGGAAAATGGGTTCCACATGAATTGGACGAACGACAGATGGAAAAAAAAAAAAAAAAAAAAAAACTGTGTGCGAAATGCTGCTTTTACGCCACAAAAGAAAGGGTTTTTTGCATCGAGTTGTAACTGGCGATGAAAAATGGATTTATTTTCAGAATCCCAAACGAAAAAAATCATGGGTAACGCCAGGACAACCATCCACATCGAGTGCAAGACCGGATCGTTTTGGGAAGAAGACAATGCTGTGTGTGTGGTGGGGGATCAGAAGGGAGTAGTCTACTACGAGCTTCTCACACCCGGCGAAACAGTCAATACCGAGCGCTACCGACAACAAATGATCAATTTGAGTCACGCATTGATCGAAAAAAAACGCCCAGAATGGGCTCACAGGCACGCCAAAGTCATTCTTCAGCATGATAACACTCCTGCACATTCAGCCAGATTGACTAAGGAAACGATTTCTTCGCTTAGTTGGGAACTCCTACCCCACCCGCCGTATTCACCTGACCTGGCGCCTTCTGATTATCACCTCTTCTCATCGATGGGACACTCATTGGCGGAGCAACACTTCAACAATTTCGAAAACGTATGAAAATGGCTCGATGAATGGATTTCAAATAAAGATGAAGCATTCTTTTGGAATGGTATCCATATATTGCCCGAGAGATGGGCAAAATGTGTAGAAAGCGAGGGTCAGTACTTTGAATAAAATATATTATACTTTTTTTTTAAATTACTGTGTATTTATTTTAAGAAATAAACGACATTTTAAACTTGCATACCTGGTAGTTCTGAGAATGGCTAAAATTGTGGGATGCCAAACTGTTAGTTATTGTATTTTTATATTTTGAATGATCGTTTATTGCTTTTATCAGTGTTTTACAATAACATAATAATTACTGAATGTATCATTTTCATAGATTTGTCCCAAAATTAATGGATTTTAGAATAATAAAGTTTTTCTTAATTCTATAACTGACATAGTTAATAGATATCTTATTCAATATCAGGATTCAAAAATATTAGAATTCAAAAAGATTGCAATTAATTATAATATATAGTAAGAATATATACATTGTTGAAATTTACCCAATAAAAATTATTACAAATTTATGGTAATTTCAATATAAATAAAAAATAACATACGGGTCCAGGGTGTAAGCGGAAGCCAGATAACTGCACAGAGGAGAGAGGTCGAAGTTCCTTACCAACATGAGGTGGTTTTTCTATCACAGATCTTAAAGAACTAAAAAAAAAAATAAGATCATGAAATTAATATAATTCATTAAAATGGTTCAGAAGAATTAATTTAACAATCAGTCAATGCAGTAGTTTTATTTAAAAACTTAACAAGTAGGTGAACTTGTTTAAGCAGTAACAGAGGTAAAACCCTAATTTTAGAGTACAATGGCATCGTAAAAAAAACATTAATAGGTTTATAAGAAGAGTATCTTTAATTCAAGAAATATGGAAGGTTTCACATTAATTCTGTACATTTTCATTTTTGTGGCATAATCTTCTTGATTTCAATGTTTAAACAGTAAAAACTTTTACAGAGCCCTTCCAAATGATACTTGTTTTTATTTTAATACATTGAACAGTGAAAATTTATTCACTTTCTCAGTGTATTATTACTTCAAAAAATAGAAAAGGTAAAAATAAAATTATCAAATGATAATATTGAGAAGCTCCTAATAAGCTTTCTAATAAGAACGAAACATTTTGTTATACTCCAAATTGTTGTTAAATATTGACATACATACTCCATTTCAAGACATAAAATTTAATGCTTACTTAAATAATTAAGAGAAATTTAGTAAGGATGAGAATCATTATTATTTTTTTTTTTTTTTTTTTTTAAATAACAATTGATGAAAGAAAACAAAATTAAGAGAGAATAATTATTAAATGTTAACCTTTAATCAATAATATTTAAATAAATATAATAATTAAATATTCTTTCTTAATTAATCCAAACATAAAAAAAGAATATGTTTAATAAGTGTGTGTGTTAGTCTTATATAAACATATATATATTAAAAATTACTACTTTAATAAACGTATATGTCTTTAAAAATTTAGAAATCCTTAAAAACTACAAATAAAAAATCTTTATATAACAAACACTTTGATTATTTTTCTAAATATTTATTTAAAAATTTTATTAGAGAATTTAGAAGTTTATGTGACCATAAAATTTTTATACTGTAATAAATGGATATTATTAAATGAATCAATAGTATTATTTATTAGTTAAGTAATATAGTTTAAAATACAGATTCATTACTTTTTTAAAAATAAAATTAGTTGTATTAGCAATTTGATGCTAAGTTAAATAATAAGAAAACATCAAATTTTAAACACAAGGAATGATTATAAATTATAATTTATGAATTCCATAAGGTAAGCAATTGCATTTAGAAAAAATAAATAAAAAATTAATTCTGTGTTCAGAAAACATGACAACGGTGATGTGAACAACAGTTTACCATCATAATTAAGAAAATTTGCATACCTTCATCTCAACAAATAAAAATAGCTACTTACCTATTATCTTGGTGTCCTGGAGTATCAATAATTCCAGGGAGATTAGGTAGGAATGATGATAACTGTTCTTTTACTTTTTTTCCACTGAATTTACTATATGTATGTTCAAGGCCATAATAGGCCATCAAATTTACTGCCCCAGTTAAATCACTTTCCGCTAAATCAAAAACCAAACAAATATATTACAAAATAAGAAGACAGATGAAAACATAGTGGACTAAAAAAATACATAAGCAGTATTTACTAAAAATGACTACATATAATGATTAATTTAAAATCTATTTAAGATATACACTTAATAAAAACTAAGTGACATTCAATAATATAAGTTCTACTTACCTGGGGGCTCTTTCATTAAATAGAAAGGTCCACTATGGACGATGGAGGGATTTTTTCCAAGAGAAATTGTGGCTTTTAAGGTTCCCGTGGAATCTTGCCTAGAAACAACAGGAGACCTAGCCCCTCTTGGAGATGATTTTGGGGAATACGGTTCCACTTTAGTACGAAACTGATCACCCATCATCATCTTGAATGAGCATTGTACGACAACCAACTAGAAAAAAAACTACATATCCTTTTTAAAATTTGTAGCGATTGATACACGACGATAATAATATTTCAAGTACATTACGATTGATATAAAGTTCCGACTGGCTAAGAACTAACTTAAATGCTTAAAGGCAAACTACTGGTTACAGTAAGGTTTCATCAGTTCGCTAGCCATTAGCAATGTTGCCAATACAAACTGTCATAATTAGAAATCAGTTGAACTGTTTTAATTTAATATTATCTATGTTATTCATGCAGTTTTAGTTGAATTTAAAATATATTTTTTTGCTGAAAATAATATGCTCCTTGGTAGATCTGTCACAACACAAGAACTGGTGTGATTTTTGTAAAAGCTTCATGGGATTCAGAGCTGCTATATTACAGGGGTGGGCGTCTTAAATTAAGTCAACGCGAGCCTTATTTCGGAAGTTTTTCAAATGCATAACTAAGTATTTTTATTTAATAAGGAGGAGTTAGGAGGAAAATATAAAATACTTATGTAAAACAGGTTTAAATTTTTGTTGCAATTTCATATTGCCTGAGTCCGCTCCGAGTGCCTTGTTCTGAAATTATAGTTGTACGATAAGTTTTAGCTGTGTGATTTATAAACAGTAGAAAAAGGAGAAGTATAAAGAGATATTATGAAAAATGAGTAAGAAATGTAATCTTTATAAATGATCTGAGATTGACTTTAAGAATAATCGTGTAAATATTTGATTGTATCGATAGTTTTTTTTTTTTTTTTAAATCATTCAACCTAACTTTTTATCAAGTATGAAAACTCAGCATTTTGATTTAGTTGTCTAGGAAAAGTTACATACAAACGCAAAAATTAAAGGAGTTCTTTGAAAGCAACATATGAAAGATGTGTCAGATAATCTAGCTGTCCCACCTGCTTCAAGTTTAAAAGAGTGGACGGTTTTCCTTTCAATTTGGTTAAAAAATAAATTATCAGAACTAAGTTTTATAAAAATAGTCACCATTTTTAAATTACTGATGACCTTCAATGGAAAAAGGTAACTGACATACTACTAAATTATGTCTATAAGAACGGTTGTTTCTGTATTCTGTAGGCTCTGGCTGTTTCGGTAGACTGGATATGGCGCCATCGGTGAACTCCAATTTTTCACTTGTATCGAAAAATTCGCAATTATTCAAATTTCAATAGCTTACAAAGGTTGATCCCCAAATAGACTAGGAGCCAATGACACATTTATTCAACGGAGGAACGTAAATCTACTGATAATCTTAAATGATTGTCCTTGTCCGGTACAATTAGGATCCCTAATCTCGCAGTTCCCAGCTGGTGCATTTCTGGTGAAATTTGGATACAATTGGCCTAATTTTCATCTTCCATTTAACGGAAACATAAACAGCTGAAAAATATACAACAGCTAAATTGTGCCCAGTAGCATATAAGCCTAAGCGGAAACTGAGTATGTTTTGACATAATGTGATATGTCCAATGGGCTGCCATGGGTATTTTACGGTACTTGATCAAAATACCATATATGGGGTCTGATCGGAAATTTAACCAGTTTTCAGATGGAAAAGAAAATTTCTGATTGGACAGTTTCGGCCAATAATAAGCCAAAAAAACTATTTTTTTGTAGTGTGTTTATTTGTTGAAATTACCATTACACCAGCTTCATATGTTTTCACAGCAATCAGTGTTGCCAGGTTTCTACAGGTGCAAACGAATACGTCGGTAAGGATACTGTATACTCAGGTGAATAAAGATTTGACTAAGGAATGCTACTCATTGTATCTAGCGAGTTTGGATTAGGATTGCTAGACAGTCACAACATAGTCTCTACACTCACAATTATTTTAACTATTGTGAAATAAAATAAATATCCAACTCGATGGCGTACTTTGGAATAGCAACCCGCTCCCTGCCATCCTAATAAAATATAAAATGAAAGGAATAAAACTACTAAACTATAAACATTAAAATTTTTTAGGACAAAACTTGGAGCCTAGTAAGTAAAATTCATTACACTGGGAGGTCAGCAAATAATTATAAATTATAAAGTCTGTTATAGTTTTCCAAGCATTATCTTTATTTATTAGGGAGCTGAGATGATTTGTGTTCCACAAGAGGATTAAATTGAAAGGTATTTCAATGGCATCAGGAACTGCAAAATCCATTCCAACATCTTTATCATGTGCCACTACTAATTCCACAGCACAGTATCTATATGAGTATCTGTATCTGGTTCATTTTAGCTATATATATTGCTTTTATTGCATAATTTTTAGAATCAGATACAAAGTATCCAATATATACAACCATAACACCATGTAACTTGGAGGACTGCAGTTTTTGAAGTGCATTATCACTTAAGAATTAGTGGCTAAGAACTATGCGAGGATTATAGTTCTTGATGTTTCCAGTATTTACTAGATTATTACAATTAGGATTGATCCTTCTATACCATCAACGTACCTCAAGTACTAGATTATTATTATAGCAACACATTCTTCAATGAGTCAAGAACATTTAACAATTTATTGATATCATTGCTATAGTCTGAGTAATCTGAGGTTCTCTTCAGTACTCAGTTGATAATTTCAGCAGTGTTTGCTCATTACTAAGCTAATATTGAAATACAGATTGCTGAAATGTATAATATCTGTACCTCGGAGGTACATAACACTATGTCATTTTTTAACCAAAAATACATTATTATGTATTCTTATTCACCTTTTCCCCCTTTATACAGAGGTATAGAATTCTATATCCTAGAAAAATTAATTGTAAGGTAAATTACATAAAAATGTTTTTATTTATTTATTTAGGGAGGGCATTACGTCCTTATGTACTCCAATCAGGGCAGGAAGGACGGGTTACCAACCTATTTCAGGCTGAATAGAGTGTCAAGATTTATTTCGTACACATAAGTATAATAAACAGTTCAGGAAATGAAATCTTTTTTTCTTTAAACTGCTCCCCTGTAAAGATACGGAAATGTGACATGTTCTGAACCTCCGAGGTTCAGATATTATCAAAAGTATTGCATGATTAAGTGTGGGTACTACCCAACTCTAGAGGCACAATCACCATTTCATAGGTTTGTTAGTTGATGAAACCTCTTACTAATAACTGTTCTAGTAAAAAGGTTTGGATCTGGTGATATCCATTGGATCTCCCAAAAATGGTTTTTAACATTCCCTGTGGAATTGACAAATAAATCTACCAGCAATTGTCTCATGGCAAATGATTGCTTGAGTAATTAAAATTCTTGATCTAATAATTGTTTAGCGCATTTGGTACCTGGTTTATTGTTGAGGGTTCCCTGTGAGATGGAATATAATACATTAGTTAAATATCTATTTATATGAAAACATTTTGGCCTGTGTTAAGTTGGTTCTTAAGGGAAAGACGAAAGAATGTGCTTGGGAATATGCTAACAACTTAATAATTCTAAAAGTAAAATAAATACAAAATTAATTAAATAACGTTTACAAACTATATCAAAGTTTCTGATGAGTTCATGGTTCTGATTTTTAAATGAGTGAGCTAATGCCTATTTTGTGAGTATCATGTGAAGCAAATCAAGGCATTATAGAAATGGATGGTGACTTGCTGAGTTATGAAAAGTTTGTACATAAAACAACAATTTATGACTTGTCAATACCTAAGGGATCAGTCAAATTGGAAAAATAACAAAGGTAATTATTTATTCATTTTTTTATGCCATTTCGTTAACATTAATAATGGTCCATTTGGTTCACAACAAAATTCAGCCTCCCAAGATATGTCTTATAGAATTTAGAAAATATCAAAAAAGAAATTACAGAAATGAAAACAATAAAGTAAATAAAACACATCTCATTAGTAAATAAAATATAAGTTTTTAATTAATAAAAATCAAATATTAATTTTTATTATTATTAAATAATAATAACTTTATTACTTATTTAGTATTAAAATGCTGTTTTACAGAAAAAGTTAATTGTGATCAATGAAATAATATCATTAATATTTTATTGATAATATGACTTTTATAACTGTAATTTTTTTTTATACAATCTTAATTTCATATGAAAAATATTTCTAGCAGCACTGAAGACAGCCATCAATGTTGTGGTCAAAACATCATCTAACAAAATTAAGATGAGTTAATTGTTTTCAATTTGACAGATTCCTAATGTATCTACTGAAGATATTTACCTACAGTAAACAAATCCTCCTCCCCGTTTAAATGATTCAGTTCTTATATGAGCCAACATTAAATTATGTAGGTTGGGCTAGCACTCTGTTGTTACCAAAACAAATGCTTACCAGTAAGGCTGGACATTATCAGAAATAGGATAGATTTGCCCATTTCTGTTTTCCACAGGTGAGACAGGACAGAAAATAACCACCTGAATGTCGAAACTTCAGCAAATCGCAGGGGTATTTTTACATGAAAAGTTAAAATTCTGTATATTTGAGTTGTTATTATGGGATAAGTGAATGATATAAGCTATGGAGTGTCAAAAGTGTACTGAATCAGCTTCAATCCCACAGTCATATACTTTGTTTTATGCTGAGCTATCTGCTTCAATTTTGAAAACTACATTTAAGCTGATTCCGTACCCCTGAAAAATAAATAGATGTCTATTAACACAATTTGAGAATGGTGATAACTTAAATACAGATGTTTGACTTTCATCATTATAAAAATACATCTACAATATGATAAAGAATAAATTAGCATATTTATCGGTACATCAATTACTCTAATTCTGGCCAGTATGGTCAGGTTTATGAAACAAATAAATTTAAGTGCATGACAAGGAAAAAACGATATACAAGCTACGATTCCATTCCAGTTTAACTGTCTATTCTAAATCCCAGAAAATAATGATAAAACAGCTAGGAAAAATTAAAGCGCACTTCTTTTGTGTTATTTAATTACTATTTTAAATGATAAATTAATATAAAATTAAATAATTCCAGTGAATTTTCAAGTGATTATAGTAACGATTTAGGAAATATTATTCTTTACAAAAATGTACCCACAACTGAAGAAATTTAACACAACCGAAAAGTAAAATATCTGATAAGGTAAATCAACCTATTAGTGCTTGTAATGGCAAACAATTTAATTAAAAGTATCATTACATTCCATTTAAACTCTATCAAATTTAAAACTTACAACAGGATTAAAAATTTCACTAAAGTTTCATATTAATATAAAATAGACTAATTATTTAAATTATTAAATTCACCAATCACAACTCAGATTTTTGTAGGTATCAAATAAAGTGTATACAAAAAACTTCAATTTGTACAAAAACATTTATTGTAACAATAATTTCGAGTATGAAAATCTTACTCCTAATAAATACACAATGTACACTTTAAAACTCTTTAACAAGAGTTAGGGTTGTTTAGTGGACAATAATTTCGATTTAGTTGTGTAGGCCATATACCAGACTAATGTGGCAACAACTGCAGCCATGAATTCAGAGTTTAACCATGGTCCTTGGTATGTTCCTGGGTGGTTCAGTTTGACGACAACTAGTGGTTCAACATTGGACTGTTCAGCATTTCTGAAAGCTTTCCTTAGGTTAGCATACCCCTCTTCATCATATAGAAGAATGCTTCGTTCACCACTCCTGGCTTTATTCACTTCTTCAACCCAACTAACCTGGTAACTCTCGAGACCAGTCTGTACAACAGGCAGGCTCACACCACCTACTTCTGCAAACAAGGGGATATCATTTGCACCATTGCTGCATTTTAAAGTGAACTGGCTCACATAAGCTACATTAGTTACTACTGTGCCGTCTTCTGTAGTGAAACCAGAAACAGAAACTGTCGGATTCGGGCAGATATTGCTACTGGATACTGTTGCGACGATAAGAAAAAGGGCTAGAGCTCTTAAAAGGCACATTTTGGTCACTGGAGTAAAGATAGACTAACACACACGTATCAAGAACCAGACTGACGGCCAACCTATGACAACAAAACTGTACTGCTGGCTAAATAATCGATATCTGATGGAAATCAAGCCATTGAGAAAAGAACTTGTGTTAGGTGCTTCACTTCGTAACAAGAATATTTAAAATTCAGACAGTATTTTTATATTATTGATTTTAGAGAAATATATTTTATTTTTAATTTTTACTAAAATTTATGTGTAAAATATGTGATTATGAAACAAAATCAAATTTTTTTTTTGCTAATCTTATTACAAAACTTGACTACTACATTTTAAGTAAATTGTTTAGGACCTATTACCGACTATGTAAATTATTTTTCGTTCATCCCTTTATATCACTAAGTAAGGATTCAAAATTAGGATCACTCCTCCAGGCTCCCAGAGACCAGCTTTTGTTTCGGAGAGGGCCGGATCATTGCTCTTGACTCTAAAAACACAACTTAAACAATTTTTTACAATTTAAAAAATATATAATACATAAAAAATTGGGCTTTGAAATCACAGTTATCTCGATCAAGGTAATTTGACTTATCGACTTCATCACCACAACCACCGAAATAAAACTTTCACCAACAAAGATCGCCGACCGATTTCTTCATTTCACAAGGAATGGGTGAAAGCAGACCGAACTAAACAGAGTTTTGCATCAGTGTTTATTACGTAACTTGGTACGAGAAAGATAATTCGGTATACCCCATCACTCATCTAGGAGACCTATCTGCTCTGTTCTTGAAATAAAATAAAAACTTAATCACCTATGAACTGTCTTGAATTCCTGTTGAAGTTAGAATTGGAATGTACAAATATTATTTTTAAGAAGTCAAAAACCTTAGGTTAAAAAAAAATTAACTCAAATAGCGTTCACATAGTTGAAGCTATGGCCACCGTAAGTAACCAAGAGTAAATTCAGCAGAGTATTAAATCTTATTGGGGTAGTAAAAGTACGCTTTTAATAACAAAATCTCAATCATCATCTTTTAGATAAAATATATGATCCGATAGATTTGGCAAAACAATATCAATAACAAACTTAAGCAGAGCAACATTGCCGAATTTGATTGGCCTACTGTTTTTCATGACCGAAAAATTATTGAAAAATTTTAGTGGGATTAGGGAAAGTACTGTAAAGTATAGTGAATGAAAACAATTGAGGCTTTGAAATGCTATTCTGGCTCCATAGGAGGAAATACCTCAATAAGCAATATAAAATTGTACCATTCATCACTAATCATGATTCTTATATTAAATGAAGGTGGTTGGCAGAAAGACCAAATTATATTAAAATGCAGTTTAATCATTTTTATAATGCAAATATTTTGAAAGATAACTAAATGCAAATTCTAAAAATTCATTTTTTTTCCTTAATAACCAACTGTGCATATAAACTGCCCTCAGATTGGCTTCAGGTGAGTTGGATTTGTGAAGATTAGTGAGGGAGTGGAATTAATACAGCACGTAGAAAATAATCTAAAATTCACAAATTATATCAAAATAAGTATTTCCTACAATATTATTTTAAATTTATTTCCAGTGGAAAATACTTAACCTCCTGACTGTCTTCTTATCCTTAACTTCTACACCACAAAATGTTCTCTTTCTTCCTTGGCTGAGTGCAAACAAACATTTTCTTTCTTGACTAATATTTCTTCATTAATATAATAAATGTAATCTGTGTATGAAATTGCTCAGGTTTTGAATGTTAGCATGTTTTTAAAACCGAAGAAGAATATTTAACCTTCAAACGTATTATTATAATTAACTAAGTATCATATAATTAGCAAATAATTCATCAAACCTAATTATATTGATCCTTCCTTACCATCATGCGTACCTCAAGTGAATTCCTATTGATATCGATACTATCTTACAACTGACTGATAATTAGCTTAACGAAAGGAAACCATAAACTCTTAGTAACGATTGTGATATAATAATCGTGAACAATGTATTTTGGAAATTTATCTTGAAAGTATTATAGAAGATTCAATTGGTACGTGATTAAAGAGTAAAGTAGAATCGTTAACTTTGTAACTTTCAAACTTTTTCCCTCACTCAATTACTATTTATTCCTCTTTGCGTTGTTGAATAAGTAAGTTGTCATGCTGCTTGTATCAGATAATTATCACTGTTAGGATAAGTCTATGTCAGAGGTTGTGTTTCGTGGATTATTGAATGTTTGTTTATAAGGTATTTGGCTTCGAAATTAAAGATGTATTCCAACATGATTATTTTTATAATATTAATTGAATAATAGTAATTAATTAATTAATCAATAATATTTTATTACCCATTTTACAATGTTTATTTTATTTTAATAGGATATTTATTTTTTATAAACCTCCTATCATTTGCAAATCTTTCATTTAAATGTATTAGCTGATTAAATGATTTATAAGTTAATTTCAATAGTTCTCTGTAGAGTATTATTACTAAAACCACAGACATTTCATTTATACTTTTTTCTACCAAAATGTCTTGGTAAAAAAACAGTATAAGAAGAGTGGGTATTAAAAAAAATTCTTTTGGTATATTTTTTAACAAAAGCACTAAAGTAAAAAAAAACAATAAATTTTGTTCCCAAGAACCTCTTCCTAAAATTCCAAAAATGGTCATTTGTTCCCTCACATAGTTTTAGTGTTGGTATTTAGTTTAAAAATTATGAACATAGATACTCTTTTCTTGTTCTTGAAAAAAAAGTATTTTTCTTGTTTATGGATTATACTTGCATCAACAAAGTAATTAGAGTATAAATTAGTAATTTTTTTTTCTGTTCATTTCAGATTGAAGGAGTTGAAGTGTAAGTTTCCAATTTGCAGTATAATAAAGGTAAGTTGTTAATGGGGATTTAATAGCTTTATTTATATATGCTTACAATAGAGTCTAAAATTAAATATTATAATGTTATTTGTCTCTTGTAATGTTTATTTTCTCAATTAAAAATTATTGTGCCCAACTAATTGTTTTTTTGTTTTTTTTTAATTTAGAAAAGGCATTTTATTAATATTATTATAAAGTAAATAGATATATTAGTATGCCAAATGAAGATTGCTAATTCCATGATCATTTTCTTCAATCATAAATATTTTTTTAAGTAGTGTAAATTATATTGTGTACTTGGTATTATTAAATACTAATAGTTATAGTTTCAGCTTGCCTTTCAAAATTAAATCCTCACTATCAATGTTGAATTCTTTTATTAGAGAAGCCATTTATTATCATCAATCAAAAAAGCAATTAAATTTTTTTTTTTTTTTTTTTTTTTTTTAAAATGACAATGCAAAGTACTATCAGAAGCCAAGTGGTGATATTACATTTTTAATATATATCCCATTGTCATACGATATATATTCTTTATTTGATAACTGTATTAATTCAGTGTATCTTCTATTGTTTGGTGAGGACTATTATGCTAATGTTTACAACTTAACATTTAATTTTAAATTCAAATTTATTTTATACTACTGATTGCAAAGTAATTCATCTTTAAAAACAGTCTAATCTCATTATTTGGGCCAATGATTTTCTTATACTTTTAGGCTTTTGAGTTTCTTTAGGCTGAGTCAATTTCATTTAAATCATTTTTATTTCAAACAGTTTAACCGTTGCTTAATTTTTCCTGTATTATTATAAATATTTCTATGATATCATGAGTGATTTTTTTTAAATTTTCTATAATTAATTGTTTTTATGAACCGTAATGAATGAGATACTTGCTCGGGAAATATCTAAAGATACTAGCAGTATTTACAGGGGTATTAAAACCATAATATATTTACTAATATCCTTGTTTTGTTTTTTTGTTATAACAAAGGAATCAAAGAAAATAACAAACTAAACATATTGCTGGAGGTTAAGGAGCTGCATTATTGTTATTTTTAAATATTTTTTAGATTCTTTTCATTGCGATTTGAATAGCGTAAAATTTTATAAAAAGTACCTTTAATCTAATTTGTTTTGTTTAGCATTTCTCAGAATCTAAAAGAAATGGTTTGCTGGAAAATATAAAATATTTTCCTAGCTCATTTGACTAAATTCTAATTTTAACATATTAAAAACAATTCTTTTTATTAATTTTTTTTTTTTTTGTCCCAACATAATATATTTTAAATTTAGTAATTTAATAAGTAGGTAGAATGTTTAATAATGTTTTATTTTAAATGAGTATTTAAATTCTATGCACCAATTTTTTATTTATTTTATTTTTATAGACTTCAAGAATGATACGATTTGATGATAAGGTAGCAGTTGTTACCGGAGCTGGAGCAGGTTAGCATAAATTTTATTTCGAATATTAATTTCAAATCCATCAGCCATAATTTTTAAATTTCTTTTTAAACTGATTTAATTATTTATCTTCTTACTGATTGTAGATGGTAAGTTTAATAAAATTTATGAAATAATATCTGTGTTGATATATTTGTGTCACTTGTGAATAGTGTGCTAAGTGCAATTTTGTGGATTTTGTTTTATGGATATTACCAGATACCGTATTTATTTGTTTTCTATTTGTGTCTAATGGGCTAAGTTATATGGTCATTACAGCGATAAATATTCTTTTGTAAATCATTATGGAAAAAATTCCCAACTTTCAAATGCGTTTTTTCAAAAATATTATTTTTGCAATTAACATTCTTTTCACAGGTGACACAGATATTTACCATAGTAGAAAAATAAGAGATTTGTAAATTATTATCTTGCATGCTGACATTTTGGCGACAAAATAGTGATTTCATTGATTGATGGATGACATTGATTTGCAAGTCATATTTACCTGCAATCAACAAATCCACCTCTCCTATAAAATATTCTATTTCTAATCACAAATAATAGAAATAAAACTTGCTTTAAGATTAACATACTTTATATAAGTTATGTAAAAGCACTTTTCCATGTAATTTTATTGTTTTTGAAATTTTTATTTGGCATATTAAATAAAACTGTGAGCATGAGAAAATTTATAATTTATAATTTTTTTTTTTTTTACTCTTATAATTTAAACGATCATCTTTTGAAACTAAACACCAATATAGTGACACCCCTGATTACAGGTCATCCAAGGTTGCTTATTTTTGTCCTTGAGAAGTTTTTTTTTTTTTTTTATAGTAGAGGTTTTATAAAATTTAAATGTACAAATTTATCTAAAACACTAGGCATTTATTTTAAAGTAAAATGGCCGTTACTTTAGATTATATAATTCAATCAAACAACATTGCTTTCTTGAACAAAACTGTACTAGAATGGTTTTGAACCAGTACATAAGGATTGATGAAGGGTTCGGTGGATGAAGGAGTTTTGTCACATTTTTAAAAAAAATACAATCTATTTCATTGGATGAAGAATTCATGTGCAGAAGTGTTTGGTAACAAAATCTTAATATTTTATAACAACTAGATAAAGAGATATGAATATGGTGACGGGGCTGTGTAACATTTTTGTGCTGAAGAAAAATGTAAAAAAAAAACAAAAAAAAAAAAAAAAAAAAAAAAAAAAAAAAAAAAAAAAACTAACCATAAATTATTCAAAATTGTGTTTTGTTACATAACCCCTTCAACCACCAAACCCTTCAATTGTATTTATAATATCATTTCAATCAATATGGTCCTCTAAAGGATGATGATTAAGGAATAAAGATTTTGATATACATTTATACCTAACTTTACTAATAAATTCATTTATCTATATTTATAATATATATAAAATGCTAAAGTAAAACATAAAATTTTGCTAGTTTAGAATTACAAGAAAATTGAACAGATTTTTAATTACTTCTCTTAGTTAAATTAAAAATTAAAAATAAAAACTTTTTTCAACTAAAATGTATAATTGAATAATAACTGATAGTTTTTAAAAATATTTTTAGGATTAGGAAGAGCTTATGCTTTATTACTTGCCAGTAGAGGTGCAAAGGTCATTGTCAATGATCTCGGAGGCAGCAGTCGTGGAGATGGCAGTAGTACCAATGCTGCAGACACTGTTGTCGAAGAAATTAGAAAAAATGGTGAGTATTTTTTATATTTGAAGAGATTTTTCAATTAATTCTGTTCACTTTTATTTAAAGAAATAAGTAACTGAAGAGTTACGGTAGTACCTCACTCCTCCGACTGCTAAAGGATCAAGAGGTAGGGCTGAATGGCCAGAAGGTCGAATTAACCAGAGAATGAAACACATGTTTTCCATAGTTAAATGTGTATTTTAATTACATTAAAAGATATATATTAACATTTTTAAAAAATAAAGGAAATAGAAACGTACTTAAAATATAGTAACAGACTGATATGTTTTGATAGAAATATTTTAACCAGCTATTTATATATAGAAGCATTAACCTTACTAACTCTTTATTATGTTAGGTTTGTAGCAATTTAACTCACCTTTAAAAATTGTTCATAATGAATAATGCTCTAAACATTATTTTTAAAGACATATAGAATGTAATCGTAAAAGAAATCACATTATCCATTACTTTTTGAGAAAATTTGAAAACTTGTATCTCAGTATCCATTTAAGCCACAGAGCTTATTTTCTGCTCAAATTGTAGAAGATTTACTCTAGTTTAATTTTGAATATAAAACCCTTTCTTTAAGAACCAACCATACAGTGGATAAGGTCCAGACATTGAAATGGTCGAATGTTTTGACGTTACTAATAAGTGAGCGGCAGTGCTTGAAGGTTTTTGGATTTTAGCACATAAGCACAACTTATTAGTTAATCAGAACTATCCGACCTTTTGACTATTTTGAATTCCTCAAAAATATTGTTCACCCCCCTCCGATCTCCACAGGAGGGTCGGATTACCGGAAGAGGCTAATAGAAGGGAGATTAATGATGTTCTACTCTAATTCCTTTTTTTTATTCGACACTTCTGTATATGATTATCCTTGTCAATTTATTTAACACTTCAGTAAACACAAAGTATGTTTTATTATTTAGGTGGCATTGCAGCAGCTGATTATAATTCAGTAGTGGATGGTGATAAAATAATTAAGACAGCATTGGACAATTTCGGCAAAGTGGATATAGTCATTAATAATGCAGGAATTTTGCGAGACAAAACATTTTCTCGAATCAGTGACAGTGATTGGGGTAAGCAATTGTCTGGTTTGTTTTTTATTTTTTGTACGAAGTACTACATAAAAGGTTATGTATCTTATTGGTTTTGATTTTTAATCCTGGCTAGATCTTGTACACAATGTCCATGTCAGAGGAGCTTTCAAAGTAACGCAAGCAGCTTGGGAACTTTTCCGTAAGCAGAAATATGGTCGAGTTGTGTTTACCGCTTCAAATGCTGGCTTGTTGGGTAACTTTGGTCAAGCTAATTATAGGTATTTTTTAAAAAATTATATTTCTTTTTTAATTTTAAAAATAATTTAAACCTGGTTAGAAATATAGAATCAAAATTTTGATTTTTCCTGACATATCATACATATATTTCAAAAGTGACACTCAAAAATCCTGCATTAAAAAATGTAAAATCCTCACAGCCTTGTATGAAATATTGAAAGTGTACTTGAATTATCTATTAATCTCAACCACAAGTGAGATGTATCAGGTAGGACTTCAAGTTAATTCGATAGATTTTTGAAATTTCATAGAAGACTATTTAACTTAAACTTGAAGATAAATCAAAAATATAGATTTTTGAGTTGTGTCACTTAAGAAATACATGTGCAATATCTTTTTCCTCCCTGAACATGAGTGTTCAGAAGGACATGGAAAAATAAAGAGATTCCGAGCTTGAGAATACCATGTTAAAAAAATGTCTTCTAACATGGCTGCGGCAGTTCCTAAGTAAAAATGTACCAATTAATACATTGATTAAACAAAAGGTCTAATATTTTGGTGAAGAACAGTATTTCCATTTTACAAAATTATGTAGTAATGTAATGATTGTTTCAATATTTTATGTATGGTTTTTTAAGTGTGTACTACTTTCACAAGTAATAAAATTTTTAATTATATCAATTACAAGTTGTTTGAAAACCTCTTTTAGTAGTAAATGCAATCTTAATGACTTAGGTAAATGGAATACCTCATTAAGTGGGACTGAAATCCTCTCACCAAGAGATCCCACTTATCCAGGCTCGACTGTATATATTTCACATTAAACCTAATGAATTCTGGCTCTTATTTAAATACTTATAGTGATTATTTGATAGTTTCATATTAATGTTTTATTTTCATTTGCAGTGCTGCGAAAATGGCACTGGTAGGCCTTTGTAATACACTAGCAATTGAAGGTGCTAGGTATAATATTCATTGTAACGTCATTGTTCCTACGGCAGCATCTAGGTTGACAGAAAATATACTCCCTCCTGGTGAGATTATATGAGTCACTTAAAAAACTTTGCATTCATTTTAAAATTTAATATATTTTATATTATTATATTAGTTTGTTTGACAGTTAAAAGATAATTTTTTTTTCTTTTAATTTTAGACTTCTTTGAGCAATTGAAGCCCGAACTTATTGCTCCTGTTGTCACATGGCTTTGTCATGAGGATTGTGAAGAAAATGGTTCAATAATCGAATCGGCAGCTGGATGGGCTAGCAAACGTAAGTTATAATATATTCAATATTATGATGAAAGTATGGTTGACTGGTATGATGAATGGAGAAAAAGATAATCTGGGATGCAGTCAAAGTAACACCACGTTTAAAAAGGAATTCTTTAATACGTGCCAACGTTTCGACCTGCGTTGCAGGTCATCTTCAGAGCCACCGAACCACACTTGTGAGGAGAAGGACGATGACTGAGAAAGAATTCCTTCTTACTTTGACTGCATCCCTGATTATCTTCTTCTCTATTCAATATTATGTCTTTGTCATTTATGTATGTAATCATTTTGAATATATGGAGATCATTTCTAAAACATGTGTATTTTAATCTACGAAAGATATCTTTAAATTTGAATTATTCTACTTTTTACTTTTGAAAATTTTTCTATGATAAATAAACTTTGAAGTTAATAGCTAACTTATTATGAATTGTCTAGAACGTTACAACGGCAACTATTATACTTCTTTAATGATGTCCAAAAATTACCTCTTAAAACAAAAACTTGAAATTTATTGTTACTTTTTAATACCCATCTGGACTGAGCATGCCAAATTTAAGAACTGCCAAGAAAAACACACATTCGAAAAATACAAACATTACCTGTATATTTTTAAAGTATTAGAGTGAATAAATAATATTTTAATTTATTTATTGATTGATATTTTAATTTATTGATTGTGAGTTATTGTATTTTTCAGAAATTATTGTGAGAGGAAAGGGAAGCGTTCTAAGACGGAGCCTAGCCGATCCAGTTTCCATTGAAGATGTCAGAGAAAAATGGGATAAAGTTGTTAACGTTGACAAAATTGACTATTTGGGTTCAATACAGGTTTGTTACGATGATAATAACCCTCTTTCCTTCTTTTAGTTCTAAAATATTCAGCAGAATTTTATTGGTGGATAAAAGTTTATTTGGTTTTGCTCTCATATCTTGAAAACGGTGCGTCATATGCAAAACATGACTATTTACTAAATTAATGTTAATTAAATTCTCTACAACTTTTATTCTATACACATTTTTCATATTCTTTACCGTTTCCGAGATATATGCTTGGCAAATAAAATAAAAATTATTCATTGAAAGTAATGTTACTTCAGTTTTTTATATATTATATATTCATTGGCCCCAAGATAAATGATAAAAAATATCAACTGTATTTAATTTCTAGGAAACAAAGGACAGTATTTAAAAAGAACTTTTTTTTTTTTCTAGTGTCATATTTTATTTTAATAACAATTATCTTAACAATTGAAGTTTTTACAGTAAAAAATTTTAATTTTAGGTGTATAAACATTAAAAAGTGAATTAATTTGCTTTTGAATGAAAGCTATTTTTGTTTACTTGATATCACCCTAGTTTTTTTTATTTAAACCACCTTAAACTGAATTAAGAATAAATTAGGTATTTATGAATTTTATTATTGACTAGATGAAATTCTTTGTTTATTAAATTTGATGTTTGATTGTAGGAAGAAACTGCTGGCCTCACCAAATTTTTTATGGAGATGAATGGTGATAGTTCAGCGAGTGAAGAAAATGTAAGTTAAATTTATAGTTTGACGACTACTGTACAAAACAATATGATCTTTTTTAGTTGTACTTTTATTAGAGTTTCTATTAATTAATGAATTTAAATGTTTTGAAGGATTTTTCTGATGTGTATTCCTCAACATTCAAAGACTGCATCACATTTGCTTTAGGAAGTAAGAAATTTTTTTTATTTATTATTAAATTTTATTTTACTCTTCAATAATTAAGTGTGAGGCATTCATTTGTTGAATTGATAGTCAAATTCATAATTACTTTATAAATAAATAATAATATTTTTGTTAAATATTTAGCTGCATAATATCAAATGGTTTAAAAAAGTAAATAGATAAATCTGAATTTTTAATGATTTATCTTTTTTTTTTTATGAAGTGTGCTAATTTGGAAAAAGGGAGGCGCGGTAGCTCAGTGGGTAAGGCGCTTGACTACCATGCTCCCGGGCCCGAGTTCGAGTCCGACTGAAGGCAGAAAATTTATATTCTGTTTTTTCGGTCGTGGATCGAATTCGAGGTCGGGAGACCCTCCTGGGGCCCACCCAGCCTCTTAAAAAGTGGGTACCCTTAATTGGGGAAAAACCTGGCGGTTGAGCGTGAATTCTGGCCAAATCACCTCCTTTCACAACCGTTGGCTTAGAAACAGTACAGCCTACCTAAGTACTGAACCCGAGACCCTTCATGGGTTGTAAGTGGTACAGGTTTTTTTACAGGCTAATTTGGAAAAAGTTGAAATATATTTTCTTTAAATATACTTAATTTAAACGACTTTTATCTTTATCATTTTAGTTATAACTAAATGTTATAAACTGTTAAACAGTTCCTTATTTGTTTATATCGTTAATCTCTTTATCAATAACAGTTAATTTTTAGGTTAGGTTCAACAAATATTCACATTTATGAATGATTTCAGGTTCATTATCTTTTTACAGATTATCATTATTCATTAACATATTTTTTCTATGCTAGTTGGTGCCAGTGTTAAGAATCCTGGAGATTTAAAGTACCTCTATGAGGGCCATGAAAATTTTACAGCATTCCCAACGCAATTGATCATGCCTAGTTTGATGGCTACAATGACTTCACCAAAAATCATGAGTGCTATTCCTAATACAACTTATGATCTATCTCAGGTATTTATTTTTCAGTAATACATATTGTTCGTATTAAGTGCAGTCATTTACTCCTAAAATAGTCAAGAGTTTTTGTTGTCACTTAGATTCGTGGGTCGATCAAATATAAACAAAAATTTAGTTCTTCAATTTTTTTTTTTTTTTGAAAGATAGGCTATAATTAAAATATTCTTATTTTTCTATGTAATTACCAAGCATTGTAATACATTTTCCCCATCGAATTGGGAGCTTTTTGATCCCGTTAACGTTGAAAGAGAGGAGGCGGGTATAAAAGCAGTTACCCACGAACATCTTCATTGTTCTGTCTATGTCAAAATGCTGTCCTCCCATTGCCTCTTTGAGTGGGCTGAATAAGGAGAGAAGTCTGGGCTATATGGGGGATGTTAAAGAATCTCCCAGGAGAATTCCTGTAATTTTTGTTGCGTTCGTACAGCTGTATGCTGTCTGGCATTGTCGTAAAGCAAAATGACATTTCTTCTGGGTTGTTTCAGTCTTTTTGGTTGGTAAGCGGCCTTAAGTTCATCAAGGAAACAGTAGTAATCCATGTTGATGAAGGAAATCACTCCTTTAGAAAAAAAAAAAAGAAAAAATTAATTTTGCCTTCTTGTGACCAAAGAATGTTTGTTGGGTCCAAGGGTACTTTTCCTTTAATTAAAATAAAAATAATTTCTTCCTGCTCAATTAACTTCTCATCAATATATACATATATTTACCATATTTACAAGTTTAAATTTTCTGACGATAAAATCAACATTTTCTGACATCAACTAAAATAATTTAAAAGAACCATTAATATTTAAACTAACTTATTTATTACATTCTGTTAAATATAATACCATAACTCTCAATTATTATTAGAATGCTTTCCGCTGGGTTAAGTATAATGTGATCTGTTTATACTCTGATATGGCTGGCATCAGAAGCGTTACGGAAGTGACTTCTTCTGTGTGGGGTCACCCCACAGCGCTAGTGGCGGCCCATGCCTTACCAATCTAGGCTTACAACAACTTAACAGCTGAACCAGCCGTTACATGCTGACAAATGAGTTTTGCCTTAACGGAAGGTTGCTCGCCTTTTCCTAGCCATTTCATCCTG
The DNA here is from genome assembly GCA_003667255.2 of Euschistus heros. NCBI lineage: Eukaryota > Metazoa > Arthropoda > Insecta > Hemiptera > Pentatomidae > Euschistus > Euschistus heros. The sequence goes on along the minus strand of RCWM02000416.1, from coordinate 303,832 downwards.
GCATGCTTGCTGTGGGGGAGAATCCATTTTTCATCAAAGGTCCCGATATGGTTCAAAAATCCTTCTGATACGGGAAGTGCAGTGGAGGCGCTCGTGCACAACTAGCTTTATACTCAGCGCACAGATAAATGATTCTTTGAATATCTGAACCATCAGTTGAGAATATTGATCGGGTCTGTTAAGAATTGATCATTTTCAAATGTCTTGATATATTATAGCTCCTTCTTCAGTTCTACTCTCTTCATTGTCTGCCTTAACTTTCTCCATCAAATCTTTCTTTTCACGTAGCTTCCTTCAAAATAGACAACATACGTTTTTCATTTTACTGTGCTTTTATTGTACATGTATTTTTACTAAGCATATTTCTTTCTTGCTAAAGCCATTTTTATTTGATCTACAAACTAGGTTTTCTGTTTTTAGATGACTTTATTCCTTTGTCTATGTCTTGTAGATGTACAGTGGATTAGCCAAAAGAAAATTACTACTTGTTTAGCTACCATTCCTTTATTTTTCAAAATTTGTTAAGAGAATTCCTCACTCTTTCAAGTTATGTTGTCATTAATACCTAACTAAGGAAGTGTTAGGCTTATGACCTCCTTAAGCATTCCACTGGCTCTTCATTACTATCATTGTAGTGTTTAATAAACATTACTTTGTTTAGCTGGATAAATTTTATTTGTTTATTGTGGCTAAACATCTTAACGTACTCCAACTAAGTGTAGAAGCTTATCGACTTATTTTAGCTAGAAAAAGGTCAAGATATTTTCCTTGAATACATCTCAAGTTTATATTATATATTTATATTATTTTTTAATTGGCTTGTATATATTTTTAGGTTCTACATGGTGAACAATACCTCGAAGTATATAAGACATTACCTTTGAACGAAGAGCTGAGGAGTACAGTCGAAATCATAGAAGTCTTAGATAAAGGGAAAAATGCTGTGATTATTTCTGGTTGTAAGTAGATCATTTATTTTTAATTTAATCATAAGACAAATGTTCAAACCTTCTAATTAATTATAGAAGAATCATTTACATGATAGTAATTAGACCTATTTGAACATATGGAGTTGAGCTTTGGGGCTCCAATAAATCATCCAATTCATCTCTTACCCAATCCTTACAATCCAAAATCCTTCGAAAAATCCTCAATGCTCCTTACTTTATCACAAACAAACTTATCCATGAAGATCTTAATGTAACATATATTGCTGATTTAGCTCAAACTAGATACCTACCCTTTCATAGTAAGCTCTATAACCCCCCAGAGCCACCAGTGTCTCATCTTGCTTCCCATTCTATTCCAGACAACCCTGCGGGGCATCAAAAAAGAAGGTGGCCTCAGGACCTTCTAATATAGAACTTTTAATTGGCATGTCATTATGAGCATTATCTTCACATTTACTAGAGTTATTTTTTTAAAATTTAATGTATACAGTTGTTAATTTCAATTAAGAGCTAAAAAAAATAATAAACATAAATTTAATACATTTTTAAGGTATTGGTGTAAATAAAATATAATTTAAATTTATCTGTTATGTAATAAAAAATGCTAATATTTTCTTTGGGATTTTAATAAAAATTTGGGAAGGGAAACAAAGAATATGTATAAATGTACACTCACACAACACTTTTGATACTAAGTATTATGGATTGCAGTTCTATATTTAAAAATTTAAAAAAAATTATCCTGGCAATGAAAAGTTATTATTAATTTATTTTTTTGATGATTATTTCAGCAAAGACCTACGATAAGAATGATGAACTAGTTTGCTATAATGAAATGGCTTCTCTTGTTGTGAATGGTGGTGGTTTTGGTGGGCCAAAAAATTCATCCAAAATCAAACCAACCGAAGAACATCCTAAGAGAAATCCTGATGCTACTGTTGTTGAGGGAACAGCTGTTTCGCAGGTAATCAGTGATCAATAGAATTAGTGTAGTTTCAAACTTTGATCTTTAATTTATTATTTTGTTTTCTATTTCAATTATAGGTTAAATGTAGATACTTTATTGTTTTACTTTACTTACCTTTATACAGTAACCTTTGTTGTTTATTTGGGCTTAATGTCCTTGTGTACTCTAACTAGGGGAGGAAGGGCGGGTTATCCTACAGGTTACCAATATTTTCTAGCTAGGGTTGGAAGCTCAAGGTTCATTCGTGGGTCCACCATGAAATAAATTTTAACCCGCTCAGGTGGGATTGGAACCCTCGACCTACCAAGCTTGCTGAGACCCTCGCCCCAACTCATTCGGTCATCGAACCCCTACAGCAACCTTTATCACTCAGTTGTCACCGACTTATTTAATATATTGCCCACCATTAACCCAAATTTTAACTATATTTGTTTAGCAGATTTTAAATACATTTATAAAATAATCTTGCATAATTTTAGAGTTTACACCAAGAACTTTCAAATGCATCTGCTTTTGAATGAAAAGAAAAGTCTTTTTCACTTTTATTTTGCCCTATAAACTTTTAATACCTCGGTAATTTTTATAAATTTTTAAAGAAAAAGCAGATTAAAAGATAAAACAAAATATATCAGAAGCATATTTGTAAATTATTTTAAAAATGCGGGCAATTGGATGGCATGAGCACTCTCTTCCAGTGCCTCACACAAAGGGTCTTTCCTGTTTGTTTCTTATCCGCCATGCCTCTCCATTATTTAGTAGGGCCGTATATTCTCCTCATATACTATCCTCATCGGTTCAAAACCCATCCTTAATGCCGTTTCCTATTATACACTGCTTTACCTCAATAACCTTCCCATTCATTTCCTAAACTCTATTAATAACCTAGGAGTTACCTTTGGTCAACACCTATCCTGGAACAACCATATCGCCCAAATTTCAAAAAAATCCATCATGATCCTTAAACAATATAGATTTTGAGGTTCCTTTCCCCAAAATACCCGTCAACTTCTAGCGTCCTCTCTTATTTTCCCTTGCTTTGATTACGGTTCCTTGGTTTATGGAGGACTGTCTGATGGTCTCGAGATGAAGCTGAGGAGACTGATGAACTGTTTCATTAGATTTATCTTCAGGATCCTCAGGCAGTTACATGTTACTGAGTTTGGGTGGCTTTTACCTGAATTCTGACAGCAATAATTTCTGGGTACTTTTCTATTCCAATCTCTAAAAACCAAAAAAACCTTCCTATATTCATGACCTATTAACTCTGCGTTCTTCTAAACAGATCTTAACCATTTAACCTGTATACCCCCTCACATAAAACTGCTTCCTTTGAAAAATCCTTCATCATTTGTGATATCTCCTTCTAGAATTCCCTACCCATTCCTATTTGTAAAGCTGCTTCCCCAACCTCTTTTAAAAATAATTTATTTTTGCACTTTTTAGACAATCAATCTTCCGCAAATATGTAAATAATAAGGTAAATATTTAGAATTATTTTATCTTTTCATATATGATTGTATTTTATGTTATTATGATTATTATTTTTTAAACAAAATATTAACTTCATTTATTTTTGTTTTTTAAACTTTTTTTTTATTTGCATACTGTTTTTCTTTTTAAAAATTCACTGTCTTTACCTGAGTTACCTAATTGCCACTTGTATTGTGATTATTTTATTAGAATAATAGTTTTCAAAACTAGTATTCCAATAAAATAGTCACAATAGAAGTGGCAATTAATTCATCAATCCTAATGGCATTGATGCTTCTATGCCATCATGGTGTACCTCAAGTGGTGTTCACTGTCTTTTTTTGACTTGAGGTATCTGCCCCAATAGAAATGGCAATTAATTCATCAATCCTAATTGTCTTTTTTTGGTTACATCTTTTTGTTTATTTTTCTTCTTGCCCTGATGAAGGCTAAAGTGTATGCCGAAACGTCGGCACAATAAATTAATATTTATATTTTAGTTGTGTTTCCATGACTGCCTACCCCAACTACCTACATCTCCATTAGTTCCACAGTCAACAAGCTTCACATTAATTATTGTTTTGTATTGTTGATACTAGGCAGCTTTGTATCGGTTGGCAGGAGATTTGAATCCTTTGCACATCGATCCTAATTTTGCTTTACTCGGAGGCTTTAAGGAACCTATTTTACACGGACTTGCTTCTTTGGGATTTGCAGTGCGTCATGTCTTATTAAGATATGCAGACAATGATCCTTCATTGTTCAAAGCTGTGAAGGTTAGTTATTGAATGTAATTAAATTATTTTTATGTTTATCATTCTTATCTGTAATCAGATTCATGTATGCATATGTGAATATATTTATTTAAATGATATTAACTTAAGACTTTACTTAAATTATTTTGTTAGGCTCGCTTTGTGAAACCTGTTTTGCCTGGCGACTCATTGAAGACAAGTATGTGGCGTCAAGGAAATAGGATCTATTTTCAAACTGATGCAGTCAAGGCCAAAAATACAGTTATTTCAGGTAATACTAATTTTTTTTTTTTTTTTTTTTTTTTTTTAACAAAACAAACATAGAACACATGTATTTCAAAAGTGATACAACTCAAAAATCTTTTTTTTAAATTTATCTTTTTCACTTGAGGTACGCATGATGATATAGAAGGATCAATACAATTAGGATTGATGAATTAAATGCCACTTCTATTGAGATTCAACTCGCGTCCGGATTTGATTGTCTAATGAGTCAAACTCAAGTGGGTGGAGTACAGAAGTGAGTTTATTGTGGAGGATATAAATATATATATATAAGGATATAAATCTCAATAGAAGTGGCATTTAATTCATCAATCCTAATTTATCTTTTTGTTTAAGTTCTATAGTCTTCTATGAAATGCCAAAATTGTATCGAATTAACTTAAAATCCCACCTGATCCATCTCTATTGTGGTTGGGATTAAAAGATAATTAAGGTATACTTTCAATATTTCATACAAGACTGTGAGAATTTTACATTTTTTTAATGTAGGGTTTTGAGTTGTGTCACTTTAGAAATATTAGCTATATAGCTAATTATTGTACGATATTAGCTATTCATATTTTCTAAATGAGGTTTGTTCAATCAGTCCTCAGACAGAAAAACAAACTAATTTAGGCAGTCTTTTTTTTTTTTTTTTTTTTTTTTTTTTAATGATAATCTATTAGCTTTTTAAATGTTTTAAACCATGTATTGTTAATTCTTCAAGTTTTTGAAAAAGTAGGATTTCTAAAGGTTGTGCTTCACAATAGGCACATGTTGGTTTTGGTGATGGTCTTGTTGTTTGACATTAACTGTTGCATGCCAAGCTATTTTTTTCAAATTTGGAAATAAAAGAGTGTTACAGAGGGCTAAATTTGGTGAATATGGTCGTTGAAACAACTGTACATAAAAAAACATACATCCAGAAAAATAATATAAAATAATAAAATGACAATTGCTTATGAAGCAACTACCCACTGGTAGCACTTAAATAAAATTTCTTTGAGATATCTATAATCTATACTATTATATAAAAGGACAAGCCATATTTTGTTTGTGATCACTAACTGCGAAAACTACTGAACCGATCTGTACCAAATTTTAACCACATCATCATAGTTCAAGGAATGTTTAGCAACAATAACATTTAAAGATTTTCAATTATATTGTCATGAAAAAAAGCGATAAATATGTGGTGCGCAGTGAAGTTTGATAATCAACCGATAGGTGTCGAGCACCATTCGAGAGACGTTATAAACGTACGGTGTTATATTGAGCTAAACAATTTTGATAAAATTTACTTATTTTCAATTCAATTTTTATTTAAAAAAGCTATAAATATACGGAGGGACTTGTGGATCACTATGCATTTTAAAAATTGACTGATATATGGCCATTCTGCAACAGAGTTAGCAAAATGGTAAAACTATTAAACCAAACTGTACCAAATTTTAACTACAATACCTTCATAGTTCTAGGAAAGTTTATAATAATAAATTTTACTATAATAATAATTAAAATGTATAGTGTTGAGTGCCAGAAACAAAATTAGCCAAACTGTCACATACTTTTATGGTTAGAAATTAAAATCCAACCAGATGCATCAATATAATTATTTCTGCCAAATTGGATGTCTAATTAATTATGCTTTTAGTATTCAAACACCTAATCAATGTAATTTTAACCAGGTTAAAAATTACTGCCATGCTTGAAAATATCATTGAAGAATTAATGCTAAATTTAATACTTCAATACTAGATTATTATTGATAAACAAATGAAATTCAATTATTAGTTAAAATAATCTAAGTTCTTTATTTATCAGAGAGTGCGATGGGGTATGATAGTTTATCTATAAAACTATACACTATTTTATCTGTATACACTTTATGGTACTCGATTAACTGCTGTTTGGGACCAAGATAGCCTCGGATAACCTAATTCTCGGTTAATCGAGACTCTAAGAAAGTCATGAAAATACATACCAAAAAATAACATATATATTATAATAATATTCATAAGTATGTAAAAGAAAATTTATGGTTTAAGTTCTATTACTGAAATAGGTTTCGAATAATAAGAAAGTATACTGATAAGTGAAATTACTGTTATTAATTTCTTTTCTTTTCTTTTTTTTTATGTTCAGGTGCTTACGTTGACTTGCATAGCGTTGTCGACAAGAAGTTACCCCCTCCTCCATCTGGAGGGCACACACTTTTTAATAGCCCTGGAATTATTGATGCCATTCAAGAAAAGTTTTATTTAAGCGAAAATTTGCGAAATACTAATTATAATTGTCTCATAGAAGTTGATGATTGTGGAAGAAAAACCTCATGGAGTAAGTTTAGTTACAACAATTGTATTAATATTAAAGTCATTGTAATTGTATTTAACTAATGGAATTATAGTAAAAATATTTTTTATTCATTAATGAACAATCGAACAATGATTAGATATTATCATGATGCTACAATTAAATTTTTCATGTTACAGTTATACATAATGGTGCTATTAGTATGGTTATTCCTTCTGATAATGAAAACTATGATGCTGTTTTGAGGATAAACAACAGCGATTTGACCAACTTGGTAGGTGTAGATTTCAAGCACATTTAGTTCATTTTGATGTGAAAAACCTTAAATTTCTTATTATAGACTGTAATTTAAAACTAAAAAAATATTTGTGGAATATATTATCGGTAGTTGTCGTGAAGAAGTGGATAAATCAAATTACCTGGAAAACGAGTCAACTACTAATCTTCCAATCAGGGTTTTTAATATATGCATTGTAAGTAATTAGTTAAGTTGTGCTTCTTAAAGAAGGCCTTAATGGATCTATTTTGGTGCAAACGGTATTTTTTGATTAATTCCTGGATTTAGGAAAACGATCAAATATGCCCGACAGAAAAGTTTACAATTTTGACTTATCCACTTCTTCACAACAGCCAGGGATGTGTGAAAAGCTTAAATGCACATAATTTCGAATTCTTAAGGCTGGTACAGGTATAAATGACAGGTCTGCCTTTGACAGGTGGACCTGTCAGGTCATACTGAGAGTGTAGATGAACAATTACTGTTAGTTTTTACAAAATTTATACTTATAGATGTGTACTCATCTTTACTAAATTTGGAAAGCAAAGATTAAGATGTTGTATAGCTGAGTGGGAGTGGGATAGAGCTCTTCTGGTCCTGCTCTATATTTTTATTTTGCTGTTGTTTTGGCCATATCTTTGATTGCCATCGTCAGGGCTAAAACAAGAATATGTCGAATCCAGAATAAGAATAAAAAAAAAAAATAAAGATATAATATAAATATAATAAAATAAGTAAATTTCTAATAGAAGTAAATTAAAATTAAGTGAAATGTAATAAGGTTAACAAACAACTTTGAAAAAATAAAATTAGAGAATGATATGAAAAAATATTTAGGTAAATTATACAATGATGAAGTTAACATTAAAACTATGATGACAGGTCAAATGACCCTTTTCGGAATTTTTGGCTGAAGTTCTTGGAAACTCACTCGTCTCTTATTGTTGTTTTTTACCAAGAAATTGTGGTAGAAAAAAGAATACATGAAATGTCGGTAGTTTTAGTGTTAATATATTTTTAAGTTACTTATTTTCTTTATCATTGTATAATTTACCCTACATCTTTTTTAAATCATTTTCTGATTTTCATAGTATTATATTTTCAAATTTGTTTATAAACCTTATTATATTTCATTTAAATTTAATTTACTTATATTTTTATTTTATTACATTTAAATTTTATTTATTAATTTGTTTGCACTTTCCTTTTCTGATTCTGTATTCGACTATTTCTTGTTTTAGTCCTGATGATGGCCTTCAAAGATATGGCCAAAACGATGGCAAAATAAAATATGTTTTGTTAATTTTAACATTGCTTATTCTTTGCCTGATCTCTCTCTACAACCTATTCTCCATTACAATTAGGATTGATGAACTAATTGCTACTTCTGTTGAGATTTCCTGATGCCCTCATGGAAGAAGGTTTTGGGTTGATTAGAAAAAATCGACGGCCCCTAATTGCCTAGTTTCGAATACTAAACATTCATCTTCAGTGCTGAAACATACAAAAAAAATTTTTTTCAACAAATCAATTCTATGTTACATAGATTATATATAATAAAATCCGTTGTTGAGAGAATCATTTCACGGAGCGTTTGTTTATGCAACTGTGTCAGTTGTTTTGGAACCCATCTTGCACAAACTTTATCCCAAGTCTGCTGTTTTTCCTCGAGGTAAGAAAAAAAAAAAAAAAAAAAATTTCGGCCCCTGATACACCTTCCGACCACAAAAAACGTTTTTATTAACAGCAAAATAAACATAAACATAACAACGAATAAACAAAGCATGCGCCATCAATAGAAATGGCAATTAAACAAAAATTCATCAAATTATTGACTCTAATTTTTTAAGAGGTTGATCCAATAGAAATGGCAATACATCATCATGCATACCTCAAGTATTTTACATTAATTTTATTGAAGAAAGATGTTTGAATTGAAGTTTAAATGTTGTATAATCATTGTTGATTTCTAGGTAACTGGTAGAACGAGCTATAAGGATTCTAACAGTCAAAAGATGGTTAGCGTCGAAGGTGATGAGAACCTTGCAGCGATCATATTACGCTCACTAGCTCCCCAAATTAAGTTATGAAGGGAGTTTTATTCCAAATGAAAGAACAAAATATAAATTGTAATCTATCTTATCTATACTCATCCGGGGATTCAATGCTGTAACTAGTATTGGATTATTTATGTATGAGCATTTGTAATTAGTGATAATATGAACTGATAACGTATGTAATATCATTCGATATAAATATAATAAAGAGTTATTGAACCTGAACGATCAACATCAACATCGCCAAAATCTCAGGTCATAAACATCTGTTCAGCGCATCCGAATCCCTCAGCCCCAGGGGAGTCTAGATATAATCGAACATTCCCATATCGGTTGGTTCAATTTTGATTGCTATTTTTGGGATTCATTCATTATCATGCCCAAGAACTTTACATACCCAAAACTCATCTCATGACGCAATGATCTTATTTGAACTGTATATACTAAATGAAGGCTTGGAAATTTCACATTGTGTTTCCTTCTAAATTCTCTGTAGCAGTCATTGTTATTTGGATCAAATGAGGCATCGACTTTCAAAATAGGATAAGCGAAAATCGTAAAACAAAAATACTTTGCAGAACAGTGTGTGAAAACCTGAATATTAAAATGGATTTGTCCTCTCTGAAGGGATTAGGGAAGTCACAAAAGAAAAAAGATGGAATGATTATATTTATAAACCAAAGTTTTAATATACAAAATTAAAAATGGTAATTTAAAAAAACCAAAAATTAAAAAAAAATTTTAATCATAATTTCATATGTTTACCTGTTAAATACACATATTTTTGTTTATGGTTATGTCATGAATAAGGAAACCTAAATTTTCAGGTTATAATGGCATTCAGTATGATTTGAATGGAAACTATTTTAATTTTAAAACTAAGCGATAAAGGAGAAAAACTAAGAAAATTAAAAGTTTTTTTTTTTTTTTTTTTTTTTTTTTTAAGAAATAGTGGATTTATCCCATTTTGAGTGTCTACACCACAGATATTCTCTTCAATGCTTCATTTTTGAATACTTGAAGTAGTTGTTCTTTTTTTTAGCATCAGCGGCCATGTTTTGAACATGTAAAGAACTGTTGCAACAAATATTGAAAGTTTTGCTGCAAAAAGAAGTTTGTTGCTAAGCCAACAAAGCAAATATTTATCTTTTTTTATTACAAGATTTTGAATTAGTTCCAATATTCGGTAGACTGGAGCTACCTCCTTTTTGCAGGACAGCCTTCAATTGTCTTAATTTTTAAATATTGTCTTTAATTTTATTTTTTTTTTAAACCTAAGATCACAGATTGGTATTATACATTGTTTTAAAAATTATTTTTGTTTTTATTGTTATTTAATTTTTTGAGGATTAAAGTACATCTGATTAGTTATATTAATATAATCATATTAATTTGGTAGGAATGAAAATAAGTAAGGTTGCCTTCGTTGTCGGTTATGAATGTACAACCTGGTCAATGCTCTGAATAGATTCATTTTAATTTGTGAAATTTGAGGCAGGTGTTGAAATTTTTTTTGCAATTTTTACTCTAGACTACTTAGATATTATTCCCAGTTTGCTTAAATTTTATTCACTCAATTTCGACTGTTATATTTTTAGTTATATTAATATTAAGAATTAGTCTTGGTTGGGGTTAGATTCAGTTATTGAACAGATTGTAACTGATATTGTATGGTTCAGTATATAATATATACTTGATACTAATTTTTATGCTAGACAAAGGTTGTATTATTGTAAGTGCATAGGTATGATAAACATAGAAAAAAAATCTTCTCATAAGATGATATATTTCATGACAATATTTTGAATATTATATTTTTTTATCGTTAGTGTATGTATACTGTTTTATAAAAAATGTATATTTATCAAAAACTTTTAAAAGGATAGTGTTGTTATAAAAATTTTCATAATTTTATTTTATTCTCAATATTTCTTGTCGAGAATAAACATTCCATTTTCTTATTACAATTGAATATAGTTTTTATATACCACTCCTTCCATCCTTATTCATACAACTTAATATGGGGTGATAGCCATTGATGGTGACTGAAACATATGTTAATAAATTATTGTTCCTTTCAATTTAAGGAGAGGCTGTGGAATATTCAGGTTGCAGTGGTTCCCTATTGAGAAATCAGAAATAGAGTAGGCTAAGCAATTTGTCTTACTTTAACATTAATAGAGTTCATTACAGATTTTTAATTTACTTGCTACCTGCTTATCATTTCTTGCTGTATTCTGTCTTTGACATATTACCTTATTCAGATTTATATATAAATATAAATAATATTAATTTTTTAAAAATTAAAAATGATCAAAAAAGAAAATATATACTTTCAATGATAATGTGGTATTAACCCTTGACCAGAGGCTCATACTGGCAGTATGTATCCAGGCAGGTTGACTTTTTCTACCACAATTTTCTTTACGTTTTAATAGTTTTTTTTCTTTTTCTTTGACTTCTCTCATATATTTTTTTGAAATAAGTGTACAATCTGCCTCAGTAAAAGGCAATAGGTACAGAGATAAATGTTTTCATGCATATCATATTTACAAATGCACACACACACACACACACACAACTAATAATAATAAAAAATAAATAAATAAATAAATATCTTCATAAAAATAAAACTAATAATTAAGATAGTATATTAAGATCTGATTTAAACTATAATGTATTAACATCAAATTTCATTGTTTTTAGTTGTAATGGGAGTAATATAACCTAAAAGTATTAATTATGTTTTTATTTTACATTAGGAAAAAAAAATTAACAGAAATGAACTTTTACCTATAAGACTACAATATATTTTTTTTATAACATTATTATAATTCATCAGTCATTTCACCCCCTTAATACTCTCAGTTTATTCATTTTATTAAATGTTTTTTTGGATTTAAACATTTATTGAAATCCGTTGTAGCCCACATGGTATCATCCTTTCCAAAAAATAATTTATTTTTTTATCTCAACAACTTCTGAGGTTGATTTATTTTATGAATCAGCTTCCTTTTCCATTTTACTATTATGTTCCTCATCAGAATGATTTATAACTTCATCTTGGCAGACAAAAGAATCAGATTCCATTGATTTGATAGTGCATGTTCTAGCTTATTTTTCCTCGTTGGTTGCTGTTACAGCTCTTATAAATTCTTGGAGATATATCAAAATATAATTGGATTTAGATGAGTCAAAATATTTGCCTACCAAAGCTTGGATTTAGATGAGTTTATTTCGGTCATGGCTATGGCTAATCGGACGATGCCAGTACCAAAGCTATCCAGGTTTCAGATATTCAATTGGGGATATGGCTGCAATAAGGGCCTATGGTACCAAAGGCCCTTTTTATGGAAACGTTCTAATCTTTTCTAATTCTTTACTCTTCGATGAGTAGAAATTTCTATTCGGTAAGTCAATTAGATAAAAAAATAGAACAGGTTTTGTAACTTGGTCCCAGCTGTGGTGTACCAGAGACCGCTGAACATGTGGTAATTGCATGCACTGCCTCTGAGGCATTGAGAGCCAAGCTACAGAGAGAAACAGGGCTCTACGTTCTAACGGAGAGTGATTTCCCTCAACTAGTATCAGCTGACAACTACCCGTACTACAAAAGTTTTGTGTATGGTTGGAAACCGAAGTGGGGGTAGAGCACTTCAACCTAGGAAGAAGGGGCCACGCCCCAGAAAGACCACTGGACAGAAATGATGCTGACGACAACCCCATCACCGAATAAAGCCTATATAAACGTAAATGTAAAAACTATAAAATTTAATATAAGTATGTTGCTATTTTAATTTAGTATGTTTTAGTTATTATTATGTATTATAGTATGTTGTAGTTAGTATGTAGTATATTATATTAAATATAGGTTGTTGTATTAGATATAAGGTATGTTGTATTAAACACAAGTATGTAGTTATGTGAAGGTTTAATGTATTTTAAATATTAAATGTTATTTTAAACGTATAGTGTAATTTTGAAATGTTAAATGTAAATGTATATTGAAATGTTCTGTTAAATGTTTAAGAAAATGTATTCTTGCAATGTTAAAAGTAATATTGAAATGTTATGTTAAACTGTTAAAACCAGCAGTGATGGCTACAAGCCATCCCTGCAAAACCCGTGTAGCCCAGAGGCAAGGAAGGGAAATAAATAAATAATAAATAAGTAACTTGGTCTAATGGGCCCTTCCTGCAATTTATAGTTCTTGAACTTGCTCTAGGGTATTTAGAAAGCATTATATATATAGAAAGAGCCACTACCAAGCTAAAACAAATCGCATTTACTTTGAAAATGCTGTACGATTTGTTTCATAACTATTATAAGAGGAACACAGGCAAATCCCTACCTCTTTAAAATACAACACTTATCCCAAATTTGTCAGGCAGACTAATTTTGCATTTTTCATAACTAAAACTGATGTTTGCAACAAATGTAAAAAAATTGGAAGTAAATGCTGTAGATCCACGTCATCTCTATATATAGTATCCAAAAATTAAAAGTTAAAAGATATAAAGCACTGAAAGAAAATCACATTTCTCATGCAATGTTTAGCCTTCAGGAATCCACTGAAGGAGATTACATTTACGAATGTGATCTAATAATAACAGAAGAAGGCAAGATGCAGAACAATATCGATTTTACTGTTTTTTTAAATAATCGTTTATATCGTTTTATTTCAAGTTTTTTTTAATGTTATTTTTTTGGCATTATGGCATTTTTTTGTCACTTGTTTATAATACATTGGTGGTAGTTTTATGCTTTTATACATATTATTTTCTTTTTTCAATATATATTTGTTTAATGTTAGGCAGGTATGGTAGTATTTTATGCAAAAAAGGCACTCTATGCAAAATGTACTATAAGTTTTATTTTTGCAAAGCGATTAGAGGATTAAGATGACTTGGCATTTGTTTATTTGATCCCCTTATCAAATCATCATTGCTGGGATGTTAGTTTACGCCTATGGGCCCTTATTGCAGCCACATCATCAATTACGGAGAACATTACACATGCTCACTTAACTAAAGTTGAAACTGAGAAGCCGAGGCCACAGAGTACTGAGAACAGGTAAGCTACTACCATATTACGAAAATTGACCTGAAATGCAGTTCTAAAAACAGTTATGCAACGCTTTCTTTAACACCTTAGCAAATTTTTAAAAAATTGCTGAATTTTTTTTTCTCCTAATAAAGATTAAATACGAAATGAGTAGTACACCCTATCGCCTTCAGAAGGCGCATCTACCCTACTCAAGGGACATGGAAGAGTCGGGGGAAAAGTATCCGTTTTTTTTTTCTTTTCTTTTTTTTTTTTTTTAAATGACCAAGATAAACAGAGATATTTCATTTTGATTATTGGTGTCAAATATCCATATCTTTTTGACAGTTATTATCTATAGGAAATTATCTGTTTTATATAAAGTGAGTCAAATCACTTTCAAAACGAGGCAAACATTAAATATTAAATTAAACGAGGAAAATATTGACATCTCACATGCACTGAGTGACATCCTAAAGTGTTCGTTATACAAAGAAAGGCTCTTACCTACATAAACGTAATTAAATGTTTTATCTTTATCAGAAAAGATTACTTTATCTCTTTGGCCAGATTCCAACATGAGCTTCCTATCCATCCAGTATTCAGTTCGATAAACCTGAAATGAGACCGTTGTTGTGTATATTTATAACAGCCTGTAGCCTTCATTTTAGCTGCTGCTTTAGGGGTCATTATCTTCTACACGATGAGATCCCAGCTGGAAAAGACGTAGGAGAACCGCTATTCTTGACGGCTTTTATCGAAGCGGGAAGAATCGATGAAGGACAAAAAGCCGCTGAAGTATCTGTATCCGACGTGCCCAGTTACGCAGGATTCTTCACTGTCAACAAGAAGTACAACTCAAACATTTTTTTCTGGTATTTTCCGGCTGAGATAGAACCGGAAACAGCGCCTGTATTACTGTGGCTCCAAGGAGGACCGGGAGCTTCGTCCATGAACGGTCTGTTCAATGAGAACGGACCATTTTACTTGAACAAAGATAATGTTCTGCAAAAGAGAACAACTTCCTGGTCGAAGATTTTTAATCTAATTTACATCGATAATCCTGTCGGTACTGGTTTCAGTTTCACCGAGGACAATAATGGCTACCCGACAGATCAAGTACAAGTTGGCAACGATCTTTATAAAGCCCTTCATCAATTCTTTTCTCTGTTTCCTCATTTGCAGAAGAACGAATTTTTCATAGCAGGCGAGTCTTATGCGGGCAAATACGTACCAGCTGTTAGTTACGCAATTCATAACAATAACATAAACAACTCTTTCAAGATAAACTTGAAAGGACTAGCGATGGGGGACGGATGGACCGATCCGGTGCGAATGCTGGGCTATGGAGACTACCTTTATAGGCTCGGCTTGATAGACAGTAATGGCCGACAGTTATTCTTAAACGGGCAGCAGATAGCAATCGAGTACGTCCTAAAAGGTGACTATATAAAAGCTAAACAAGTTGTGGATACATTAGTGTCTGATTTCAATCCACATTCTACACTTTATTACAATTTGACGGGTCTTGAATCATGCTATAATTACGTAACCAATGACGACCATGGGCAATATGGCGATCTCGCCCAGTTCCTCCAAAGTGAGCAAATCAGGCGGAGCATCCATGTCGGAAACATGACTTTCCAAAACGGTCTCAACTCTGCGAAATATTTAGAAAACGACGTCATGCAATCGGTGAAACCTTGGATCGAGGAATTGTTGGAAGAATATAGGATCCTCTTCTACAACGGCCAGCTTGATATCATTTGCGCCTACCCGCTGACGCTGAATGTTCTTCAGCACCTCGAGTGGAGTGGTGCTGCCAAGTACAAGAGTGAACCCAGGAAGCAGTGGTACGTGGACGGTGAATTGGCTGGGTACTCCAAGACGGTAAAAGGAATGACTGAAGTTCTGGTTAGGAATTCAGGGCATGTTGTGCCCAATGATCAACCTCAAAGGGCGTTGGATATGATAATTAGATTTGTCTTTGATAAACCTTTTAACTGAGGCACATATTGTTCTCCAAATGGGGAGGTAAGCTGCAAAACTCGTTCGCTCCATTTTTTAAAAAATTAAGATGGCAGTGGATTCTAAAAGAAATTATCTCAATTTTTTTAAAAAAAAAAAAAAAAAAAAAAAAAAAAAAAAAATGGAACGAACGAGTTTTGCACCTCCTCTCCTCAAATGTATCATTAACAAATTAATTGATAATCTTCCAAGTGGATTTATAAAATATATCTAATAATATTTATAATATTATGAGCCTTCTAGATTTACTTTTTTTACATTTTCATAGTGTAGTAGATATAAACTCACCGTCAAAAGTATCGCAACACTTTGAAATATTTGAATTTTATAAAAACGTATTTTTTATTTTTCATAATAAAGAAAGGTTCTGAAGTCTATAATAAACATTCCTAAACTAGACATAAACAATTTTTATTAAAATAAATAACAATATTTCTTCCAATTAACAAAAAGTTAGAAAATTAACTTTTTAAAATTTTCATTTTTTACAATTTTAACTTTTAACTTTTTAATTTATATTTGATAAGACATATTGCCACCTCTGGCTTGAATGACTACTTCCAGTAGTCTTGGCATACTTGTAAATAACGAAACGAATGATAAACATGGACTGAAGGAAATTTGAATAAAAATAATCTAAAATTCCATCGTTTGTTATTAACAGGGAAAAACATCGATGTGTCTAATCCTTCGTGTCTCACGTTTAATAAATAATATAATATGAATATAAACCAAGTATGGATTAAGGTGAAAACCAAGGAAATCTCGAGGATTATGGGTGTTCCATTACTTTTGACGGGGAGTTTATATATGTATACATTGTTAGAGAACGGCGACTTTAACTTGACTTTGAATTGTCCTATAAGATACTTTAATGGCCATTTACCTGATATATCAACAAATTATACATATCTTGTAATATTATAAAATTATTTAATAATAAATAACTTCTAGTTCTATTTATTTTGTCCTCATTTTGTTTTTCTTTAAAATATCTTTATTAATATTTACAACTATATAGTATACACACATCCAGTAAATGTGTGGGAGAAAATAAATACAGTAACATGACAATAACTTATAAAGCTACCATCCATTGTTGGAACTTTAATAAAGGTTTCACAGTAGAAGGTTAGGATTAAGTTTATTTATTTCGTGAGAGTAACTTTTGATGGATGTTTGATGACATTCTACTTGTCAAAAATTTAATGGAAAATATACGTTTAAAATCTCAATTTTTTAAGTGCAGGGGCGTATTCGACACGCTCTAACTTTGATGATGTCGCTCGGATCGAAAATTTGTTTATAGTTATTTTATCAGAAATTAAATGGAAAATATGTTTTGTTATATAGCATTTGTAGCTAAGACCTACCGTTTAGGAGTTATATTGGTTGAATAAAAATAGAAGTAACGTTTTAAACCCCTGTTTTTTCTCAACTTTGTTAATATGACGGTTAGCAGAATTAAGCAATTTAATTTGAAGTTTGATCATAATTGTAAAGTTTGAAAGGAGTAAGATTATTAGTGCAGCATAGTTGATATTTTTGTATATCCTCATTAACAAATTTTGAATCCTTTCGAGTTTACTGTAGTTGGTTAGACAAGTTGAGCTCCACACCGGTAAGGCATACGAAATCTGTACTCGAAAAACTGCTTTTTAAGTTGGTTTTTGGGACTTAATTTAGATTTTTTGTTGAAATATGGGAGCATGTTGATTATAAATTTATTTTTTTTGCTTTATCTATTTTATTGTTTATGTGGTCTATGAAAATTAGTGATCTGTCTAGCGTTAAACCCAGGTTTTACTTTTTTAATTAAGGGATCTGTTCTCATTTTAAAATAATATAATTGTCTATGAGCAGCCTGCGTTTTATGAAAATAATGGCTTTTGATTTGCTTGCATTGTCCGAAAATTAATGCATGATTTCATGTTTAAACCAAAACCTCAAGGCTAAAATGACAAGAAGCTGCCCGTCTTTACAGACTACTTCATCATTTATTAGACAAACGTTAACAGTTCCCCATTAATTACAAAAGACTCATTTACATGACTGTGATTAGATCTATTTGGACGTACGGAGTTGAGCTTTGGGGCTCCACTAAACCATCCAATTCATCTCGTATTCAATCCTTACAATCCAAAATCCTTCGAAAAATCCTCAATGCTCCTTACTTTTTCACAAAGAAACTTATCCATAAAGATCTTAATGTCCCATATGTTGCTGATTTAGCCCACACCAGATACCTATCCTTTCATAGTAGGCTCCATAACCACCCAAATCCGTTAGTTTCTCAACTTGCTTCCCACTCCATTCCTGACAATCCTCCGAGGCGTCTGAAACGAAGATGGCCTAGAGACCTTCTAGTGTAGAATTTTTAATAAAGTGCTACTGATGAGTAGTTCTTTTCAAGTTTTGACATGTTATTGTGATCGTTGTCAATAATACATTTACTTGATGTATATTTTTTGTACAGTTGTAAATTTCAATAAATGTATATTAGAAAAAATAAATAAATAAAAAAAAAACCCTGATATTATTGTTAAAGAGATTACTTATCTATTTATCACAACCAAAACCTGGTACATTACTTTTACTCGACGTCGTAGTTTCGCCCCAAACGTCCTATTTAAAGATGCCATTGCCCAGATCTGATACAGTGTGATATCTTATTTCTTATAAGGAAACGTTTTGCCTTGTAACTCACAGATTTGAATGCCGATTTTTGTGTGGTGATTAGGGACCTATAATAGTGCTAAACTGGAGTTATAGACGCCAATGAGCATTAGGGCCGAGGAAAAAAAAAAAAATAAATAAAAACCAATAAGACAATCCTGTGTTATTTTTTTCCTCAGCTCTCAGTTAAGATAGAGAAATGATTTATTCACGTAAAATTGTAGTTTTGTATGCTATCTCTTTACCACAACCAAAACCTGATAAATAATATCTTTAATAATAATATCAGGTTTTTGTTTAAACATGAAATCCTGCATTGATTTCCGGAAAAATTTTACGTGAAAAAATTATTTCTCTATCTTGACAGAGAGCTGAGAAAAAAAAAACAGTGTCATTTTCATGTTGGTTTTTATTTTTTTTCTCGGCTCCCGATGCTCATTGGCGGCTATAATTCCAGTTTTGCACTATTATAGGTCCCTAATAACCACAATTCAATTCAAGATTTTCAAATCTGTGAGTTACAAGTCAAAAAGTCTCCTTGTAAGATGAAACCATATCACACTGTATCAGATCTAGGTAATGGGATCTTATTAAATAGGACTTTTGGGCCGAAACCACAACGTAGAGTAAAAGTAATGTATCAGTTTTTTACAGTAATGTTGTGGTAAATAGATAAATAATCTCTTTAATAATATCAGGTTTTGGTTTAAGCATGAAATCCTGCAGTAATTTCCGTAAAACCCAATATTTACTTTCAGTTTCCATTTTTGGCAATACTTATATTTTAAAGTTTATTGTAATATGTTTTTTATTGTGTCGATTCGGTAAGAGGTTGTGTATAATACTGTGTCATCTTTGTATAGGGATATTGTTACATTAGAGTGTCTTGGGAAGTCAGATAGGAAAAGGTTGAAAAGTGTTTGGAGTTAGGTAGGAACGTGGCAAGTAATTTAGAGGATGAGTCCATTTAGGTATACGTACAACTGCGTTTTTGAAATTCGATTGCTTAAAAAAAAACAACCAATTCCTATAAAAATTATGAAATGTTGATTTTCTTGAAAAGTACTTTTAGTATACTGAAAATTATAAAAATTCTAATTAGTTGTCGCTATGTTGATGTATTTTGGTTGATATAATTTAGATTCGGAATGATACTATGGAGGAATACAGATAAAAAAGGAGTCCTTGATTTAAAATTAGAAGAAATGCCTTCTACATTTTATTATTTACATCCTTCATCAAACACAAACCAACTTCAATCCTTTAATTGGCAAATACTGCTAAAAATCTTTTGTTTGTTAATACTGTGTTGTGTGGTTCAGAACTCTCCAAATTGTATAAAAGAGAGCAAATTATATAATTTAGCTTGATATATTTGTGATATGATCAAGTTTTTGGACAGCTAGTGTTATCTTGATCGACGAAGTCTTCGTACCTGATGCCGTTCTTCCACGCTAGTTCTCTGATCGAGAGGCCATTGCTCTTATCGCCTCTTCTTCGCCTCAGGACGAAAGCCATTTCTGTAAAATGAAGAATAAATTAAAAATAATTAATTAAAAGTAAACGAAAAATTAAATCATAGGTTAATAATTGGGCTAGAGAATAGTTTGCAAAAGAAGAAGTACCGAAATTAAGGCTTCTAAGGATATTAACATATTACTTCTTGTGTAATTAAACACATTGAAACACGTTCATCACAATATCGTACATTTTTGTAAAATATTACAGTTTAAAACTGTATCTAAAAGTATGTATAATCCCTAATCTCTAACACCTTTGAGAGAAAAGTGGTTCATCTCACAGGTACACCACTTTTCCCCCCAAAAAATCTTTTAAATATACAAACCATTGAAGAAAAAGTGATGTATCTCAATTAAGGCCCTAAAAATTTATTTATTTTATTACAATACTTCATTAAAACTTTAATAGCCTATAAAAAGGCATGTTTTACTAAATGTGTTGTTAATGTTCAATGATTTTTTTTTTTTTTTTCCCAAGCAGTTCTAATAAAATACCATTTTTCTCAAAATAACGTTATATTGACTAACAACATTGTTCCTATCACTGCCTTCAAAATAACGTTATATTGACCAGCAACATTGTTCCTTTCACTGCCTTCAAAATAGTCAAATGTTGGTTATTTTACAAAATATATGTTGGTTATTTTTTCCACTTACCGGTAATATATCCATCTAGGCCCAAAGGAGAAGGGGAACAGGAGTAGACCAAAGCGTAGTTATCGTAGTCGGTAGAAAGGATAGATACAGGCATGTTTATGATCGTCATTCCTAGGACAAATATATTTAAGAGTATATAAATTGTTGTATTTTAAGTACATTATATATACAGACAAATGTCATATAACAAAAAATATTCTCAATTTAATTTCTAATAAGGGAACTATCGGCAAAGTTTCGATTCGAGCAACAGCTACACTTAAATATACAGATTTCATACGTTTATTTCGTATTAGGAGAAACGAGTCAAAAGGAGTTCACTCATTAGAACCTAGCTCTTAGATATCATAACAAGGATTTAGTATACGAAGAGTTGCGCTCCTACCTGGTTTTACTCTCCTAACAGCTAGCTATCAAACTACGCCTAACGCCCTCACTTTAACAAAAAACGTATCGCTGACCAAGTAGGTCACCGGTAAAACATGTCCCATGTTAATAAATAAATAAATATATATTTATGCAAATTTTGTAAACTTGAAATTAAAACCGACAACTAGAACGGAATCGTATCAAAAGCGTGACCAGAATTAAAAATGATAGCCATTCTAAATGGCAACAACGCTTATAAGATTCTATTCGATTATATTTGCCTTTCTCAAGCACCTACTTGAGCGAAAAAGCATTTTCAACACGTGTGACAATAAAAACAAGGTATTGAAACAAACTTGATGCTTGTGAATTTAGTTTGTTTGTTTATTTCGTTTAACGTCACTTTATGCTGCTATGGCTAATCGGACGATGCTACAGTGGGAGTCCTAAATTTTGCCTATCCAGGTATAATTAGGATAGGGATCTTTAACGAGTACCTGACATCGCACAGGCTCGGGACCCCCATTTTACGTCCCTTCCGAAGGTCGGCATAGCTAAGGATTTTTTACTCCCTTTAAAAAATCCTAAGGTCATCTGCCGGGCTGCGAACCCGCGATCTTGGGTTTAGAAGGTTGCTATGCTAACCACTACACCACAGGTGACCCTATTGTGAATTTAGTGTTTCCCATAAAAAAGGCGATGACAATATTTTTAATTTCGAATATTTTCTTTCCCCCAAAACTTTAATACTCTCTTGAATGCTGTTAGAAAGAAGTTTATATATATATATATATATATATATATATATATATATATATATATATATATATATCAATTTATTGAAATTTACAACTATACAAATATGTACATCAAGTAAATGAGCTGATAACGATTACAATGACATGTAAAAACTTGAAAAGAACTACTCATCAGTAGCACTTCAATAAAATTTACACTACAAGATCTCTAGGCCATCTTCTTTTCAGACGCCTCGGAGGATTATCGGGAATTGAGTGGGAAGCAGGTTGAGAAACTAGGGGATTTGAGTGGTTATGGAGCTTACTATGAAAGGATTGGTATCTGGTTTGGGCTAAATCAACAACATATGGAACATTAAGATCTTTATGGATAAGTTTATTAGTGACAAAGTAAGGAGCATTGAGGATTTTTCGAAAGATTTTGGATTGTAAGGATTGGATACGAGATGAATTGGATGGTTTAGTAGAGTCCCAAAGCTGAACTCCGTACGTCCAAATAGGTCTAATAACAGTCATGTAAATAAGTCTTTTGTAATGAATTTGGAGCTTCGATCGTTTTTCTAGTAAATGCTGAAGTAGTCTGTAACGACGAGCAGTTTCTTGTCGCTTTAGTCTTGTATGTGGATTCCAAGTAAGAGGAAGAAGTTAGGATTGAAATGATGATTTCAATTTTTGCTCAAACCAAAGCTGAAAGCGATACTTCAGTTTATTAAATGAGATTGAGATATCTGGAAAGTATGTTTATATGACAATGAAATGATACAAATTATGAGGTTCTAAAAATAAGTGAGAATAACTTACCGATAAATGGGATCGTAACGTTGAACGTGGGCCTCTGCTTGTCTTCCAGTGTGACTACAACGTTTTGACAAACCGTTGAAAATATTCTGAAAAGTTGTATTTGGTTAATAGTAAATAAGGAAAAAAAAAAACAAAAAAAAAAAAAAAAAAAAAAAAAAAAAAAAACTCCATTTTATCCTGACTGGGAAAAACAATAGATCATATATATGTCTATTTGTAATCTACTGCTTCTGATGGGCTAGAGTGTGTCAAAACAGAACCAACACTTAAAAAATAATGGCAAAACGTTAACTTTCTGTAATCAAACCAATAATAGCTCCCAAACAGAAGGTCCCAACTACAAACGTTAGATAACAAAAAATATTTTCCATTAAATTTCTGACAAGACAGCTGTCGCTAAATTTTCGACATTTTCGTCATCAGCAGAGCTAGAGCGAGTTACAATGTTACATTTTTGAGGGTGTAAAAAACGTTACATATCCGATGGAGAATAAAACGTTAAAACTTAACTTTGTCATTCGAATCAATATAGCTCCTAAAAGGTAGGTTCTAGCAACAAATGTTATAGAACAAAAATTGTCTCCATTAAATTTATGCCAAGATAGCTATCGTTAAATTTGTGATTTGAGCAACACCATCATCCTCTTGGGACATTGCTAATAAATTGAAACTGAATGCTTGCAAATCTAAGGCTATTGTGTTGGGCTCTAGGGTCCTTTTCAATTCCCTAATTTCTCCATAGATTCCAATCCCATAAACTTCCACACTTCCATTACGAACCTCGCCATTGCCTTTGACCAAACCCTTTCCTGGAGAGATCATGTTTCCCTTATTATCCGCCGAACAATTTCCACTCTTCGACTCCTAAACCGCTCCCGCAACTTCCTCCCTCATTCAACTCGTCAACTATTAATTTCTTCCCTCATATTCCCCCAATTTGATTTTGGTAGTGTGGTGTACGGAGGTCTCTCTGCATCTCAGGATGCAAGATTGAAGAAGCTCATGAACTGTTGCCTGAGATTCTAGGGATATCACGTTATGACCATGTATCTCACCACTACACAAGATTAAAATGGTTATTTCCCTTCTTCCGAAGACAATACTTCCTTGGTTCGTTCCTTTAAAAATCACTTTCCTCTCAGTCAGCTCCCTATATCCTCAAAGCATTAACATTAAAGTCATCAGTGAGTTCCCGCTAAACCAGATCCCGTTCCTCAGACCTCTACCTAACTCCCTTCAACACAACATCCTTCAAACTTCCTTTATTTTCAGAGCTTTTAATATCTGGAACTCCCCCCCTTCCATCATTCGCCATTCCACCACTCATAGTAGCTTCAAATCCCTACTTTTCGTTTACTTGTTAGATATTCATTCTAATAGTCATATCGATGAAGAAAATATTTTTTAAAATGTAATATGAATATTCAGAATATAATATTGATTTTGTACATTATTTTAGTACTATTGCACTAAATTTGTATAATTAGTTTCGGCTTAATTTATATTATTTTATCAGACAAGATACATAATTTTTCCGGATAGTTTATATTTCTTAGCTTTGTTTACTGTATTTTTTTTCATTGATTTTTTTTTTTTTTTTTATTTTCCCTATGTTTGTTTTCGCAGCTTATTTTAAATTCTAACCTTAAGATATAATTTGGTTTTCGTGTAATATTTTAAAACATGTAATATTACTTTTATTACTTTTTATCAGGGTTTGAAATCAATAATTATTTTTTTTAAAAAATCATATAATAATTATTATATTTAATTTTTAATTTAAAAATCATTCCTGATTTATAAATAAAAATTTCAATTGATCTTTGATGTTTATTGATTTGATTAAAAATTATGATCACTCACTGAGTGATACGGTATTGCATAAATAATAATGATTAAATTGCAATGAAAAAAATCAGAAAATAAAAATCACCTTTTTGATCACAAATTGATTAATATGTTTTTATACAATATTAATGTACACATTTTCAATATTATATATATAATTTAAAGAGAGCAGAAAATACTATATCCTAACGTTATATTTAGGTTCAATCAAATCCATTACCTTTTCTGTTCCGTTCTTCTGAAAGTTGTAATGGATTTCAAAACTAAAGATGTTCTGTTGCTAATAGTTGACTATATTATTCTCAACCTACTACTCCAGACTCAAAATATATCATGGAGATAATTCCAAAAATTTAACTTTCTGATTTAGAAAGGAATTACTCAAAAATTATTTTTATTGTTAATTGTAAACATTTTGTTCAAAAATAATGATCGGAATTTGATTTTTATCACTTATGATCAAAAATAAAAATTGATCTTAATAAAAATGATCAAATGATTTTAAAAATTCCAGATAAAAATCTTGATCGGATTTGATTTTTATTATTATTTTTTCTTAATTGTCGATTTCAAACTCTGCATTATATTGTAATTTAAATTTATTTTAAATTCCTTAATTTAATTTTAATGGTATTTTTCTTGCTTTTATTATGTTTCTTAATTATACATCCGGCAGCTAGGTCGCCATTAATTGTTCATTGTAATAATTCTTAAGGGGAAATGGCCCCAGAATAATATTTATTTTCATTTCAATTAATTTATTTTTATTTCATTCATTTCAACAGAGCTAGAGCGTTTCAAAATGTTATATTTGTGATTTGAAAAAAAGTTACAGCGCAAAAGAATAGACCCCTAGCCAAAATAGATATCCAGGTCCAAAGAGGTAAATCTGATGTTTCTTTACAGCAGAGAGTCTAGAACACTAATTCATGTACTAGGAAAATGTCCCAACAAACTCACCCTTGACCAACTTATTAATATGTCTTATTACATTTTATATTATATCTTAGAATTATACACAAATTATAAATATTATGAATTATTATTGTATATAGATATTGCCATCTTTAATAAAAGAGATTAGTATGCTGTGTATGTAGCAACCCAATAAAGTTGGGCAGCATTATATTTTTTTATATTAATAAAGCATATCTCTCTCTAAGTAACTCTAATCCTACAGGCATTTTGGTCCTGGAAGGAATATGGCTTCTCCGACAACCCTTTACCACTCAGAGCGATCCACCTGAGATCTCTTTCGTATTTCAAGTTTTCGGTATTTCAACTCTACAGTGTATAACTCTTTCTCTTTCGCCATCTGGGCGTCCTTCCATTATCATCCTAAGGATTCCTAATTGATACGATTTACATGTCTTGACTACCTAACCCTTCAGGTAGCGGGTAGATACTTTTTCACAATCCCAGTGAAGAACAGATCTACTTCAGGGACCTAAAGACCCTGCCCACGCGAGCTCTTGACGTCCCCCACCTCCTTTATACCGGGAGAATAAAGTCCTTTATTACCACCCTATCCCACCTTATTTTTTATTCCTTCCTAGATATTTGTAACCACCTTTCCTTCTGGGGACTTCAGAAGTTACACCGAAGTAACGGGTCACTTCAGTCATTTCAGCCGATCCCCCACACAGGAGTATTTTCAGAGCATTAAAGATGGTCTCGCAGCAAAAAGATTGAGGCTCCTCTACGTCAATATTTGCTTGAAGAGAAATAGAAAGAAGAAGACCACCTAATCCTTATCCTCTTGATACATGAACCCTAATCTGGGACCCCCTGTTTGTTTTAATTCTGAGTTTGGCTCTATGGAAACCGGGTCGGCATTAATCTGAAGGGATGCCAGTCAGGAACTACCTGCCTGACAAACGATGAATATTTTATAATAATTGATTGATTAGCTTTTTAATTGAACCACGAATAATACAATAATAACGATGCAACTAGCATCTGTGGGGACTCGATGGGCGAGTGAGTTGGGGCGTGGGTCTCAGCGCGCTCTTAAACAGAAGGTCGTGGGTTGGATTCCCACCTGGGCGGGTTAAAATTTATTTATTTATTTTAGAACCCACGAATAAATCTTGACATTTCTACCCTGGCTAAAATAGGTTAGTTTAATGAAGGATAACCCGTCCTTCCTGCCCTAGTTGGAGTACATAAGGACGTTCAGCCCCAAAAAAACAACAACACCAGTCTTGCCAACAGTCCCTTTGCCCCTAAGGATAAAAGCGTTACCTTATTTAAACCAATTTTATAAGGTTTTGTTAATTTAAAAAATATATACATGTAGTATGTTGTATTTTGATTATAAACAGAAAAAGGTAAATCGTAACGTACGCATCGATATGACAAATCTTTGAAAGAAAAAATATCGGGACTAAGGAGAAAATGATTGATATTCCGAGATATCTTGCATCTAAACCCACTCTAGTAAGGAGTCACTAATTGCTACACAAACAGTTCAAAGTGATGAGCTAAATAATCAAATGATGTACTTAGCTGTAGAGGTGAAGCTATGAACTCTACTAATGTACTTACAGGGGGATATATTCAGAAAATGTCATGTTGACCGTGTCGCCCAAATAGATGCTGTGGATGGTTATGCACTTCCTGTTGAGGTGGCTGAAGAATGCTCCCAAGCTCTTTTCTTCGTACCAATAGCCTGAGAAGAACTGTAAAAGAACACGTATTAATGCTCCATCTTGTAAATATAATATTAGAAACAAAAATATCGATAGTCAATTCGATTTTACTTAATTATCATTCAATTAAACTTAGATTTCCTGGCTAGTAAAGGTTACTTTACTGTAAATAGTTTATGCTTAGAATAATATTCTATATATGTTATGATGTAATATTATATATATAAATTTTATAAAGAGAGTATATATTATATACTAAGTATATAGTATATACTCTATATAGTAGATACTATATATATAGTAGAGAGTATATATATAGTAACTAGAGATGGTACGACTATGACTTCAGTCGACTAGTTGACGGGTAAAAAGGCAGATTAGTTGGCCAAGCCGATCATTGGTTCGGGTATAATTCGGGTAACATTGGCAATGTTCGAGGCGCTATGTTCATAGATTTTTTTGTTTTTTTTTTCTGTTTTTTGCAAATTGACGGGTGTGTAAAAGGAGTGTTTTAATTTTACAAAAATAAAGCGAAAGCCAGCAATTTAGTTTACTTAAGTTAGATAGTTAATTGAGAAATTTGGAATTTAATCATGACAAAAAGATATCGTGTTTACAAGTGTGTGGACTTATATATGCAATACAAACTTATCTTACAAGTAATCAACGGCTTAGCGAGGGTTTGTGTGTGCATTTTTGAGTATACGCGAGTGCAATTGTAACTTAAGTATGTAAATTGCTAAAATGGTAGTTTCATTTTCGTATTCCAACCTTAATATCACATTTCAATTAAGAATTAAGATTTTTTTAATGACTTCAAACAAAAACTGTGGTTTAAAAAAAATAGTGAGTAATGAAAGTTCTTTCTTAAGTACTTCAGAAGTTAAGTTACAACCATGTTTTCATTTCAATCAACCAATTTTTAAGCGTAGAAATGTTTAAAAAAAACCCGCCTAGTTGGAGGTTTTTGCCGACTTTAAAAGCAGCCGAATAGTTGGCTTTCACGACTAATCACCGACTAATCGGCACATCTCTAATTATAACCAGGATAACTTACAGATAGCCATATTTTAATTTAGCAGCTAATTATTGTAGTTGCTGTTACTGCATGCTACTATAATCGTAATTTAAAAAATAATTTTATCGAAAATTTGGAAAATGGTTTTAAAGATTCCGTTGAAAGAAATGGGAGGTTACATTGTTTTGATAAGGGATGTTTTTCTTACTCGCCTTAAAAGTTGTTAATGTTCTTATAATTTATGAGGCTTTAATATAAATATTGTTGGTTTTATATTATAGTATAAAGTAAATATCATTTGATATTTATTCTACAATATAAAGTAAATATTAAAGAAAACAAAAAAACAAAGAAGCCGGTGCTTTAATGGTGGCGCACTCTGCAGATGAAGCGTGAACATCTCTCGATGAAGTCTGGAACGTCTCAGAGTGGTTCCGCCCATCAAGTTGCTGTGTCGTCCTGAGTTTTTATTGTTCACGATGTACTTATTTCGAAGAGCAATGGTCTTCAGCCGGAGTAAGTAATCATTGAATGCTATTTGCATCATTGTGGAATAATAAGTTAAGGAAATAAATACAAAGTTTGAAGTGTTACAGTAACATATAGAACAGTGTTTTCATTCATCTTTTTTTTTAGTTTGATTGTTGACACTTATTACAATGAATGGAATCTATTTTGTTAGTACCTCAAATATAAGCAAGATTATCTTCATTAAACAAATCTTTATGTCCTTTTTAATGTCTTCATTTCAACTAATAAATCTGAAAAATTGTAGTTGAAGGTTTTGTTGATTTTATTTTAATATTTAATAATGGTCGCTTTGAAGCTGTTATCATATATCCATTTTTTATTTACATTATTTTTAACACAACGTTTGTTTATTTTTTTTTGGCAACGACATCGAACCACCCCTGTTCCCGCCCAAAATACCTTTTTATCGATTGTTACCCTCTTTCGATTTATTTCGATGTTATTGTTGTTTCTTTGTCAGGGGAAGGTTACTCCCCTTAATTTACTCTCAAACCATAAATCCATGTTCTGTTTCCCATTCTATTCATTATATCGTTTCTCATAATGAAAATACGAAAATAATTAAGTTGAAATAAGAGAAAATCAATGTTGAAAGTAATGTATGTAAACTTCTGTTACACCTTCTTACATTTGAGCAGATGAAACAAGAAATTATTAATATTAAAAACACAAAAGAATTAAATTCTCGTTGAAACTGTTCGTATCCATGTTAATATGCCGGGTTATTGCAAAGATCTATCGAAAAGGCTGAACTTGAAGAGTGAAGCATCGTAATCGATATGTAACAGAGATTTTACCAATTTGGTGGACCAGTTTGATATTTTAAACCTTTTGTTTTCTCACTTGTGATTATACGATTGTCACATATTGTTTCTCTGACATCTTATTTTTTTTTCTGCTCTCTCTTCTTTAGTATCTAATCAGGATTAAAGTAAAGGAGTCCATTTTTTTTCTTTGTAGATCCTAAGGTACAACTGCTCTTCCATTTCTATGTAGATGCCAGTATCCGCATCTGGTAAAATATATTTAAATATATATTATTTGTTTTGTTTTTGGTTTGTCCATTTATTAGGATAAGATAAACTCATGTCCATTTATCAGGGAACGCTAAATCCGAAAAATCTGATTTTTTTTTTTTTTTTTCTACAACTACTGATTAGATTGATTATCATATGAGTCATGATGTTTAAGCACCCACAAAAATAAAATATGCTAGGACTATCAAAAATATAAGATATAAGATAAAAGATATAGATAAAAATAGAAGTAATAACTATTGTGATAAAATATTTTAAAAAATCTCTTACATGATTTTATTTGATAAAGTTGTTTCATTGATTTTTTAAAATTAAAAATTCATTGGAAAAATTAAGGAAATAATTAATAAAACAAAATATCGTATACATTAAACTGGATTAAAATTAATGTCGGACCGAAATTTTTATTTTCTAAACCTCAGTAAACGAATGTATTAGGAGGAATTTTTTTATTAATTATATGATCTGGAATCTGAAATAAAGATAGAATGATAATTGATGGTGGGTTTGTTTTGCCGACTGTCCTTTGTTTACAATAATGTCACTTGTTGTTATAGTAATATAACCTAGCTATTGTTGTTGTGATATAACCCACCTATTAATGTCTATTTATATCCGCCTCATCGTGATACTTGCTTTATCAGAGAACGGTATGACAGAGCGCCTTATCTTCGTCTCCGAAAGTGATAAATATCTTAATCTGCAGTGCTGCCATAAAGCTGCTTCGAGTTCCAGCTGTTGTGCTTTTTAAATACCTTCTTCATCAATATGAATTTCGTAGAATGCAGAGAAGTCCAATAAAATAAGGCTATCTTTATATTTCTTGGGGTGCTGAATCCGAATCTGAAGTTTGGTACCACGGCAGACGTCTGCTTCATACCCAAAATCGCAAAAAAACGCCTAAAATACCGGTTATTTTCGGTGTTTTACCTATAAAACGAAAACGAAGCTTTTTTCGAAGAAAGTTTTTAAATATTAATTATAGCTGTAGTTATTACCTACGGAATGAAAAAAACTACTCCGAAATCCGACCATTTACCGCGAAGATATGGTTCTTGGGAAAATGTGTGGAAATTGGCCAACTGAAGGCCAGTCCCACTTCGCGAAAACATGTTTGCCGTACTTTTTTGTCTATAACTACAAAACTATATGTCCGATTCTAAATTACTTTTTTTCATCTTAAAGCTGATTAAATTTACTATTAGACTCTATAAGTGAAGAGTTATTTAATCGGGTCTCTTTGAAATACACATTCCATAAGCTACATATCTCGTACTTTTATGTCATCCACGTTTTTTTGGCACATGTTACGCTATAACTCCGAAACTATTTGTCCGATCCTAAATTTCATTTTTTTTTTTATCTCAAAGCTTTTTAAATTTATTACTATATCGTATATATGTAATCTATATTAAATCCCGTGAAACACCAACGCTGGCATGCTAAATGTGAATTATTTTGGCAAAATATGAAAATTATGACATCTTCAGTGGGCTAATGTGGTTGTTTTAGGGATTTAATATAAATTACTTATATACGATCTAGTAGTAAATATGATCACCTTTTAGATCAAAAAAAAGAAATTTTGAGTCGGATGAATAGTTTCGGAGTTTAGTAAAAATATTTTTAAAAAACGTGGATTTTACAACTACGGGAGTTTTAGCGTGTTTTTAAGGGACATTATTAAAAGTTCATATTTAATAGTGTAATAGTTAATTTTCGAAGTGTTAAACAAAAAGTGAAAAAAAAAAATGAAATTTAGGATCAGCTTTAATATGAAAAAAAGTAATTTAGAATCGGAAAACTCTTCACTTATAGAGTTTTAATCGAAAAAAAAGTTTTAGAATCGGAAACAAAAAAAAGTACGGCAAACTTGTTTTCGCGGAGAAGTGGATCTGGCCGCCAGTTGGCCAATTTATACACTTTTTCCCAAAAACCATATCTTCGCGGTAAATACTCCGATTTCGGAGTAGTTTTTTTTTCATTTCGTAGGCAATACTTCCAGGTGTAATTAATATTTAAAAACTTTCTTGGAAAAAAGGTTTTGTTTTATAGGTAAAATACCGAAAATAACCAGTACTTTAGGCGTTTTTTTGCGATTTTGGGTATGAAGCCGACGTCTGCCGTAGTAGCAAACTTCAGATTCGGATTCAGCACCTCTTAAGAATAAAAGTTCGGCAGTTTTTTCTTGAAAACGGACTTGTGGAGTCTTATTTTATTGGACTATCACTGCATTCTACGAAATCCATATTGATGAAGAAGCCAGCGGTATTTAAAAGCACAACAGCTGGAACTCTGCTGTATCTGAAAAGCTGCTTTATGGCAGCACTGCAGATAAGGATATTTATCACGTTCTAAACTTTACAGTAGTAAATAGCTGTGTCGATACCAAAGTTTCTCGATTCTCGTTACCGACACCTCAATAATTCAGAAAAAACTAAGGCAATGCTAATTGGATCGAAACCCTCCCTTAATTCCCTTTCCTGTAATCCACTTCTTCATCTCAATAACGTTCCTATTCAGTTCACAAACTCAGGCAAAAACCTCGGAGTAGTACTCGATCAACATCTGTATTTCCCACATTACCCGAAAAACCATCTCCATCCTCATACAGCTCCTAAGATTCCGTGAATCTTTCCCACGCAATACCCGTCAATTGTTAGTATCTTCCCTCACCCTTCCCCACATCGATTATGGATGCTTAGTATACGGAGGACTGTCTGGCGAGCATGAAATGAAGGTGAAAAGATTAATGAACTCCTTTATAAGATTCATTTTGGGATCCCCAGGCGTTCTCACATCACTTGCTGGTATTCCGAGTTGAGGTGGCTTTATCCAAGTTTTCGGCGACAATACTTCCTTGGTTCCTTTCTATTCTAATCCTTAAAGTCCAAAAAACCTTCGTGCATTTACGACATTCTTGCCCTTCGTTCTTCCATTCATCTTTTTAACACCAGATCTCAGCCTATTGATTTGTGTATCCCTTCTCATCGAACTGCTTCCTTTGAAAAATCCTTTATTAATCGTGCAGCTTTATTCTGGAATTCCATATCCATTTCGATCCGCAATGCTCCTTATCTCACTTCCTTTAAACATAATTTATTCATCTACCTCCTCAAATATCAATCTTCCGAAATTATGTAATAATATTTTAGTGTTAGAATATTTCTTTTTCTTTTAATTTTGTTATTTACTTATTTTGTTTTTCTTATGTAAACCCAAAGACTTGTATTATATAATTTACACTCAATATAGGTTGCTGCCTGATATGTACGCAGCCAGACAATAATACCTTTTTATTGTTCTTTTGTATTATTCTAAGGGGACAAGGTGTCCCAGAATAAAGATTATTTTTCATTAAAAAATAAAATAAAAAATAATAATGAAAAATTGCTGTCATAAAAAATAATTCGTATGTGTTTTTTTAATTGTATTGGAATAGATGTTACAATCTATTTGGTTTGTATTTATTTTTTTTAGTGCTTGATCTTTGGCATTTTAAAATTGTAGTCCTATTTTTACACTTTCCGAAACCGATTACATTTCTGTAATCGATCACATTCGATTATCGATAACGATTTGACTCTTGACTTGGAATAGCAATACAGACTTTGTATCATCGATTCTCGCTACTGATTGTTTTCTCACGAATCGATAATCGCCAATCCCTACACTACACTAGATCTAGGTGCAATTTATTCAAATATATACAACATATTAAGTTAATTTAAACTCAGATTAGCGAAAACAAACAAATATTAAATTGAAAATTTCAAAATTTTGAAAAACTGCCAGAGTAATAAATTGTGGCTGTATAGATAGGAATTGTTTAATACTGTTATGTCAGAAATGTGAAAAAGAGGTGATTGTATTGAATAAAGAATACTGTTTGCCTTTACTATCACAACTAGAGATGTAAGCCCGACTAAATGGCTGCTATTGTAGTCGGCAAAAAGCACGGACCAGCCGAATACTGTTATTCATTTTTATTTCTATACTATACTGATCGGTTTATTCAAGGGACTTGGTAACAGAATAAAAATGTTTTTCTATTCTATTCTAGGTGAAGTGTGATATGAAGGAAGGAGCACGAAAAGGAAACTGCTATTTTAACAATTTACAAACATGTTTATTTACAATTATATGTAAAAT
The DNA here is from genome assembly GCA_003667255.2 of Euschistus heros. Lineage (NCBI taxonomy): Eukaryota > Metazoa > Arthropoda > Insecta > Hemiptera > Pentatomidae > Euschistus > Euschistus heros. Next base: position 269,690 of record RCWM02000416.1, on the reverse strand, counting down.
TATATATATATATATATAACCTGTACCCGGCGTGTGTTGCTACGCGCCTAACAAAATTTAAAAAAAAAAAAATGTATACAATTATTGTAGTATTTGAATTATTTTGTATATTTTTTTTATTTGAATTGAATATTTTACTTTTATTCATTTTATTGAAGTGCTGATGGATATACAATATTTTTCGTTTTTCCATTTGTTGTGCATAGAAATAAATCAGATGGTTTTCCATTATGTGAGCAGGCCACATTTAACTTTCCATGAGAAAAGCATGGATTTTCCAAATTTAGTCCGCAAACTTGTAGTGATTGCCCCTGTGCCTTGTTGGTCATTGCAAAGACGACTCGTACTGGAAATTAATGGCACTCGTTTAAATTCGAATGACATATCAGTTGTAATTATTCGGATTTCCTCCCTTAAATTTACCATTCATAATATATATATATATTGTTCTTATTTTTAATCATCTGGTTTCTCCTTCTTTTACAATAAACATCCAGGGAATGACAGCTCTCAGCTGTTAGAAATACACTGATTTCTTGAACCGATTTTTATTAATCCACTATTTTTACATTTTTGTCCGTTCCTTGCCACTTATACATCCAATCAATATACCAATAGGTCTATAATCTTCCCCTGAATATGTGGAAAAAAATGCCGCCTCACATGGAGCATTATCTCTTACCGTTTCAAAGTATATATATATATATATATATATATATATATATATATATATATATATATATATATATATATATATATATATATTACAGATTAGTTAAATAATAGTACCTCTCCTGAAGCGGGGCTCTAACCCCCCCCCCTTCATGCGCCCAGAATACCTTTTATCTATTCTAACCTTTTTCCGATTTATTTCGATGTTTAGTCGCTACTTTTCGAAGGAGAAAGGTTAAACTCATTCATCTACGAAGAAACTAAATTCATGTCCAAACTAATATCAACTTCTGTTTTATCTCCTGATATTAAAATGATAAATAAGAAAATAGTGGAAAAAAAAAAAAGATCAAAATATAAATCAATGTTTAATTAATATTATTATTAATCAGAATTTTTTATTTTTATTTTATTACTTTCCCCACTTCTACTCAGATGAGTCATTAGCGGCTTAATATTTATATTAGATTTTGTTAAACAATTTACAAAATTTCAGAAATTCAAAAATGTTTTTGATTTTCTCTTCTGTGTCTTCCAGTGCTTTTTCTATACTTGAGGGTAATTCTACTTTGTTCTTGCCTCAGAGTATAGTGTACACGTTGTTACAATGTGTTTCAATGTGTGTTGTCATGCAAGTTGTGATAATCAGAATTATTATATTACTAAATCACAAGTAATATTTTTTTTTTATGATAAACTTTCTCATGTTAGGGAAGTGTAAATAACAAATTATAAATATATAAAACACAGAACCCTTGTTGAAAGTTGTGATGTTAATTTCTGCTATATTTTCTCAAGGGAAGTGGAAATAAGTAAACATTAAACTCGTGATATGCTTTCTCACGTTCATTTTAGATAGTTGTGTTTTATTGAATTAATAATACAATCTGCCTCTCTTTAGGGCAACGAGTAATGCGGACGACAAAGAATCCATTCACAAATTATGTAAACTGAAAATTTCTCACTTAAGTTGATATAACAAATATAAATTTGTAAAACACCAAATCTATGTAGAAATTAATCTTGTTAACTTTTGTAACAATTTTAAACATTAGGAAAGAGGAGATAAAAAACAACATTAATTTATGAAACACTAAAGCCATTATAAAACTCATGTTGTTAACTTATGTTTTACCTTTTTACTTTTAAGAAGACTATATATAAATATAACACACTAAACAACACAATCCAACTTGAAACTGTAGAAGTGGATGTTAACATGTGAGGTTAAAAGAAAGAGCTAAAGATAAATGTAAAGTTAAGTATGTAAATCGAACTGGTCAGTGTAGTGCTGGTCAGCCCGGTCTGGTGGAGCCCCGCTTCGGGAGGGGTACCAAGTACTTAAAAACTTTATATTTATTTCGGAATGATTGAATTCCGAATTCGACAATTAATTAACTAAGCTAACTAAAGTAAATTGAATGGCTCCGCCGAAAAACGTTCTAATCGACAAAATTTCCAAAGTGGCGATTTTAAAGTTTTTAAAATGTATAATAAGTACGCCTTAGTATGATATAGTAGTCCATTATGTTATTATACATGTAAATATAACAAATTAAAATGTGAATATAAAATATAAACTACAAAACTAACAAAAACTTTAGTTTATGATTTTCTTTCACTGATTACTCAAAATTTTATATTTGTCGCTTAGAACTTTTTTCGGCGGATCCATTCAGTTGCTGAATTTTGCTTTGTTTGTCTAAGAAAACACGTTATTCTCCGCTCCGTTAGTAAAAAAACAGAAGAAATGATACAAGATTAACATAAACCTGTATCTTCATGTAAATACGGCTATAAACCTATAAACGATGACCAAGCAATCACTTCTGAATGCTCTGTGCCTTTCTTTCAACCCAGTATTGCTTCATTCTTTCTAATCTTGTCTTCCTCTCCTCTTCAGAGATTTGGATTGTTCGTTTTGGTTTGATTTTGAATTGGAACCTCTCTTTTTTTGTTCTTAGTTATTCTTTTTGTATTTTTAGCTGTGAGCATGTTTTCTGTGATACGGAGTTCGTTTATGTCCTTTTCTGTTTCCTTAAACGAATTTGGTTTGGTATTTTTGTTGCGGAAGAAGTCAAAAAATTGTTTAGTCAGTCAGCTATTTGGGCTCATCCTTCATGTAAAGAAGACTATAAACCTATAAACGAAGTATTATAGCATAATTGGGAATTACGTCATCATCGAACATTGTTTTATATACCTACATACTAGCTTCAACAAACATCATATATATATATATATATATATATATATATATATATATATATATATATATATATAAAAATAAAAAAAAGTTTTATTCAAATGATTAAACAGTTTACAATTGCAAATATTAAATATTGTTACATGTTTTGGTAATAAAACAATTTACACTACATTGACAGCTGCGCTTAGCTAAAATGGGTATAATTTGGAGTGCATTTATTTTAACAGTAGGAAAAATACTAAAAAAACCTACAAAATAATAAGAAAAAAAGAGATTGATAAAAACAAATACCTACATAATAAAATTTACTAAACTAAAACGCATAAGTTATTAACTTTTTGTACATTAAGTTATTCAACATTTTGGATAATTAATTTATATATTATCATATATATATATATACATATATATATCCCCAAAGGACTACCGCCCTATATCCATACTTTCTAACCTTTCAAAGCCCCTAGAAAGATTGTTGCAATCCCAAATTTCCAATTTCCTAGAAGATTCCAAGTTACTCGATCCCTTCCAGTCTGGTTTCCGTCCCGGCTTCTCAACACAATCCGCCCTCATCAAAATTATCACTGACATCCAAGCAGCGATGGATAAAAAAGAACTGACCATCCTGATCCTCCTTGATTTCTCTAAAGCATTCGATTCCTTAGACCATAATATCCTTTTTTCCAAATTGAAATCACTTAAATTTTCCTACAGCGCTCTGCTTTGGCTTCAATCTTTCCTTTCCCACCGCACCCAAGCAGTCACCACCCCTAACCAAGGCCTATCCTCTTTCCTCACTCTACAGTCAGGAGTAGCTCAAGGCTCGAGCATTTCCCCTCTACTGTTTAATTCCTACATCAATGATCTTCCCCATTCAATTCACCATTGTTCCCACCATCTTTACGCCGATGACTTCCAAATTTACTTCTCCTTTCCTCCATCTGAAATGTTAGCTGCGTTTTCCAAAATTCAGGAAAACCTAGACGAAATCTGTGCCTGGGCAAATCTGAACAAATTAACGTTAAACGCTGCTAAAACTCAAGCAATTGCCATAGGATCACATTCCCTTCTTCATTCAAATGCCAACATTCCCACATTATTCCTTAATGGTCATCCAATAACTTTCCATTCCTCTGTTAAAAATTTAGGCTTAACCATTGATCAAACCCTCTCCTGGAAATCCCATATTGCACAAATCTCCCGAAGGTCGATCGGTATCCTAAAACTATTTCACCGCTCCCGTCACCTCCTTCCCCTACCCACACGCAGACTCCTAGTATCCTCCCTTATCTTCCCCCAATTTGACTACGGTTGTGTGATATATGGCGGGCTCTCGACGGTTCTTGAGGACAGATTAAAACGCATCATGAATTGCTTCATTAGGTTTGTCTTCGGAACCTCGAGACGTTCCCATATTTCGCATCTCTACACTGAGTTAAATTGGCTGTTCCCCTCCTTCCGCAGAAAATACTTCCTAGGCACCTATCTATACCAAGTTATCAACACCCGTCACCCTCCCTTTATTTACAGTAACCTGAAATTCAATTCCGCTATCAAATCACTGCATACAAGATCTCGTCTTTCCGATCTCTATACTCCATCCCACAGAAGTACTGCATTCCAACGTTCCTTCCTTGTCCGATCCTCTACTCTTTGGTATTCCCTCCCCCCCTGTATCCGCAATGCTTCTTCCCTTGGAACATTCAAATCACTATTCTTTCACCATCTTCTTTCCCTCCAACTCGACGCTCTCTAATTGTAAGGATGTATGTACTATATATGTAATCGTCTAATTTAATTACTAAGATGTCAGACATAAAACATAAGTATAAATTATATTTTGATTATGATGTTTTAATTGTTTGTAATGATAATTTTTGATTTTCTATCTTTTATTTTTCTTCTGTTTTTTTTGTTTTTTTCTCTTTTGCAGTTTTATTTATAATATTAACCTCTATTTTGTATACTCATTTTTTTCACCCTCTTTTTATTTAAAGTTTTTTCTTTTTCTAGTTTTTCTCTGTATCTTTTTTTCATACATATTTGTATTCAGTTTATTTATGTTATTTTACTTTTAACAGCCTCTCGGCCAGTTATGATCTTACTTTATGTTATTCTTAAGGGACTTTGTCCCAGAATAAAGTTTTCTTTCTATTCTATTCTATTCTATTCTATATAGTTCACAGCTGTTTGATCAAATAATTCGGAATCCGTTATTTGTGGTACATTTTGTGTTCTCTATATTATTAAAACCAACCACATTTGGAAAAAAAAATTGATCCTATGAATTTTTTTTTTCTCAAATCAATAGTTTTATAGCTATAGGGGAGGGAAAGATTGAAGAGATTGGCTAACTTGCGGTGAGTCACACTGCTCTGCCAAAATACGTTTTTCTGTATTGTTTTTTTGTTACTCCAACTCGTTTCGTTCAAACGCTGGTTAAATTTACTATCCGATCTATATCTAAAATTTTGATCAATTTCAGTAAAACACCCATTTCTCGTAAATAGTTTCGGAGTTTTAGCAAGAAATATACTGAAAAAAAGGGGATTTCACAAGAGTATGGAGTTCTCAGCGTGATGGAGTGAGTACATCATGGAACTTGATGAAAATTTCATAGGTGAGGTCTCATAGTAAATTTAACCAGCTTTCAGGTGGAAAAAAAAGAATTATCTGATCGGACATATATTTTTGAAGTAGTTTTATCCGACAACCCCGTGTAACCTCCTAACTATTTTCAAACCGCATGGCAATACTCGACATTGATGTGTTTCTTGAAATTTATCTAGAGTAATCTGAAATATAAAAATAATTGTTTTTTTTTAATATTATTTAACTGTGATATGTTAAGTAGCAAAGTATGCATAGATTGATTTGTTTAGATCATTATTGAAACAGCATTAAAATATCGATTGGATAGAATTTCTAGAAATATTTTTGAAAAAGTCGGGAATTTCTTGAAAAATTCTTGAAAAAGTGGGGAATATGTCGGGAATTTTTAGAGCTGAAATTGGTAGACACCATGTAAGTTATACACATAATTTTAAAGCCTATTTATCTCGCTTACTTTTCTATATAATCTTTTTTTTTTTTAACATTTAATTCAGTCCATTCAGCAGTGCCTCCAGACGAAATGACGTCTACGAGCGATTTTCGGCAAATTTACTTGTATAAGTTCAAACTCGGTCGAAGTGCTGCGCAAACGGCCCGAAATATTAATGAAGTTTGGGGGCCAGGTACCATTAATGAATCTACAGTGCAGCGATGGTTTCAAAAATTCCGTTGTATTAGATATTATGTGTACATTTACAATAGGCCTATGCACATGCATTTTGTATGGTGGTGAATTTAGTTTTAGTCACCTCTTTTATAACTCACCCTCTCCGCCTGGAAGTCTGGCTGTAGGACCTGCATTTCGTTCTTGCAGATACCCTTCTTCCATGGTATCGAATCCCCGAAGGTGAGCTTGTGCTCCTGGAGCTTGCTTTCAGATTGGTGAACATATTCGCGACCATATTGACAGCGGACTCCCATTGCCAGGAACGTGATGCTCAAGATCGTCCTAAATCATATTTAATATTTGAATAAATTTTTAAATTGTAATTATATTAAATAGTAAATTTCAATAAGAAATCAATTTAAAAAAAACAAACAAAAGAGGCTGAAAGAAACCCTATAGAAGTCCATTTAAAAAAGAAAGAAAGATTTTCTTTATGGAATTGTTTTGACATGGTTATGTCTTTTGTTTGGGGGTCTATACTTTTTTTGGTGTAACGTTTTTTTCACATTCAAAAATGTATCATTTTGACACTCTAGCCCAGTTGGTTGGATCGAAAATATGATATCCTTTTCGTAAAAAATTTAATGGAAAACACTTTTTGTTATAAAACATTTGTCGCTAGGACCTTCCGTTTTGGAGCTATATTGGTTCAAATGAAAATAGTCAAGTTGTAACGTTTTTTTCACCATCAGATATGTAACGTTTTTTTCGCCATCAGATATGTAACGTTTTTTTCACTATCAGATATGTAACGTTTTTTTCACTATCAGATATTTAACGTTTTTTTCACCCTTAACAATGTAACATTATGGCGACACGCTTTAGCCTAGTTGGTGTAGCTTGGATCGAAAATTTTACTTAAGTTCCCCGATGAGAAATTTAATGGAGAATATTTTTGGTTATATAACATTTGTCGCTAGGACTTAACGTTTAGCAGCTATATTGGTTTTTTTTTATTTATTTATTTTTTATTCTTTTATTAATTGAAATTTACAACTGTATTAATAAAAACACATTTAGTAAATATGCTGTATACATTACAAAATAATGGCATGATTAGAACTTGTAGAGGAACTACCCATTGGTAGTACTCTAATGAATATTTACAAAAGAAGATCGCGAGGCCATCTTCTTTTCAGACGCCTCGGAGGATTGCCAGGAATGGAATGGGAAGCAAGTTGTGCTACAAGTGGATTTGTATGGGGAGTAAGTTTATTATGAAAGGATATTAAGGTCATTGTGGATTAATTCATTTGTGACAAAGTAAGGAGCATTAAGGATTTTTCGAAGGATTTTGGATTGGAGTGATTGGATGCGGGAAGAATTCGATGGTTTGATGGATCCATATAACTCTATACCGTATGTCCAAATAGGTCTGATAATCGTCATATAGATGAGTTTCTTGTAGTGAACCGGGAGATTTGAACGTTTGTCTAGTAAGTGTTGTAGCAGTCGAAATCGACGTGTAGCTTCTTGTCTTTTCAATCCTGTGTGAGGGTTCCAGGTAAGTCTCTTGTCCAGATAAAATCCCAGGTATCGTATTTGTTCCACATTATTTACCGGTACACCATTAAAGGATACAGGAGGACAGGATGAGGTAGGTTTTCAACGGAGAGTAAAGGTTATTTGCTGGGATTTGCTAGGATTTATCTTAACACTCCAGTTATGACACCATTCTTGAATGGAAGTCGTATGTGACTGGGGTGTCTGGGATGCAGCTAAAGGATCGTCATTGACTGATAACACGCTAGTGTCATCAGCATAGGTTGTAAGGATAGTATTAGGATGAGTTGGGCTATATAAATATATCACGTTTGCTTTCATTTTATTAGTTTTCGGGGGTTTTTTTTCACACGTTCTAACTTGGTAGGTGTTGCTCGGATCGAAAATTTTACGTTAGTTCTCTGGTCAGAAATTTATTGGATAATATATACAATCATGGTCATAGAACTTGCATCATTTAAAAATAATGGAGAATCTCCTTAAACCAATATTGTTCTTACCTTTTGATAATTTTAAAATGTTTTGTAAAGAAAAAGAGAGTTATCAGGCATGAAAAATGGTTAAAACCCAAACAAAAAATAAAAAATATTCATAAAATGATAAATAAAATTTTTAGTGTTAACGAGGAATTTAAGAAATTTTTTTTTTATTTTTACGTACTCATATGAATTTATTTAGAAAAATTGTATACAAACATTAAAAATACATTTATTGAAATACTAATATAAACTAGTATTTTGTCGAACCGCCATTAGCCTTGATAACTGAGGCGATCCTGTTGGGCATCGAGTAGATCAAATTTGTTATGATTTATTCACTAATAAATTCCATTCCATTCCACACCTTTTCGATTGCCTGTTTTAGCTGATCTTTGTTCTTAGGCTTTGCAATATTAATTTTTTTTTTCATGATCTACAAGTTTTCTATAGGATTTAAATCATGGCTATTAACTGGCCATGGCAGCTTGGAGATCTTGTTTTCTGTTAAAAACTGCTTTACCTATCCAAATAACGCAATGTTAAAGGCAATAAAAAATAATGTATCTTACACCTAATACATTTTTTTAAATAAATAAATAATTAACTTACCGATTTGGCTCTATGGCATGGAGCAGAATCATCTTGAAAAATGAAGTATCCGCAGTGTGTAAGATGGGAATTCATTGAGGGAATCAAACTCTCTTTCAAAATATTTTTATATTTTTCTGCACTAACCGTCCCATCTATGAAGTTTATTTGGCCAACTTCAAAGTAGGAAAAACATCCCCAGACCATCACACTTGCCGGATGTTTCACTGTTTTTATAGTACAGGATTCGTCCGATCTTTCATTTGCCCGACGTCTTACGTATGGAGCACCGACAGAACTGAAGACATTGAATTTACTCTCATCTGAAAACATCACTTTCCTCCAGTCATCAGATGTCCAATTTTTAAAATTCTGCGCACAATGTAGGCTTGATTGTCTCATTTTTTTGTTAAGATATGGCTTTTGGGCTGGTTTTCTTGTCCATAAACCTCTTTCTCTAAATCTTCTATCTACTGTTTCTTGACTTACTTCTGCTAAATTGCTATCTGCTAGATCTCTAGATATTTCGTTAGCAGTTTTGAAGCGATTTTTTAAGGATAATCTTCTCATGCGATCTAAACGATCATCTGTCTTCCTTTTCCTTCCAGTCCCTTTCTTTCGCTCGGTAGATCCCTGGGAAAGATTTTTGTTTATTATTCTTACCACAGTGGATTGGTTGCACATCACCCTTCTTACTATCCCACGCGTAGAAAGTCCATCTTCAGCAAACGTCACTATTTTAACTTTTTTCTCATTAGACATTTGATTGAAACTCAGTCTATTGGACATAATAATACGAAATACGTGCATAATATTAGATACTCTAGGCACTACTAAACAACGAGTCACTGATTCCACCTCTCTCTAATACTACTAGTAGACGAACAAATACAATCCCACTATTTGTTTACACATTAAGGATCAAAAAGATAATAATCTTAGGTGATGCAATTGCTATGACCACGGATGTATATATATCGCTCACGGGCAAGAAAAGTGACAAAAATTTCATTTTACGTTTTATTTCAGAATAATATAATGATCGTTTTTTGTTTGCCCTGCAACAGGATAAGTTACATAAAGGTATCTCAGCGGGCGGCCGCAAAATTGCGTTGTATGATTTATCCAAAGTTATGATGACGAACGGTGGAAGCAGGGACAGTGACACATTTCAGTTGTGTCTTGACCTTCACAAAGGTGGCTTGTACGGGGAGTTAAGGACAGGATCATATTTTGAGTTTGGGTGCTTTTCTTGCCCATGAGCGATATTATTTTAATAACTTCTAAAACTTCTTTTGGCTCTCCTGAAAAATTTGATGTTTTTGAGTTGTGTCACTTTTCTTGCCCGTGGGCTATATATTTTTTTAAATAACATTTCTGTACCTCAGAACCAGAAGAGCCTAAGTCACACTAGGCTAACTTTTCAGGAGAATAACGTAAGTGAACTTACGTTTGTATGGCTCTATCATAGCTAAGGACTTACGTTCTCACAAACATTTGAAAATAGAAAAGGCAATTTTTCAAGGCTTACGTAGTTATGGCTTAATGTAGTATAAAATTCTACATACAATGGTCCAATAATCTGAAAATTGTAAAATTTGGACTTACGCTCTTTTGGTTGTTACAGATTTGTCGCTAAGACTTAACGTTTAGGAGCTGTATTGGTTTGAATGAAAAAAGTCACGTTGGAAACTGCTATTTTCTCTTAACTTCGTTTATTTCGAATAATCATTGATTTTTAATTTAATTTAATTATTTGGATCCTTTTAATACTAAAAGAGAAATTGGGAAAATCATTAGATTATAGATTGACATATGATCTATTGTTTTTCCCAGTCAGGGGGTAATTGAGTTTTTTATTTTATTGAATTAGGAAACTTAAATTAATGAGGTTTATTATAATAATTGACGACTAAATTTTGACTAGCTCTTCAAATATTTTATCGAATCCAGTTAAGACATTTCTGGATTTGAATAGTCCCCCTCCCTGGCTGGTACGAATCAAAAGAAACCGCACGAAAGGCGACATCTGGTAGACGACAAGGCCAGAATGCAGTTCTCATTCCAGAAGAAACAATTCTTTTTTCCTTTTATTTTACAAATACCTAGATTTTTCTCCCCAATGATTTAGAATGGGAAAAAAAAAAAAAAAAAAAAAAAAAAAAAAAAAAAAAAAAAAAAAAAAAAAAAAAAAAAAAAAAAAAGGTTAGGTGATTATTGCTATCCCTGAATAACGATAGTATTTTATTTCATTACGTATTCAAACTGGCCTTCGAACCCTAAAACTCTTTTTTAAACAAGTAGAGGAACATAGATGCAACCTTCCATCTTCAGTGTTTAATGATAGGTTTTAGTATTTGCCATTTTTAAAGTAATAAATGAAACCTAGAACCTTTGGAATTTTTATCTTCTTAAAAAAGCATTTAAAATTTTTTTTTTTTTTTATTGTCTGAATATACGAGACTTTGGTGGGCATTTATATGAATTATAGAAGCCAAAGGGATTATGCGCCTTTTTCTGGCCAGGTTACATTTTAAGGCGGTTCTATGGTAAAGTTTACATTAATGTTGACTATCGTGAGGTTTATGAAGATGTTGGGGCGCATCTTTTTCTGATCTGTTTCTTAAACTAAAATATAAATAAATAAAAATATTATATGCATGTGTACAACTATACAGTCATTTGTCAACGAAGAGGAGGAGGTGCGGGGGATAAACTTTGAAATAATGGGTTCTCTAGATATTGAAGTGAGTCGAAAAACTCGATGTGGCGTTTGTTAATGACTCTGGTACTGTAGGTACATTAAATATTATAAATACATAAATAACCTCGCGAAATTACTCTTGAAATTTCTTGAATTTTATAAGATAATTTAACTTGAAAAGGTTAAACAGAAGAATGATCTGATGACAGTTTTTTCTTCTGTAATAGCCAGAAACCTTATCTCATTACATTTTTTTTAAAAATTATCTGGACATCCATCGTTAACCTTTGATTCCGTTGTAGAAAACTTTAGCTTTTTCTTTTAAATTTAAATTTAAATTTGAGATTGTACTGTAGTAACTTTCCGGCCGCCACTCTCTTAGCCTGGGGAACCTTTTTTTTGCAGAAACCGTAGAGGGAGGAAGAAAGAAAACAAAACAATTGACTATCTTCTTTTTAATTCAAATAATCAACAAAATTGCATAATCTGCCGTACAATGATCCGATTGAAACATTATGACTAATTGAAAGTAAACATGTTTGACGTATTGTTGTCTGTGAACAATATGAGCAATTTATATAAGAGGATAAAATATCAGAAATAGTTAAAATGTTAGTAGATAGGAGAGCCTGAGGCCTAATACTTATCGAATTGTTTGTTTATAGTAATATTGAAATATAGTAACTTAGTCATTACTGATCTAAACCTTAGCCCTTTCAAGTAATTGGGTAATATTTTTCCTTAATAATTATTACAGGGTGTCTACCAGTCGGGAATTTCGGGAACTTCGGGAATTTGTCGGAAATTTCGTGTGGTCGGGAATAAGTCGGGAATTTACAAAAAAATTACGAAAGTCGGGACAAAGTCGTTGTTGATGCTAAAAGTTTCTGATTTTTTTTTAGTTTTTTCTCAATATTGATAAGTTAAGGAAGCGTCTATTTGGTATAGTCTCTCTCCATACTTTTAAAGTAAACTAAATTTTCTACAATTTGAGACCAGGTTGATCTCTACATAGCTATTGCTTCCCAAGATACAGTTCTTCGAAAATAGGCCATTTTTTTTTCTAAAAAGTGATGTTCTTTCAATATGGTCACTTATTTTGTGAAATATCTCTAAAATACGCATCCCTTATCAGATATTATGTAATTGTAGGAAATTTTGAGCTCCAAAATTTCTTCGTTTCATCTGTAAGCTGGTAAAATTTGCCATGACACCTCTTATGTTTTTTAAATCCCATGCAATACTCTCACCACCACGCCGAGAATCCCACACTGTTGTGAAAATCACTTTTTTTCAGCACAGTTCTCGTAAATAGTTTCTGTGTTATAGCGAGAAGTATACTGAAAATGAGTGGATTCGATTCCACAAGAGTATGGGGTTCTCAGCGTGGTAGTGTAATTTAAAATAAAATGTTTTTTTATTTTTTATTTTACTGTTTAACTGTGATATCTTAAGTAGCAGAGTATGCATTGATTCATTTCTTTGGATTATTATTTCAACAGCATTAAAATATCGTTTGTCGATAATTTCAAGAAATATTTTTGAAAAAGTCGGGAATTTCCTATAAAATTTTTGAAAAGTTGGGAATATGTCGGGAATTTTGATAACTGAAATCGGTAGACACCGTGTATTATTATTATTTTTTTTTTAAACTATTTATATAGATATTTACAACAGCATACATTATATACAAGCAAATTTGAGGACAGTTCTTACAATTACATGTGAAGAACTACTCACTAGTAGCACTTCAATAAAAGTTATACATTTTAAGGTCTTTTATCTTCTTTTCAGACGCCTCGGAGGATTATTTGAGAGTGAGGCAATTTCGGAGACTAATGAATTCGAATGGGTATGGAGCTTACTATGAAAGATTATGTTTTGGCCAAATCAGCAACATATATGACATTAAGACCTTTATGGATAAGTTTGTTTGAGACACATGAAGGGGCATGGAGGATTTTATGAAGGATTAGGGATTGTAAATATTGGAAGGTTTAGTGGAGCCCCAAAGCTCAACTCCGGATGCCAAATGGATCTAATTACTTCCATTTTAATAAGTATTTTGTAATTGATTGGGATTTTTAAACGCTTGTCTAGTAAATGTTAGAGTGATCGGAAACGACCAAAGCCAAGATATTTACATCAAGTTTTCATTAATTACTTTAAAAATGACAAATGTTACTAAAACCTTTCATTAAACACTGTAGATGGAAGGTTGCATCTATATTCCTCTGGATGTTTGAAGTTGTTGAAAAAGAGTTTTAGGGCTCGAAGGCCGGTATGAATACGCGATGAAATAAAACACCATCGTTATTCAGGGATAACAATAATCACCTAAGATTTTTTTTTTAAATTCTCAATCGATATTCCATTAATCCCTGTTGAACAGATCCGCTACCTTGGACTCCACTTGGACAAACATCTTGGAATCCACATACCAGACTAAAACGACAAGAAACTGCTCGTCGTTACAGACTACTTCAACATTTACTAGACAAACGATCAAAGCTCCCAATTAATTACAAAAGACTCATTTACATGACTGTGATTAAACCAATTTGGACGTACGGAGTTGAGCTTTGGGGCTCTACTAAACCATTCAATTCATCTCGTATCCAATCCTTACAATCAAAAATCCTCAATGCTCCTTACTTTGTGGCCTATAAACTTATCCATAAAGACCTTAATGTTCCTTATGTTGCTGATATAGCCCAGAGGAGATACCTATCCTTCCATAGTAAGCTCCCTAACCACTCCAATCCACTAGTCTCCCATCTTGCTTCCCACTCCATTCCCGATAATCCTCCGAGGCGTCTGAAAAGATGACCTAGAGACCTTTTAGTGTAGATTTTTATTGAAGTGCTATTATTGAGTAGTTCTTCACAAGTTATTTACATGCCATTGTATTCACTATCAACACATTTACTTGATGTATATGTTTTTGTACAGTTGTAAAAATCAATAAACGAGAAAAAAAAAAAAAATTCTCAATCATTGGGAAGAAGAATCTAGGTATTAGTAAAGTAACAGGAAAAAAAGTATTGTTTCTTCTGGAATGAGAACTGCATCTTTGTGTATGGAGTTTTCTGTGAAAGAATAGATATCTTGTTATGGCTAAATAAGCAAAATATGGGACATTAAGATCTTTATGGATAAGTTTGTTTGTGACACAAGGGGCATTGAGGATTTTACGAAGGAATTTCGATAGTAAAGAGTGGAAGGTTTAGTGGAGCCCCAAAGCTCAACTCCGTATGTCCAAATGTTTCTAATTATTGTCATGCAATTTACTGAGAGCTTTGAATGCTTGTCTAGTAAATGTTGGAGCAGTCGTAAACGATGTGCCGTCTCTTGTCTTTTACGTCTGGTATGTAATTAATATTTTTAATTTTTAAATCGTTCTACATAATGTAACACTTTTTAATCTTTATTGATATTAAATTAGAATAAACCTATTGATGCAATGCTTGTCATATAGTTGTGACAGATAAATATGACTCTAGAGCAAAGATATTTAATTATATGTTATAATTATATTATAGGATTTGGATCATACCTGATTATCATGTTGACGATGGCACTGCCTTCACGATACTAAAACGGATCGGAGTACCCTGAATGGAGTTCATCATTCGTGATTCGAACCCTGAGTGGCTAGTTATCAATCTTAGCCTATATTGTGTGGTAGATAACATTCTCACCTCTTGGTCGGATTACTCATCATCAGGAAATACGAAATCTTTATTTAAATAAAACCTATTATGTATTATATATATTTATAAAATATCTAAAGGAAATAAAGGTGTTTGCTTTAGAGATCATGTTAGCCTCAGCAATTGATCATAAAACATATTAAGTGAGCCGTGGATGGACTGAGGAATCGGCTCAAGACGTCACCGTTATCTCGAATGGAATTGATTTAGACATCTTATCTCTTAGTTTATCTCCTATTACAAGTGCGTTTATTCTATCGTATACCTAACGCGTTGAATTTATAAAAAACAAAGGAAAGTCAGTTATTTGTTTTTTTAGAATATATTTTTTTTATCCGCTTACCTTTGAGGAAAGAACGCACATAAACATTGAGTTTGCCTTAAATAGTCCAGTCAATAAAGGATTATAGAGTGCGTTTTCTGTAATCCAAGGTTTTTCTTCGGAAACATGTTGAGGGTAGCTAGAAAGTAAACATACTAAAAGTCCTTCAGTTTTCGGGCCTGGAAACAGGAATGGGGCGGAAGATCCCCTTTTTTTTGGTTTTGCGCTCATATCTGGAAAACGGTACGTGGTATGCAAAACATGACTATTTACTAAATTAATTTTAATTAAATTCTCTACAACTTTTATTATTTACACATTTTTTATATTCTGTTCTGTTTCCGAGATATACGCTGATCCAAGCTGAATTTGCTTGTTCGGTTTTTCACATTAGACGCGGAATTTCATTTTAAAACGAAATTTGCATAAAAAAAACTTAATCGAAAAAAATGCACATAACGGAATTGGCAATCTCACCTGCGATATGACTATTATTGACGTTCATTGTGGTAATGAAGAAGGGGGCCAATTTTTTTTTTTTTTTTTTTTTTTTTTTTTTTTTTTTTTTTTTTTTTAATTTTTTTAAATATTTGTTAAATAATGCAATAATTTTTCATTTTTTATATTTTGTTTTTTTCGTTACATTTTTGATAATCTGACATTTGTTTGGTCCCATCTCTGTCGGAATATCGAGACTATACTGTACTATGATTTTCCAAAATTTCTGTTTTTAAAATAACACCAAAATTAGACATTATTCATTCATTAAATTCAAAATTTAGAATTTACTTTTATATTAGGTACTTTTATTTTTCGGATTATTTATATATTTTTTATTTTATTTTATTTTTTTTTTATAACTTTTATTAAAATATTTTAAAGTTGTTTATTTTTATGTTTTTTTCTACCTAGTATCAGTGCATTTTTAAAAATATATAATCGTGATCTGACAGCGGATATCTGAGACCAAAGATTATTTTATTTTTCTTCCGTACAATAGTTGTTAGTGGAATGTTTTTAGTGGCATGTTAGTCGCAGATTCAAGGATCCACTTTATAAACCTATCTACAAACCAATACATTCGATATTAGATACATGCCACAAGTGATTTTTTTTTTCAGTTTAATTGAAGTAAAAATCTGATAATTTTAAAAACCGTTTAGATCTAATGATTCGATGACCGGGTTATTAACTATGTCCTTTATTGTTGGACTGATAACCTAAATTGCCGACAGACTTTGATTCATAAGACATTCCTTTGTTCCTCTTTTGGAAAAATACCGTAATTGCATTTAACAAGTGTGGAATTTTAATTGTCTTCTAAAAGCTTTTCTCTTCTTCAAATAGAAATTTTTTTTTTCATGATGGATTCGTATCGAAAATAAAAATAAATAAATAAAGGGACTAAAGCGAGTTGGGGCGAAGTTCTCAGCGCTCTTGGTACGCAAGGTCATGGGTTCGAATCCCACCTGGGCGGTTTAAAATTTTAGAAATCCCACCTGTGTGGAGCCATAAAATAAATCTCGACCTTCCACCCTATACTACGGTAATCTGTAGGATAACCCGTCCTTGTTGGTAGTTTAGTTGGAGTACATAAGGACGTTAAGCCTAAATAAAAAAAAAAGGGGCCAATCCATTTCTAATCGCCCAGTCGTGTTGCTCAACATTTTCTATTTTCTTGATTCTTTTATCATGGATTCCCCATGGGTAGACATTCACAAAACTCCAATTGAAAAAAATTTACAAGCCATATTTTTTATGTGACAGCCATTTTAAAATGATGATTTAGTGAATTTATGAAAAAAAACGGAGTTTGCGGAAAATTTAATTGCAAAGTCATTTGTAACGCTATCAAAATAATTTAAAAACTAGTGTGTTCAGCATGAAATGACCTTCAAAAGGACATTATTTTAATTTTCCTATCATGCAAGAAAGTTATTCGAACTCTTTCTCAAAAACATGGAAAAAAAATTTTTTAAATTGTTATTTTTAAGGCCATAAATTTTAAGGAAGGAGAAGATACTCACATATGATATTTTATTTCTGTGTTGAATAGTACTACTAGGGTAGGGCGATAGTCGATAGTTACTATCGATATATCGATAGGTAGTGCCTATCGTTGGTCACTATCGATAGATCTTTTTTACCCTCAAGTTTTGAAACTCTCGGAATTCTGCTGATCTGTCTCTGTCCAGTGTCGAGTTCTTTTGAAAATGAATTCGGAATTCCTAGAACTTAAGGGTTCTCTCAAAGATTAAGGCAAAGGAAAGCAGAAATGCTAGTTTTTCTTTCGGGAAATATGTGGCTCAAGGAGCACACTTGACTCTTGAAATTAACTATTTTGTTTCTGAAGATTTGCTTTGTTCATTATTATTGTATGTTCAAATAAATTAGTTTTTTTCTCTCATCTTTATTTCATAATCTTATAATTTACAATCCTGCAAAATTCAAATAGTAAGTAGATTGATAGCAATCGATAGTTCTCAACCGATAGTATCGGCCTATCGATAGTGCTAACTATCGACTATCGCCCAACCCTAAGTACTACCAGCAGCATAAGTTTTAGTCTTGAGAATGTACTCCTTTTTTCTCTATGGCTTTTCAGAAATGGCTGGAAGCATGTTTTTGCCAATTTTCATAGGTCAATTTCTGAAAAGGGGCTGAATGAAAACGATTTTTTCCCGTGTTTTTAAGAAAGAGTTTGAATAACTTTCTTGCATGCTAGGAAAATTAAAATAATGTCCTTTTTACGGTCATTTCATGCCGAACACACTAGTTTTAAAATTATTTTGATATCGTTAAAAATGTCTTCGCAACTAAATTTTTCGCAAACCTCGTTAAAATTCACCAAATCATCATTTTAAAATGGCTGACAAATACAAAATATGGCTTATAAATTTTTTTTAATTAGAGTTTTGTGAATGTCTACCCATAGGGAATCCATGATAAAATAATCAAGAAAATAAAGTCGTGAACAAGACGACTGGGTGATTTGAAATGGATTGACCCAAAGAAGAAATTCCCCGACTGGAAAAAACAGTGTATCTTGGATATATCTATCTATAATCTTCGTCATTTTCTCAGTTTACATTTTAGAATTGAAAGTATCAAATTACTTCAATTAATAATTAAATTAAATTAATTAATTATTATTCCAAATAAACAAAGTTGAGAGAAAGTAGTGGTTTCACTAGTGATTTTTTTCATTTAAAGCAATATAGCTTCTAAACGGTAGGTCCATTAAATTTTTTATATTCGTGGTAAACCTTCGACTTCCTGCCATACAGTATCCTTTAATTACATTTCACCGATCCCTCTTGAACAGATCCGCTATCTAGGACTTAAACTGGACAAACTGTATAGGAAAATTCGAGCAAATGGACTGTATTGAAAAAAGTATCAAAACGAGGTTTCGCTCCTTTGGGGAGATATTATTGAGAAGGTAACCTAAACAAATGTTACATAAAAAACTTCTCACCTTGTTATTGCCGCCGACGGTCTGTTATGAGGCCTCCGACGTCGTCATGAGCAGGCGAATGCTTCTCCCAGGCTGCAAAATGTGTTCAGGCTCTCCTCCTCTTATATCACCACTCATTAAGGGTAGAACTAAATCTTTACTGACTGGCGCGGGAAATAAAAATACTTTTAAAACAAGAATAGGTCCTGGAAGGCTATTTTGCCTTGGTCAAAAAAGCGATGGAAGACCATGAGGTCTTGGACAACTTGTATAGGTGCGTACTAGAACGCAGATGCTAGAAGAAAGAGGAAAAATCATGTAGGGATCAAGGCAGATAAGGGCTAGTTGCACCGGAAATTCATAGTGTGCGTCTATATACGATATACTAGATCTTTTCTCCTCTTCCCCCCCTCACATAAGCGCCGATTGGCGCGAACACAAACGTTTAACTTGGAATCCTCATACCAGACTAAAACGACAGGAAACTGCTCGTCGTTTTCGGCTTCAACATTTACAAACGTTTCATAGACGATCGTACAAACCTTCCGATTAATTACAAAAGGCCCATTTACATGATCGTTATCAGACCTATTGTGACGTATGGAGTTGAGCTTTGGGGCTCCACCAAACCATCTAATTCATCTCGTATATCCATTCATCTCCTTCTAATCCAAAATCCTTTGAAAAATCCTTAATACTCCTTACTTTGTCACAAATAAACTTATACGTAAAGAACTTAATGTCCATGTGTTGCTGATGGAAACCAGATACCTATCCTTTCAGAGTAAACTCCATAACCATTCTAATCCTCTAGTCTCTCAACTTCCCATTCTATTTCCGATAATCTGATATAGATTTTTTTTTTTTTTTTTTTTTATTGAAGTGCTATTAGTGAGAGTGGTTCTTCACATGTTATTGACAACTCATTGTAATATTCCCTGAAATTTACTTATTGTATATATGTAAACAGTTGTAAATATCAGTAAATAAAAAAATAATAAAATTTGATCAGGAAACACCAACAGAGCTAGAGCGTGTCAAAATGTTACATTTTTGAATGTAAAAAAAACTTGCACCAAAAATGTGTCATTTAAATATCAAAGTAAAAAAAAAAAAATGTATGGATAATTATGGTAGTTCTAATTTTCTCTTATTCTTATAACTTATCCTATACCTAACTAATCGGCAAATACTTTAACCTGTGCAGTAATAGTTATTTAATTGACAAGAGTGTAAAGAGGTACTTTTACTCACTCGAGGCAAGGTTTACACTAAGTGAGCGAGCGAAGCGAAGGTGAGTGCTGTAAATTGCCGAGAGTGAGTAAAATTATTTATACTCGAGTTAAATATTACATTTTTTCTGCAACCGTTCAAAAAAAAAATATATAAAATTTTTTTTATAAATTTTATTCAGGTTGCAATACAAGTACTCATTATTATTTATTATAAATATTTATTGTAATATTACAATTATTGGCGTTAGATATAAATGGTTGATTTGAATTATTTCATAAGTTGAATCACTATCCATCAATTTAATTTAAATTCAACTTAATAGCAATTCAATTTAAATATGTACTAGCCAATAAGGAATAAAAGTAATAACCTTTCGAAGTTTTTTCTTTTATTTAATTTTTTTTTTCTAAATTTGTCTTGCTATTTTTTAAAAATGCGTTTAATTTGTTTATTTTATGTAAAATACTGTGCATTTAGATAAAATAATAATTATATAATTTAAAATAAATAATAATGAACTTTGTATTAAGGTGGCACTGAAATTTTACTTTACTCACTAGAGAATAAAGTTAAGGAACGTTTTATTATTCACTAGAGAATAAAATGGAACGTTAATCAGCTGTTTTTAATTAAATAATGTTTCCATTATTTAACGGTTGCAGAAAAACATAATTTATTTGACTAATTTATGTTTATTGTAACTAACGAACTCTTCAAGCAAGGTCCACATCGTCCAGCCAGTCTGGGCCTGCCTCTTTCTCCTCCTCCACCGGGACGTTCTTGATGTATTTGCTTTGGGAGTCTATTTGTTCTTACGGTGTATATGACCATATAAATTTATTTTTTTCAGACACCTTGGAAGATTATCAGGAATTGAGCGTGAGGTAAGTTGGGTATGGAATTTACTATAAATGGGTAGGTATCTGATTTAGGCCAAATCAGCAACATATGGAACATCAAAATATTTAAGGATAAGTTTGTTTGTAATTTGATAAAGGACATTGAGGATTTTACGAAGGATTTTGGATTGTAAGGATTGGATACGAGAAGAATTGGAAGTCTTAGTGGAGCCCCATACCAAAGATCAACTCCACCTATGTCCAAATGGGTTTAATTATTATTATGTAAAGAAATCTTTTGTAATTTATTGGGAGTTTTTGAACGCTAGCCTAGTAAATGATGGAGTAGTCGGAAACGACTATTTTCTATATTGCTACGGCTATATTTTTAAGTCTCGTATGTGGCATATTATTATTTTTTTTTAAATTATTGGTGTGACATTCCAACTCATCCTACCACTGTCCTCACCACTTACGCTGATGACACATGTGTGTTATCAGTAAACAATGATCCCTCCATTGCCTCCCGAACACTCCAATCCCATATACTAACTCTTCAAGAATGGTGTCAAAAATGGAGAATCAAAATAAATCCAAAAAAATTTCAACAAATAACCTTTACCCTTCGTCGTAAGCTCACGACTTCCTGTCCTACAGTATCCTTTAATAATATTCCACTAACCCCTGTTGAACAGATCCGCTACCTTGGACTCCACTTGGAAAAACGTCTTGGAATCCACATACAAGACTAAAAAGACAAGAAACTGCCCGTCGTTACATATTACTTCAACATTTATGTTTGTTCAAAGCTCCCAATTAATTAAAAAAGACTAATATACATGACTGTGATTAGACCTATCTGGACGTACGGAGTTAAGCTTTGGGGCTCCACTAAACCATCCAATTCATCTCGTATTCAATCCTTACAATCCAAAATCCTTCGAAAAATCCTCAATGTACCTTACTTTGTCACCAATAAACTTATCCATAAAGATCTTAATGTTCCATATGTTGCAGATTTAGCCCAAACCAGATATCTATCCTTTCATAGTAAGCTCCATTACCACTCGAATCCCCTAATTTCTCAACTTACTTCCCACACTATTCCTGATAATCCTCCGAGGCGTCTGAAAAGAAGATGGCCCAGAGACCTTCTAGTGTAGAATTTTTATTAAAGTGCTACTGATGGGTAGTACTTTTCATGTTTCGTCACGTTATTGTAATAGTTAACAGCACATTTACTTGATGTATAAATTTTGTACAGTTGTAAATTGCAATAAATTGTTATTAAAAAAACAAAACATTATTGGTGTAGAGGGTTTAAGTATTTTTTAGTTTTTCAATTGCATTAACAATCAGAACTATATTGATACTATATCAGGAATAATAATTCAAAATGCATTACGTAATATGTCAATTACTATATTTTATAATATTTTAGGTACATAATTGCTTCCTTTCAGGTAGTATAATTTACAATGGTAGATCTTTTTGACAGTCATGGCGAACCTATTATAATTAAATTAATTATTTAATTAATTTAATAATATTTGAGGTAAAGTTGAAATATGTGTTAGGTTAGAGATGCGGTTCATCGACGCCACAGTTATCGTTCTTCTTAAATCTATAGTCTTCGAGTGTGAATCCAATCGTGGATATGGCGCTCGACATAGCTTCTTGCTGTTCGGCTGTTGGAGTAGTGTCTCTGTCTCTCACCATCAGCCACGACATTTCTACATTATGGCATAATTTATTGTTAAATTATATTATTATGACATAAAAACATTTTATAATATTTGACTAAGAGCCTTACCAATCTTCATCGCCAGCAGCTGCTGACAGAGGTAGACCGCGGCCCAGTTGTCGTAGTCAGTTCCAAGGATGTTGAAGTTTAAGGTGAAGTTCGTTACTATAGAACAAAACATAACTACAGATCATTTTTATGTTATTTTAAAATTTATTTAAAGTTTTAGAAATTTTCAGTTTAGGATTTAAAAAAAAAGAAAAGACTTAAACGAAAAGAAACGTCGTTATCGACTTCTTCAACATTTACTTGTCAAACGTTCAAAGCTTCCAGTTAGTTATAAAAGACTTATTAACATGACAGCAATAAGACCCATTTGAAAATACCGAGTTGAACTTAGGGGCTATACTTAACTTTTCAATTATTCTCGTATCCAATCCTTACGATCCATATCCTACAATGCACCCTTAATATTGTCACAAAAAAACTTATCCATAAAGATCTTAATGTTCCCTAAGTTGCAGATCTGTCACAAACAAGATAACGTATCGTTCCATGAAAAGCCAAAAATATTTGAGATGTGGATATTGATAGCAAGAGATGTAGATATAGCCTAAAATAATGGCTCCCAGGTGAACTATATGCTTCGGCAATTTGTAGAGATTGAAACCAAATAACAGCCAGGTATTCGCAGCTAGTCCACTAACAACCATGGTGAGCAGCGAGTAAAGTAGCCAGGCTTCGAACATCCCCCATATATAGTTTACAATCTTCTAGCTAGCTAGAAACATGATTACACTGGGCTTTTTTACTATCAGATTCAACTCGCCGGCTAATAGCGAGTAAACTATATAAAACATGAATGATGACATAATGCAAAGATCGTAAATCATTTATTAATCAAATGTTCACTTTTTCATAAAAACTCACAATGAGCAATCTCAATCTTAATCTAGAAGGCAGTGAAGGGAGCTATGGCTACCTTGAATTATTACAACATAATATAATTTGTAATCACCCAACCCGCTCTCAGTATCCCTTCCTCTCCAAGGTCTAAAGGAGAAAACAATTGACAGCCGATAAAAGCGAGACTGAAAAAAATTGACAATCAATGATGGTTGGTTTACGTTACCTCCAAAATCATAACTGACTGGAAATCCTAAGCCTTTGAACTGAATGTATTTAGCATCTGCTTCACCTTTTATGGAGTGATATTGTCCAATCCTAAAACAAAATTGAGATATTTTATACTTAACTATCTGCAGCTATCTTTTTTATATAATTAGAACAATAATAAACTATTAATAAGTTCCTATTATAATATGTTATATTCAGTTCTAACGAAGGATGTGAACTAGATATTTGTCGGTTACTAA
Organism: Euschistus heros; assembly: GCA_003667255.2. Taxonomy (NCBI): domain Eukaryota; kingdom Metazoa; phylum Arthropoda; class Insecta; order Hemiptera; family Pentatomidae; genus Euschistus; species Euschistus heros. Next base: position 245,568 of record RCWM02000416.1, on the reverse strand, counting down.
TGTCGATTTTCAGATTTCATCAATTCTTGTCGATCTGTCGTTACCGAGATCCGTATTAGTTTAATAGAGATATTTACATTTAGTAAGCTACTGAGCAGTTTTGTTAATGAGTGATAGTGTTCTTTTGTAACTTAAAGCGTCGCAATTGGTAACCTTGAGTTTAACGTAAAGCGTCGTCATGGCAACGTAGAGTGTAACATAAAGCGTCGTCATGGCAACTTAGAGTGTAACGTAAAGCGTCGTCATGGCAACCTAGAGTGTAACGTACAAAAATGAAACATTTTTAGACGCTCTAGCTCTGTTGCAGGGATCGAATATCTGCCGACAGTTTCCTTATCAGAAATTTAATTGAAGAATATTTTTTGTTATATAACATTTGTCGCTAGGACCAGCTATTGTTTAGTAGCTACATTTGTTTTGATGGAAAAAAAAAATCATGTTTAAGTGTTGTGGCTTTCTCGCTCTAACTCTGTTTTTCCCAGTTAGGGAAAAATTTTTATTTTTATTGAGGCAGTCAGTATTTTGTTATATGTGAAAATTTTTAAAGTTTTTTGTTTATGGACCTCGGATAACATAAATACAGATATATTTCACAATATAACGTAGCTATAAAGATAATGATATAAATATAAATATAGATTCCTTACAAAGGTTGGTATTGGAAGGCGAGAAGCTCAATCTTATCGCCCTCCATCTTGGCGTCCTGCCCAGAGCAGGATCCGCTTCTTTGGAAGAGGAATCCACCGTGGCTCTTCCAAACGTACCACTTCTTATCGAAATACTGCAACAAAAATTGTTAATATTATAACCTATACAAAACAGTTATATCTCACTATTGTTCTATTTTAAAGGTAAGTTAATCATTGTTTATGGAAAGCGTAATGCTACATAGCTCGGAAACATGAACCCAAGAAATTTGCAAAGCAAAAGATTTCTGACTGTGGAGATGGATTATTTTTTGGGTGGTCGGCCAGAATCTTAAGGACTAAGAGGATCTAAAATAAGATTATTAGAGAATGAATGGAAGTAGAAAGGAGTATCCTGGAGGAAATGGAGGGAAGGAGATTGAGATGATACGGATGTGTTAAAAGGATGGATGATAAATGAATCCTCAATATAGCATTTGATAGGGAAGCAGAGGGGAAGAGAAGGAGAGGTAGGACTTGCATCAGGTGGAGAGATGTGGCTGAAAGTATGGTGTGGTGGGGGCTAATGAATAAATGAATAAAAATAAATTTTATTCTGGGGCCATTGCCCCATAAGAATAATTATAATGAACAATATAATGGCGATTTAGCAACCGGATAATGTTAAGGACAAAATTTTTAGCTATTAAAATTAAAATTATGCTAGAAAAAATAGTATTAATTCCTCATTACAAATTACAAGAGAAAAAAAAAATTGATCTTAAGATAAAAAATTTAAAATAAGGTAAGAAAATACAAACAAATCAAAATAAAGAATACCGTAAACAGGGTTAAAATACATCTTATCAGCATTAAAAAAAAAAACCTGGGATAATAATATAAGTAATGACAAAAATAAAAACAAAACAAAATTACATTGAAGTTATATACAGAATATTCCTATCTCATTGTTGAATATATTCTTCTTCTATTTGATTATTTGACTGAATACCTTATAAGTAAAGAAAGAGTCGTGATTTAAAGTTATCGAGAGTGGAGGAATGGCGTAAGTTGGATGGGAGGGAGTTCCAGAAACCAGACGCTCTGGTTATGAAGGATCGTTTGAATCATACTGTTTGGAAGGAAGTTAGGTAAAGGTCAGAAGGACGGGATCTAGTTTTGCGGGAACTCACTGATTACTTTAATGTTAATGCTTTAATCATGTAGGGAGGTGACTGAGAGGAAAGAGGTTTGTAAAGAAACGAACCAAGGAAATACTGTCGTCGGAAGGAGGGAAATAACCATTTTAATTTGGTGTAGTGGTGAGAAATATGTTCTTGGCGTGGTATCCCCAGAATGAATCTCAGTTCATTATCTTCTTCAATCTTGCATCCTGAGATTCAGAGAGATCTCCATACATTACACTACCATAATCAAAATGGGGGAATATGAGGGAAGTAATTAACAGTTGGCGGATTGACTGATGGAAGGAAATTACGGGATCGGTTTAGGAGTTGAAGGGAGGAAATTGTTCGTCGGGTAATAAGGGAAATATCTTTCCAGGAAAGGGTTTGGTCTAGGACAATGCCAAGGTTCATAACGGAAGGGTAGAAGGTTATGGGATAGGATTCTATGGAAAAATTAGGAATTGTGGATAGGCAGTTGAGAAGGACTTTAGAACCCAACACAATGTATTCAGCCTTTGATTTGTCTGCGTTTATTTTCAATTTGTTATCAGTGGCCCAAGAGGCTAGCTATCGTGTCGAGATCTGTTTGGATATTTGTGATGTCGGTTTGTAGTTCACTGGGGAAAAAAGAGGGGTAAGTTTGGGAATCATCGGCGTAGATGTGAGAGGAACAATGTTTAATTAGGGGATAAAGGTCATTTATATAGGAGCTAAATAGGGAGGGTGATATTGAGGAGCCCTGAACTACACCAGAGTTGATTGGATGGGGAGAGAAAGGCGGAAGATTAGGGATTTGGACTACCCTAGTGCGGTCAGAAATAGATGATTGGATCCATCTGATTGCACTGTTGGAATAGGAAAAGTTGGGTAGTTAATGGAAGAAGAAGCGATGGACAGGGAGAAGTGGAGTAACCGACTAAGGGAAACTTTGAATGGCGAAGAAAATCATTACTAAGAAGAAGAATTAATCAATATTTTATTATTATTGATATATAGATGGCCTTTCCAATATGCAGTAACTTTTTGATTATGTTGGTCGAGGTATTGGACCCGTTCCCTAACATCTAACTCTTTCTATCCTACAGCTGTTCTGGTAGCTGTCCGCTCAAGTAGTGTCAGTACAACTGATGAAGCCACTTAAAACAGCCTAATCAGGTAATACAAATGGTCGCCCATGGCTGCAAAAAAATAAAATAAATTGGCTGCATACAGCCGGACTTGAACTCGGACTTAGGAGCTAGGATTTAAGTGGCGTATCCAGAAAGCACCGTTCTTCTAGTGGCTAATACAATGATATTCATTAAAGTAGTTATATTATTAAAAACTGTCTGCTTTAACCGGCTTATTGAGCTTGAAAAAATAAGAAACAAGCACGAATATGACTTCAATTGGGTTACACAAGTGAGATCAATCTTCGAATCACTAGGTTGCAAAGAGGAATTTTTACGTATTGAGGGAAATTATTTGATACGACAAAAAGATGATATTTTGCAAAGAATAACGACCCACCTTTTGTCCATAGATATCAACAGGGCTTTAAATTCAGCCGCTAACCCAATCTACAGGTATATTAGCAGTTTCAACATTGGAGAACCAGAAAAATATTTAACATTTAAAGTTGGCTTCCATAAAGTGAGAATTGTCAGTCAATTAAGAGTTTCCAGCCCGGCAGTCATCAAGCTGTATCTGAAGAACACGACAATTTCACTTGAAGGAAACAAAAATTGTACTTTCTGTGAGCATTTTATGGAGGACTGCATGAGTCACCTGCTACTCCACTGCTCTAAATTCAATGAGCCCAGAAAAATCTACTTGCAGAACTTTATCACGAACACCATCGACACTGCCAATGTTGAAAATATTTTAAATATTACTGATATTAAAAAAATAAACATTATTTTTAAGGTGTAATTACAAAAGCAATAATTCTCCCATATTTATTTATTAAAAATCATATGATGTTACATGATTGTCCAATAATAATATTTTATTTCATTATTTGCGACGTTTCATGGTCATTGCCACATTATCAAGCTCTGAAACATGCAAAAACACACATGCATGGCAAATTTCTCCTTGGTAATTGATATATTGTATAGAACATTATTTTTAATTATATCAGTAAAATATTTATACAAATGAAAACCAATATTTAAAAATTTTATATGTATCCATACAAATTTGTAGAAACTTATCAGCTCATTAATGGATTTAAATAGTTAACCAAGAGAATTCCTTTATTTTTTCTATAATTTAATATTAGATTAATCCATCTATTTGCATGTAAAAATTGTGTTTTTATTTCATATTCTTTCGCATTATGTAAAGAAATTTATAATTGTCTGAGAATGTACCAGACTCCCATTTGTACGAGAATTGTCTTTTATAAATAAAATGATTACCGTAAAATGGGGTCACATTAGTACGGTGGGGTGAATTTGGTACACAATTGTTTCTGTGGTGATTTCCTTCTGGCAGGTTGTTGTGTCGACTTTTACCAAATGAGAGCGCATGAATCAGTCGTTTCGTGGGCTCTCATTTGGTAAAAGTCGACACAACAATCTGCCAGAAGGAAATCACCACAGAAATAATTGTGTACCAATTTTACCCCATCGTACTAATGTGACCCCATTTTACGGTATCGATCTATATTATTAAAAACTTAGCTCTAGTGCATACAACGTTTCTCATGATGAGAATACGCGAATCGTAGTATAAATAGTGAAGTGAAGGTCAATGGAGTGCTTGTAGCCATTACGTAAGATTTTCTGATAAGTTTAAGGTTAAGGTCCCCCTCCAAAAAAATATCGAAATTTAATTCGAGTGTTTATATTGAACGCAGTTTTTATTGAGAAGGTCCCTACGTGAGATTTTTTGTAATACATACAAGTCCTTAATATCGATAAACTTTTGAAATTAAAAAAAAACTATACATTGTCTTGGAACACAACTCTCCTAAAATGATGAAAGTGAACTCTTACAATATGTATAATATAATAATAAACACAACGAAATCTGTGTAAAATAAAAAAATACCCTAGAAAATAATATCAATTAACAAAACAAAAGCAATATTTCTTGAATCAAAAATAAGGTAATAATATTTTTTCTCTAAAATTATCGATGTTTAATAACGTATATTTCGAACACCGTTGAGAGTTGGAAAAATATGTATAGAAACAATTTTATAGAAAATTTAATTAGCTTTAATTTTAATCTCTAGTTAATTTTTCTAGAGCCCACCGTTTTCGAGATATAATCGAAAACCTAAACATGGGACCTTCTCCCCTTCCCCACCATAAACTGGGAATTCTCGTCCCCCCATGGACCGGGAATTTAAGTATATTTACCTTCTAACTACTCCTGACGAAACTGTGAAGTCAATAATAGTCGCATAATTCATGCACTTTACCCCCCTCATTTCTGCGCTTTAACTGGGGTCGCGCTTCTTCGCGAAAACACGTTTTTCGGCACTCTTTTGGCTATAACTCCGAAACTAATAGTTCGATCCAAAAAATTTTCCATCTGAAAGCTAGTTAAATTTATTATAAGAACCTGTATATTAAAATTTGATCAATTCCCATAAAATATCCATGTCAGCACCCTTAAAACCGCTTACTGTTTTGACATCCAAGTTTTTTTTGGCACATTTTCCACTATAACTATTTGTCCGATTCGAACTTTCAATTTTTCAACTAAAACCTGGTTAAATTTACTATTAGGCCCTTTATATGAAATTTTGATTAAACCCCGTAATACATCCTAGCCAGCACGCTAAATATGTATGTTTTGGCAACATCTGACGATTTTAGGGTACACGCTTGAAGGGACAGTATTGATGGACAAGAAGAAATTTGAATGTACTTAAAGAGTGCCTAGTTATGACGGATGTTAAGAGGAAGAGAATTTTGTAGGATGTTTGGGTACGGAAGTACCTAATATCCCATCTATCTATATCAACAGCTGTTCTTATCTATGAATACATATCTAGCTTTTTGTATCTACTCCTCAAATATTTTTTAGCTCGTCATGGAAGGATAGTTATCATGTTTGGGCCAGATGGAAAAGGTATATGACATTGAGATCTTTATGGATAGGTTTGTTTGTGGTATAATTAAAAGCATTGAGAATTTTTTAATTTTAAGGTTTTGATACAAGAAGAATTAGTTAAGGAAGGTTTAGTGAGGCCTCAAAGCTTAACTCTGTAAGTCCAAATAGCTCTAATAAACGTCGTGTAAATGAGTAGTAAATTTTAGAGTAGTCTATAATGACGAGCAGTTACGTGTCGTCATTGTATAGTTTTTAAAACTTTAAACGATGTTATGTAGGGTGACGTGCATTTAAATCCCATATGATCAATCAAATTCCACCAGTTACTCTAACGTAATGTTCAATAATAATGTCAAGAACTTTTATGAATGGTCTTCAGTCATCAGGTCCAACTTAATGACGCCATATGTATTTGACAGGTATCGCTACTGCCAGTTTTGACTAATATGTATATGGCATGTATATTTATATACATATATATTTATACGTTGTAATGTTTTGTGATGAACTAACTTACTTTTTGAGGATTCAAGCTGTCAACATCGAAGCTATGCTTGCATATGCCAGGTACCATAGGTGGAGATGCCGATGACAAGGCGACCAACACAGCGGCCAGTCTGTAAAATAATATGAATATTAATCGAATAAATATATTTAATCGGAATGAAAACTTATTAATGGATTAAGAAAGGGAACCTAATCGTTGCTAGGTAACTTGGTCTACAATCAATTGTTTAAGAATAATATTCATTATTATTGCAAGGTCTAAAGTTAGAAAAAATCATGAAACGAACTTTAGATTTTTGTGAAGGTTCTATTAATTAATTAAGTTTTTGCTTAGATCAATAGTTTTTGAGCGGTTCGCCACCTAAGATCGGCTAATTTGCGGCGAGTCGCACTTCACGAAAAACACGTCATCTGTACTCTTTTGTCTATAACTCCGTTCCGTAATTTCATTTTTTATTTGAAAGCAGGTTAAATTTACTACCAGAACCGACATATTTAAATTAAATTCCTTGGAATAGCCATGCCAACACGCTGAAAACCACATACTGTGAAATCAATTATTTTTTTTGGCACATTTTTCCGACTCCTAATAATTTTTGGTTTACAAACAACAGGTTTGTACAGTGTCCGACCCCAAATTTCTTTTTTTTCCACTCAAAGCTGGTTAAATTTACTATTAGGTCATACATATGAAGTTTTGATTAAATCCCATGAAATATCCATGCCAGCCCACTAGACAAATCAACTTTGTCATATTTTTTCCAAAACATACGTATATACAATCGGTATTTCACGGAATTTAATCAAAATTTCATGTAGGACCTAATGGTACATTTAGCCAGCTTAGAGATGGAAAAAAGAAATTTTGGGATCTGACAAATATTACAAAGAGTTATAGCGAGAAATATGCCTAAAATACGTGGATTTCACAACAGTACGAGGTTCTCAGCGTGCTGGGTGTTTTACTGGCTTAATCAAAACTTCGTATTTGGGTTCTGAAAGTAAATTTATCCAGCCTTCAGAAAAAAAAAAAAAAAAAAAAAAAAAAAAAAAAAAAAAAAAAAAAAAAAAAAAAAAAAAAAAAAAAATGGACGGAAAACTTATATGGACGGAGTTAACCGTGTCCACCGTTAAACGTGTCCATGTCGATCCGGGTCGATCGACAGTGTCAAACGAGTGTGGATGTGTTGACCGACCTTGTCAAGTCGAACCGAAACATTCGACCTAATCGATGTGTGCTGGTCAATTTATAAATATTTATCTGGTTCCAAAGTTCTTTTTTTCATCTCACATCTGGTTAAATTTGCTATAAGATCTCGTGTGTATATATATATATATATATATATATATATATATATATATTAATTTTTACGTTAATTACACGCCAGCCCACTGAATATATCAAGGTCGTCGTATTTTGCCAAAACATACACATTTAGCGTGCTGGCGTGGGAATTTTATCAAAATTTATTATATTGGATCTGATACTAAATGTAACCAGCTTTGAGATAAAGAAAAAATTTTGGGGTCTGACTAATATTTCTGGATTTATAGCGAAAAATGTGCCGAAAAAAACGAGGACTTTACAACAGTACGGGGTTTTTAGCGTACTGATGTGTTTGTTTTACGAGATATGATCTAAATTCATACGGGTCTGATATTAAATTTAAAGTAATAATAAAGTAAATCTTTCAGATGAAAAAAAGAAATTTTGGTTCCGGCTAACATTTTTGAAGTTATAGCCAAAAGGGTACCAAAAAACGTGTTTTTGCGGATAAGTGCGACTTACCGCAAGTTAGCAAGTTTAATTTTTCCCTCCTCCACAGCTCTAAAACTATTGATATGAGATAAAAATTTATAGAACCAAATTTGTTGCAAGTTCTTTTTTCTTTAATAATGTATAGAACATAAAATGTGCTAAAGGTAACAGTTTCCGAGTTATTTGATCAAACAGCTAAGGACATACTATTTCAAACCCTCTTCTACTCTAACCCGATATTATTTCAAGGAAGACATTTTACCACACATAGAGCTAAGAGTGGAGAACAATTACCAGCAGACTTTTTAATTTTTGGAGTTCAAGGTTTGTGCATTTTTTTGTACATTTTCCCTGTACTATGACGTTCAGTAGTTCAGTAAAAGTGGTCAATTGTACAGTAATTCTCCTTAAGTAATTCCTTGAGGTTTGAAAAAGAGAAGTTGGCAACGTAAGCTGTGCATATAAAAACCTGTAATATTTGATTATATGGTGTTAAAGAAGGGCACCAGCACGGTTTTGGCCAACTGCGTTACTTATCACCATTTTAAAAAAAACAACATAATTCGGCAAAAGATGGTCTGATTTCGGAATCGTTTTCTTCATTGGTTCATGCTACAATTTACTGTATATAAACTTTCTTTGAAAAACGCTTCGTTGTCGTGTTACTGGTAACAACAATAACCGCTATCTTACTGCGGTATTTAACCGGTATTTTTTTGCGATTTAGGGTATGAAACCGGCGGCCACTTCATAGGAAACTTCAAATTCGGATTCAGCGGCCCCTATAGAACATTGAGATCCGTTGAGAAAAAAAAATTCCGCAGTATTGTTCCTCACCAAATCCTTATTTTATATAATACTATATCCACAACCTCCGTTAACCCATCTTGTCTTTTATTTTTGTTTTCACACTGTAAATCAGAGTTCCACAAAAACCATTGAAAACAAATTTACTTGAGGTGAGATGCAAAACTCGTTTGTTCCATTTTTTTGAAAAGTTGGATATTAATTATTTTTTAGAAAGATAATATATTTAAAGATATTTATAGATAAAGATAAATTTATTATTAGATTAGATTAAAAGATAATATATATAAAGATATTTATTGATAAATATGTAAAGATAGTTAATATCTTTTAGAATCCACTGACATCTATATTTAAAAAAAAAAAAAAAAAAAAAAAAATGGAAAGAACGAGTTTTGCATCTTACTTCCTCACTTATAGTAAAACGAGTATAATGAGTCATTATTTAGTGGTTGAGGTTACCCGTTATCAGTTGGAACACTAACCAAAAAGACAGTGTAAAAAGGATTAGCCTAGCCACTGGCGCAGTCATTTTATAAACACTTTCATTTTCCTCCTAATTTATTGACAATTTAGATTTAAAATAAATATATATATATATATATATATATATATATATATATATATATATTTTTTTTTTTTGTTTTATTCTTTAGTAATGTCGAACAACACGTCCACACTGTCGTTATCGATTCGACTTCCTTTGATCTTTACCGACTCGATTCGGGTTGCGGTTTGGTTCGATCCGTACACAAAGTCGGCAACACGTACACACTGGTTCGACATTGTCGATCGACAAAACCGTTCGATTCGGATCGACGTAGTGTGGACGTACCTTTGTATGTATTAGACTGAAGCCGATCGTGACGAACGACATTGTCGATTGACATAGTGTGGACACGGCTTTATTGCCAAAGATTACCGACAACGTGTTTTCGCGGAAAAATGCGACTTACCGCAATTTAGCCGATGTTTCGTCCTCTTGAGTTCTAAAACAATTGATCTGAGCAAAAAAATCAATATAATAAAATTTATTGCAAATCTGCTGAAAGTAACGGTTTCCGAGTTGTATCTAACTGCTGAAAACATACCATTTTCAACACTTTCCCCCCTCTCCTTCACAAACCCGTCGCTATTTCAAGGGAACCTTTTTACCACTTTTAGAGCTAAGGGTGGTGAACAATTTGTTGAGCTCAAAATTTGGGTTAATTTCCTGGTACTAAAATGGCTTGTCCTTTTATATAGCTGTATGTACTATAACATGCAGCAGTTGATTCAGTATTTAAAACTGCTTTTAAGTTTGTACTGTAATTAACTGATATAATTGATTAACACGTTTGAGCGGTACAAAAATCAACGGTACAGGAAGGAAATATGCTAGGAACTTACGTTAGAATGGATAGTTGCAGCTTCATTGTAAGGTGACTGAGGTGATGGTTCAAAATGATAGCTGTATATATATCTACAGTATATATATATCTACAGCCGAAGGAGAAGGTTCAAGTAGTCACTTATCTCTTAGATATCGAATGATTCCGCTATTATTTCCTAATTGGACCCGAAATTACTGTAGCTCGTTGATAGGTGCTGCTGTGGAAAGTAATACAATGATATGGAATAGGAAGTGGCTAGAAAATATGATAATTTCGGAAATATAGATATTTCTGGGATTAAATTTCAATACGTAGTTTAAGTAGTTTTAGTCAAGTCCCGTAAAATAAACATGCTGCAATGTATTATGGGTCCGCGATATAAAGTTTTGGTAACGGTCGGGTTAAGAGGAGGCAACCCCTACGCGCGCCCAGAATACCTTTTATCGATTCTTACCTTCTTCCGATTTATTTCGGTGTTATAGTCGCTACTTTTAGAGGGCGAAGGTTATTCTCATTTATTTACGGAGAAACTTTAAATCCCTATTCAAAGTAATAATAACTTCTGTTTACCTTATGATATTAAAATGAGAAATAAGAAAATAATGAAGTGGAAATAAGAAATGTCAAAATATAAGACACTAAATCAATTTTGAATTAATTTTATATTAAATCAGAATTAATATAATGCTAAACCACCAGTAATGTTGATTCTTGATAAACTTTGTGTTGTGAGGGAAGTGTAAATAACAAATTATAAAGATTTAGAAAACAGAATCCTTAAGTATTTATTTCACATAACTCCTATTTATTTAACATTTGTAGCTACATGATTCGGAGAAAATGCTCCATCATCAGGCTTCTAAAATTTTTTAAACATACATTAATCCATAACATTACACCAATAGTTTTACAATTATATAATATGTCATTTACCTCTTAATCTGTGATTATTTTCACATTGTCCATTCTCCATGTTATAAGGGATTATGTAATAAAAGACAGAATCCTTGTTGAAAGTTATGATCTTAATTTCTGCTATGTTTTCTCAAGGGAAGTGGAAATAAGAAAATATGAGACCTATGATATACTTTCTCACATATATTTTTAGATCGATATGTTTTATTGAAATAATTTTACAATCTGTCTCACTTTAGGGCAATAAGTATTATGGATGACAAAGAATGCATTCACAAAATATGTATACTGAAATTTTATCACTTCAATTGATACAACAAATAAAAATATATATAACACCAAATCCATGTACAAATTAATGTTCTTAAGTTTTGTAACACTTTTACACATTAGATAAGAGGGAATAAGAAAACATGAATTGATAAAACACTTAATCCTTTATGAAACTCATGTTGTTAACTTATGTTTCAGTTATTTACATTTAATAAGACTAAATATCAATATAACACAGTAAACAACACAATCCAAGTTGAAACTGTAGAAGTGATTGTTTACATGTGAGGTTATAGGAAAGAGCTATCGATAAATGTAAACATGAAGTGAAGCGTAAGGATCGAACTGGTCGGTGTAGCGCGGGTCAAGCCAGTTTTGTGCCTCCTCTTAAGCCGACCGTTACCAAAATTTTTATAGTTAATTAAGAATAAGACGGTGAGATGAAAGAGGGGCGGCACTGAAGTCTGGAATGTAAGGGTAAACCCTAAATCCTCAAAGTGGAGTTTTGAGCCAGGTGAGAAGTAGGCAAACCTTCGGAACGGCTGATAATATTGGATTGACAAAAGTTTCCTGGAGGCAAAGAAAGTTAGTTAACAAATATTCAAAACATTCAGACAAAGGAAGGCAAAAGTTAGATGGTAGGGATAAGGGTGTTTATAAGGATAAACCTGGAAACGAAGAGGGGAGTTTGGTGGAAGATTCTTTGGGAGATCGTGCGGAGAGGCCGTTGGATAGACGGCCGACGATGAGACACAGAGATGCGATCTAGGAAGAGCTCCATTAATGGAAGAAGACTGGACCTGTTTAAGACAACCGAAACCTGGCCCGAACAAACCTCAATAATCCGCCTTAGGCCGTAACTCCGTAAGCCAAGTACCCATTGTCATTAGTTGGTAATAATTATGACTTTGTAAATTGTGTGGTGACCCTCACATAGATTAGGTATAACATTTATCCTTATCTTTAAATATCTATAACATTTATATTAAATAAATTATATTAATATTAACCACAATAAATACTCAATTTCCTAAATGCCACCAACTAATATTGAATTAGTTTACACGTATTGGGCTAGAATCCAATAAAGGTAATCAGTAAGTCATTAATAGGTGGGTATATGACATCCTTAGGGATATATTTAATATTATAAAACTATTTTCAAAAAACCCCAAGAGCAACAGAGCAATGCCACCACGCTAAAAAACCCGTACTGTTGTGAAATCTAAGTTTGTTTGCCAAATTTTTCACTATAACTCCGAAATTATTCGTTTGATCCAATATTTCTTTTTTGTATATAAAAGCTAGTTAAATTTACTATTAGTCTCCATTTATGAAACTTTGATTAAATCTCGTAAAATACCCACACTACCACGCTAAAAACCGTGTATTGTAAAATCACAGTTTTTTAAAAACATTTTTCCTTTTAACTCCGCAAATATTTGTCCGATCCCAAATTTGTTTTTTCCATCTCAAAGCTGGTAAAATATGCTATTAAATCCGTGAAACTCCTTCGCAGGCTCGCTAAATTTGTATGTTATGACATGTTCAGTGGGAGGGCGTGGGTCTTTAACGGGATTTAATATAAATTACATGTATAATATTAATTGATATTAATTTAACCAGCTTTGAGATAGGAAAAAAAAATGTTGGGATCGAACAAATATTCGCGGAATATCGAATCTTCTGGTCCGCTACGCCTTTTATTTATTTATTGAAATAGCTATGTAAGTATATACATTGAGTTAATCTGCAGTATAATGTTAATGAAGTGGAAATTGGAAAGTGGTTTTTGGGTATCATCTTGACTATGAGGAATACAGTTTGGTTATATTCTTGAACAAGGAAGAGAGGTTTTTGGATATTATCTTGACTAATCCGCTCTTATCAGGTAGGTAGATAGAGTTCGGCAGATTGAAGAGGAGTGGGTATAATATTGTCTATTAGTAAGTGTTTGAGTATCATCTTGACTATGAGGATGAGAGTTCGTGTATCATATTGCCTAAGGGAAGGGGTTTTGTGCATCGTCTTGAATATGAGGATGAGAGTTTGGATATCATCTTGACTATGAGGAATACAGTTTGGTTATATTCTTGAACAAGGAAGAGAGGTTTTTGGATATTATCTTGACTAATCCGCTCTTATCAGGTAGGTAGGTAGAGTTCGGCAGATTGAAGAGGAGTGGGTATAATATTGTCTATTAGTAAGTGTTTGAGTATCATCTTGACTATGAGGATTTCGTGTATCATATTGCCTAAGGGAAGGGGTTTTGTGCATCGTCTTGAATATGAGGATGAGAGTTTGGATATCATCTTGACTATGAGGAATACAGTTTGGTTATATTCTTGAACAAGGAAGAGAGAGTTTTTGGATATTATCTTGACTAATCCGCTCTTATCAGGTAGGTAGATAGAGTTCGGCAGATTGAAGAGGAGTGGGTATAATATTGTCTATTAGTAAGTGTTTGAGTATCATCTTGACTATGAGGATGAGAGTTCGTGTATCATATTGCCTAAGGGAAGGGGTTTTTTGTGCATCGTCTTGAATATGAGGATGAGAGAGAGTTTTGGATATCATCTTGACTATGAGGAATACAGTTTGGTTATATTCTTGAACAAGAGAGAGAGGTTTTTGGATATTATCTTGACTAATCCGCTCTTATCAGGTAGGTAGGTAGAGTTCGGCAGATTGAAGAGGAGTGGGTATAATATTGTCTATTAGTAAGTGTTTGAGTATCATCTTGACTATGAGGATGAGAGTTCGTGTATCATATTGCCTAAGGGAAGGGGTTTGAATATGAGGATGAGAGTTTGGGTATCATCTTGACTATACGGAAGAGTGTTTGAGTATCATCTTGACTATGCCTTGGATTATTTAGGTGCCACCATGAACTATGTCCCTCCTCATTGGGTAACATCTTTAATATATATGATTTATAAAGGTTAGGAAAACATTGGATAAATAATTGACAATATCGTCCATACAAGTGCAAAGTATCGTATTTGAAAATATACGGTTTTTGCATTCGATCTTTATCAATTCTTTACATTGATTTGGCATAATTAAATAGTTTGTATAATCGGGCCTTTTGCAGGGTTATTCCTTCCCTTTACAGAGTAAATTCAGATTTGAGAATTCGCTAAAAAGTATATCAGCCCTACAGCAATTGATAAAGTAATACAAAAAATGTGTTTTTTCACATCGATACTTTGCAGCTGTATGGCCGATAACAAACCATACCATAAGCTTTATGCTTTTATAATAAAACATTTTTATAAAATAAATAATTTTTTTTTTTTATCTTAAATATTACAAGCAACTTGTACTTCGTAGCTTATGAATAGTATACATAACAGAGGAGTTGTAATTAAAATAATAATATTAATAATAATTATTTACAATTTAACAATCCTGCATCATTAAGTGATCGTAGTGTATTCCGTTCTTCTGTGCAGCGTCTGCTATCTCTTCAATATGTTCTTTATCGTCTTTATTTCTTCTGAAGATTAATATTATTTCTATCCAATAAAAAACAAACATATATTGTATTAGAGAAACATATTTATTTTCGTGTGTATAAAACTGAATTTATTTTTTAGATAGGTCTTAACGTACCTGTGAGTGATGAGGAAGTCTTTTGTTTGGTGGAAGTGTAGACAAATGCATAACGATCATAGTCGCTAGATATAATTGCCACGTTCAAACCTAAAGAAATATATTAGTCATTTTTAATTTTAATGGTATCTTAAGTATTAATAAAAAATTAATTTGATAGGGGTGTATCGATTCTTGAGAACTATATTATTAATATAGACCGGGAGCCCGCCACATGCAAATTTAATTGGAAAGACATTAATTTGTTTCCTAACCCATTTTATAGTATCATCCGCCTTGAAATGATATATCATGGTCTGGCAGCCTGTATCCGTCGGAACGTGGTGTGGCGCACACTTAAAACCGCCCAAAATAGCAAAAAATCATTGGAAAGATATGTTCTTGAGTTTGACCTCATTTTTTATTGTATCCTTTTCTAAACACAAATCAAGTGGTCTGGCACCCGAAAGCCGTCCGAAACATTGGACCGGTTTTTATGTCACGGAAAACTGATCCGAAAAGTAGAAAAAAAAAAAAATATTTATCCACTATTTTTTAATATGTTGTTAGGACTCATAGGAGTAGTTAAAATCCAAGTTTGTAAAGCTCTAAACCAAAAGAGATTTTTGTAGTACTCGAAAAACCGCTAAATTTTTGCACTATTTTCATTTTTCGCTTTTATCTGTTAAGAGTCAAGTTCTCGGCCGGATGCTGATGAAAGTACTGGGTTTTACAAAAACACCTTTAGGAAATAATTAAAAGGAAATTTAATTAGCTTTAATTTGAGCCCTTAAAGATGCCCGTGGATATAATAGTTTTTTAAGAAAGAGGAAAGAAAAGATTGGACAATAGAAAAATCGAATTTGGAGAGAAAATCATATAGACTGGTTTGACAGGCGGGTGTGAGTCGGTAGGAACCTACCTATTTCATTTTTAATTTATTAATATATACATATAAGTATCTATTTCTTTATTTTTAAAAAATATCAGTACCGTAAAACGGCGTGACTTTGCACCACTTTTGATGAACTTCATTCTTTAACTACCTATCAATAATTTCAAAATGCATGTATTAAAATATTCGCTTTGAATAATTACCTTAAAAATGCTTTTGATTCATCGCATAATCGTGGAATTGGAAAATTTACAAAACTTATAATTAATTTTATTATTTTTAAACTTTGGTGCAAAGTCAACCGGATACCCGTGACTTAGCACCGCCATATTTTTTCAATTAAAAAAGCATTTGAAACCTATTCCGGAGCAAAGTCAAAGCTTGATAGTAGTTATGAGATGCAAGTCATTTCTTAATAGTGTTTGGATATTAGCCTAGTGACTTTTTTCTCTGTTTGTAAGGATTTTGTTAATGGAAACGATTGTAAATTACAAGGTTTTCATTGAAATGAGAAAGAAAATTGCACAATGTTTAATAGTTTATTGAAGAACGATAGAAAATACAAGAATATACCAACAAAATATTATATAGAAACATAATAACGACTCAAAACATGCCTAAATTACGTAAACAACTATAATTTTGGTAAACGAGGAACAAAACGATACCTACAAAATATAATGCACACAAATTCTTAGAGAAACACTTTCGGAAAAATTTAATCTGCACTAATTATTAAAAAAATTGTTAAACGAACACTATGACTTGAAAAAATTTAAACCTATAACTAGGCAAAATGCTAACAGCATTCGTCAGTATACTTGCACATAAATTTCAAAAACTTTATTAACAGATAGCAAAACGTTATCCCAAATAATTTGTATTTTAACCAGCCTATTAACTCCTAAACTTCAAATTATCCTCGTTTATTGATTTGTTTAGGAAGAGCAATGCTGCCTAAGACTTCTTCCCTCAGAGAATTCACTTAGCGCCATAATATACTTGGTGCAAAGCATTCCTAATTCATATCAAAAAGGGGATTCTATTTTATTTTCAAATACCATGACTTTTGTTTAATATTTTGAGCAAAATGTAAAAAATTTATATTGTAAATACCAACTCAGGATTGTTGTACTTATTACAAAACGAGGTCTATTCTGAGCGTCGTCTAATTTGGTTGATGCCTCAAACGACTTCCTCATGAATAAGCTGAAATAAGAAAGAAATATGCCTTCAATAACAATATTTTAAACAATATATAATCTTATTCTTTATTTGTACAATAATCTTATATGCTAAAACATATTATTAATTGTACATATAAAAGTTTTATACATGTATATACTTTACTGGTATAGTGCTTCGCCCGCTCTCATTAATAAAGAACTTTAAATAATTTTAACTAACAATGGAAGTTTTATTTGATTTTCGATAAATAATTAAGTATTGATTATTCAATAATAATCAATAATTGATTCAAATAATAATCAAGTATTGAAGTATGCATAATCGAGCATTATTTTTTCAATGATATTTTCATGCATCGCTGTAATTTTTAACCTGGTTAAAATTGCACTGGTAGAGTGTTTGAAGATTACATATTATACATTTGAAGATAACAGGACTAGTGATGGGTCGTTCTGAGTGGAACGGAACTTGGAACTGGTTCCAGCCTTGAACCGGTTTGGAACGAGACGAACTACCTGACTTTTTCGTTCCAACTGGAACGAAAACCAACGCCAAAATATCTCCGGTTTCGTTCCGTTGGTTTAGATAGGGTATAGAATGCTTCTCCCTTTTCGTTCCACCCAAGGTTGTTCCGACTGCTGATCTCTCCTTCACTTGATCCCTTCCATTCGCTCAGAGCTCTACAGCCGTTGATCTTACTACTCTTGGTTCCGGTTCCTTCCCCTTCCCTCCATCACCTCGCCATACCGCGTATAGGCATCTTCAAAATAAACCGCTTTCTGTGAAATTTTCTGTTCTACCAACAGAGCTTGGCTACTTCTTTCGGATTCAAATAAATTTCGCTTTTAAGAATCAGAATCAAGCTGATCATGCAAAAAGTCTTGAAAATTATAGGTTAACTGTTTTAAACTTCCACCGGTCGCGCCAATTTCCGCAACACGAGCGGTCGCACGTAGTACAAAGTAAAACACTGTTTTTTTTATCCCTTTTTTTCCAAATTTTGTATGAAATCTATTAAATAAAATATTTTGACCATTCTGCATTTAAAAGAGAGCATATATACAAAATATTACCTCAGAGAATAATATTTTGAACGTAAATGAAAATATGATTGAAAATAATAAAAACAAAGATATAACTAGAAAAAATTTGTATTTACAATATTATGATCAGTTATAATTATTTGCAGATCTAAAATGGTTGTTTTTATGATCAATTATTGTAAATAAAGTTTTTTGAGGATTGATTTTTACAAAAAAAAAATTTAGATTTCCCCTGGCTGCCCCCCCCCCGCGTCATCTCCAAAACCTCTACATAGGTTTCTGTATTATGATCTAGAACATCTTCTGTTTCCTCATTACTTAATTTCAAATTTTTATTTGATTGTTCGTTTTTTTTTTCCCCTCGTCTAGTTCTGCAAAATTCGAGGAATATAATCCAGTTTTATAGGTTTCCACCAAATCAAAACATAACGAATATTATCGCTGACTGAGTTAAAGAACAGCAAAAATGCAAAAGAATCCTATTTGCATTATATCGAATCCAGCTGATTGTCGAGAAAGGTACGAGGATAAAAAAAAAAAAAAAAAAAAGAGAGCGGTAGCTTGTTGTACTTTGTGCAGCACTGAGGACTAAATATTTTTTAATTAGGAAACTATCCCTCCTACCACATTGGAAAGTTACTAGCCACTTTGAAATTATAAAATAAAAGTAGATTAATAGCCCGATTTCACAACAAGGGATGGAACGAAACTGCATGGTAAGTAGGTAGTAGGTTAGTCAAACTGACGTGGAACGAAAATTGGAAAAGACCCTAACATCTCATTCCGCTTTTAAGTCGGAACGCCCTTCACTTGTACGTAGAAGGTTAGTCAAACTAGCGTGGAACGAAACGAAAACTGGAACTGGTTCCAATAGTGGAACGAAACCGAAATCTCATTCCGCTTATAAGTCGGAACGGCCCTTTACTAAAAAGGACATCTATTTGTTATTTTAATATATGAATTGTTTATCTAGACGGACAGGGGCTATTAAGAAACTCTTGCGGTTAAAGGACTTCATTATCAGGGCTTCCAACTAAATGCCCATGGATCATATTTTTACACACAATTTCAAAACGCTAGGATCGAAATTTTTATTTGGTAATAATTTTTATTCAGCTGAAATAATTTTATGGGTTTCATCTGGTTGTATTTTAATTTCTAACCTTAGACGTTTATTTTTTAAAAGATAGTGTAACTATCGTCTCTTCAAACTGTATATTTAAATTATTATTATAGTGAACTTCCTTGAACTGTGAAGACGATGCAGATAAACTATGGTTCAGATGGGTTCAATAGTTTTACTAAAACTCTGCTATCCACGTATCGTTCTTCACTGGGATCCCCACACCACACCACATATTTATAGCTTCTTTAATAACAATTTAATTAAATTAAGCTAGTTTTATTATCCATTTATATCTCTACATAACACCGTACCTTTGTAACCTCTCATGAATGGCGCTCGCTACCTTGCACACTTCACTGCACACCACATATTTATCGATTTTTTATATAATAAACTAATTGAAAATCAGTAGATTTTATTATTGGTAAACCTTCCTTATACTATGTAGATGATGTAGTTGAAATTTAGTGCAGATTAGTTCAGTAATATTCGCGGTTAGTGATCACAAACGAAAAATGGTTTATCATTTTATACAGAGTGTCCAAAAAGAGTATCGGGTATTTGTTACTTCGATAAAACAAAAACTACTTAAAATAAAAATAAAATGTTTATTGTTAATTATTACAATATAAAATGGAAAATTATTCGGAAAAGATTGTGTTATCTAAATAGTGACCGTTATGCTGCTGGGACTCTTCTAATTGGGAACGACGATTGGCGATCACATGCTGACACATAGCTTTCGATATTGCTGCCATTTCTGTCCTCATGCTTCAATTGCGTCAGGTTCGTCGGATTATTCTCATAGACCTTACTTTTAAGGTATCCCCATGCAAAATAGTCAACTGAACTGAGGTCGGGGCTTCTGGGAGGCCAGTTGATGCTACCCCTTACGCGAAATGACCTTATTAGGGAATAATTCGTTAGCAGCTTCCATTGTTAGATTTGATGTATGGAAAGTTGCCCCATCATGTTTAAACCACGTTCTTAAGTTGAAACCTTGAAATTCTTGTAACTCTAGACCAAACTCTGGACTCTGGTTCAGTTTCACAGGATATTGCAATAACGGTCACTACTCACATTGAGTGGTCGGCCTCCTCGATCTTCATGAAAATTAGGACCGATTATGCCTCTAGAAGACATAGCGGCCCAAACAACGACTTTTTGGCTGTGCAGGGGTCGTTCATGTTTCGTCTCGGATTTTCCTCTGCCCAGTACCGAACATTCGGTTTATTGACATGACCATTCAGATGAAAGTTTGCTTTATCACTGAAGAGTATGTTATCAAAATTGTTGAAGTAGTTTTAGTATTATCGAAGTAACTAATACTCGATACTCTTTTTGGACTCCCAAAAACTCAAGAATGTGGTTTCAACAAGATGGGGCCACTTGCCATACATCAAATCAAGTAATGGAAGCTGTATACGAATTAGTCTCTAATAAGGTCATTTCGTGTAAGGGTAACATCAACTGGCCTGCCTGAAGCCCCGACCTTAGTCCAGTTCACTGTTTTTAATTGGAGAAAAAAATGTTTATAGAATAAATTCATAGGCATGGTGAATGATTATTGCTCTAATGAGTACATTTTTTAAATTTCTTTTTGTTGATCTGGTGAATAAGCTGTCTCATTTCATCGATGCAGCTGTTTTTTGTGAAGATGATTCTAAAACTTTTTTTCTGGAAATTGGCGCTGGAGGAATCACGTCTTAACCGACTTTATGCAATAAGTAAATGTGCCGTAAAATGAATTCAATGGCATGTCAATAGTTTGTGAAATACTGCCCATTAGTAGCACCTTTCTAGATTAGGAGGTCCCTAGGCCATCTTCTTTTCAGACGCCTAGGAGGACTATTGAGAATTGAGTGAGAAGCGTATTGGTAGACTAGTGGATTTGAATGGTTATTTAGCTTGTCATGGAAGGATAGGTATCTGGTTTAGGCCAAATCTGCAACATACGGGCGGGGGGACACTTAGATCTTTATGGATAAGTTTGTTACATAATAAGGAGCATTGAGGATTTACGCAAGAGTTTTGATTGTAAGTATTGGATATCAGAATTGGTAGGTTTAGTGGAGCCCCAAAGCTCAACTCTGTATGTTTGAACGTTTATCTAGTTGCAGTAGACGGAAACGAAGAGCAGTTTCTTGTCTTTTAAGTCTCGTATGTGTTAAGTCGTTTGTTCAGATTGAGTTCTAGGTAGGTAGCTGATCTGTTTAACGGTGATGGGTGGCATATTTTTGCTCAAATTCTAAAATTAAAACTTGAGAAATAATGAAGATGTACTTACAAGGGTACGTATACTGATGATGCGATTTTGACTTCGCCATCTTGCAAAGAGAAATCGATTATGGCACACGTAGCCCAGTTCTGCATTGTCCCGTTCAGCCTGTGGGTTTCATACCAGGTACCATTGAAGAACTTAAAATAAACATAGTTTACTTTAAGGTTTATATCTAACATTAAAACAGAATGTTTTATAAATAAATAAATAAGGCCTTTTATTGCACGAGGAAACAAACAATATTTTGTAAAACAAATAGTAACTTGCAACATAAATAAAAACTTGCAACATAAATAAAATAAAATGTACTGCTTCTAAGATATTTACAATTAATAATAATCTATTACGAAGTTGTAGTTAGTATTTCAAAAACTGTTTGCAATATATTTACAACTATTGGAGGATCACCTGTGGTGTGGTGGTTAGCATAGCAACCTACTAAATCCAAGATCGCGGGTTCGCAGCCCGGCAGATGACCTTAGGATTTTTTAAAGGGAGTAAAAAATCCTTAGCTATGTCGTTCTTCGAAAGGGACGTAAAATGGGGGTCCCGAGCCTGTGCGATGTCAGGTACTCGTTAAAGATCCCTATCCTAATTATACTTGGATAAGCAAAATTTAGGACTCCCACCGTAGCATCCTCCGATTAGCCATAGCAGCATAAAGTGACATTAAGGTCTAATAAACAAACAAACTATATCATTGGAGGATGTTGCCTCGTGCAGGCCACCTGCAGGAGTCATGGTCTAACTTCCCTGGAGACAAAAACCTACTGGGAAGTGGAGTTCACAATTTCATTCTATAGTTTCCATTTTTTTTATCACGAGCAGTTCTCATCCCATTGGGACCAGTGGCAATCTTGAGGACATCACTCCAGCGCCTGTGCTACCTTCCTCGCCTTCTCTTTAAATTGTATGGGATCCATTCGGTAACCTTTGAAGACCATCTGTCAGTCTGAATTCTGGCAAGGTGCCCCGACCATTTCCATTTGATTTTCCTTATATGTAGGCTTATATCCTTAATTCTAGATTCTTTCCGCATAGCGGCAAATTATATATGAAAAAATAAAACAAATCTAAATACAGTAGGATCCCGATATCGTATCGCAAGAGGTTTTAATTTCGAGATTTTCACTATTCTCTATGATAGAATATATACATACGTATAAAACTAAAAATATGGTATATCGCAAGTTTTAATTTATGTTAATTCTCTAATAACATACATATTTTTCAATTTATTTTTATAATTACTTGTATACAAGGCTAAAAAGAAGGGAAGAGTAGTCCATCCACCTTTAGACTCATGAATTGTAGACGGTGGAATCCTTCGAATACTTAGGCGCAACGGTGACTAGCAAAAATGAAATAATTGCTGAAATAAAAACCAGAATAGCGGCGGAAAGCAGGTTTTTTCCCTACAAAAATTGTTAAAATTTCGGAACCAGTCAAGAAAAGCCAAGATAATTATTTATAAGACTGTGATCCGGCACATTCTAACCTACAGCTGTGAGACATAGACTCTCACCAAGGAAACGGAAAGAGTCCTTTTGGTGTGGGAGAGAAAAGTATTAAGAAAGATTTTTGGTCCGATTTTTCAAGAAGGAATTTGGAGGATCCGGTCACGTTGAAAGGATTCCCCCAAATAGAGAGCTGAGTACACTCTACGAAGATATCGACATAGTCGCATACGCCAAAAAAGCAAGATTAAAGTGGCTCGGTCACGTTGAAAGGATGCCAGAACAAAGAGTTCCCAAGAGAATGTTATACGGCAGACCTGACGGACAGCGACTAAGAGGGAGGCCGAGGGTGACGTGGCTACAAAATGTCGAAAAGGATCTCCAAAAAATGGAAATCAGAAGACGGAAAACAAAAACCAAGGATCGCCAGGAGTGGCTACGAATTGTGGAGGAGGCCAAGGTTCTTCAAGAGCTGTAGAGTTCTTCAATAAATATATAAATACATGATAAGCATTGTATTAAAATACTAATATGAATTTTAAACATTAATTTGTTTTCCAACACTTTTTATTGCTGATATAATTTATTTTCTTTATTTTAACAAACAGATGTTTCCTTTCAGCGTCATGATAAAAACGAAAAATTCTCAACTTGTGTCGGCTACCCCTAGTATAAACAAACGAAATCCTGGAAAACCCAATTCTAATTATATGGTGAAATATAAATTATAAGACGTTTTAAACGGGAAAAATACGTTATATCCAAGGGGTTGGTTTTATAAGAATTAGGGAAATTTTCCCAAAACACGACTCTAATTCAACGGAAAATACGATTTATAAGACGTTTTGCCGACCTTGGAGAGAAAAAAGAACATGTTATACAGAGGGGACTAAAATGCATTGTTTTATACGAATTAACGAGATTTTTCCAAGGGACCAGCACTTTCTTACGTTTTATCGGAATACGAAGTATCAAGATTCCACTGTATATACTTAAGTATTTGCATATTTGCGGAAGATTGATATGCTAGGAGGCGTAAAATAAATCATGTTTAAAATAAGTAAAAGAAGAAACTTTACGAACAGTAATGGGTAAGGAATTTGAAAAGGGAGTAGGACGAATGATAAAGGGTTTTTAAATGGATGCAGAGTTCTATAGGAGGGGGTATACAGGTTAATAAGTTGGGATTTGTGTCCAGGAGGTGGATAGAAGAACGTAGATTCATTAGGTCAAGAATATAGTTTTTTTTATTTAGTGATTGGAATTGGAAAGTACCGAGTACTGCCATCGGAAATTAGGGAAAAACCTCTCAAGCTCAGAATGCCAGCAAGTAGCTTGTTATTGCCTGGTGATCTCGAAGATGAATCTAATGAATTAATCAAACTGTTCATCAGTCTCTTCAAGCTCATCTCGGGTAAATTCAAGAATATAGGAAGGTTTTTGGGTTTTTAGACATTGGAATAGGAAAGTACCCGGAAAGTATTGTCGTCGGAATTTAGGAAAGAGCCACCCAAGCTCAGAATATCGGCAAGTAACGTGTGACCGCCTGTCACACAGATCATCAGTCTCCCCAGCTTCATCTCGAGACCCCCAGACAGTCCCCCATAAACCATGCAACCGTAATCAAAGCAAGGGAAGACAAGAGAGGACACTAGGAGTTGACGGGTACTCTGGGAAAAGGAATGAGTTGTTTAAGTATTATGATGGATTTTTTGGAAATTTACTGGATATGGTTATTCCAGGATAGGTGATGATCAAAGGTAACTCCTAAATTTTTAATAGAGTTTGGAATTAAATAGGAAGATTATTGAGGTAAAGCAATGGATAGTAAGGAAGGGTGTTGAGGATGGGGTTTGAACCTATGCTTCCCAAATATGGACTATCTCCAGAAGAAATGAAAATGCTCTCCTAGCATTCGAAAGGAAGATTCTCCGTCGAATAATAGGTCCATTGGTGGATGGAGATTGATGGAGGATTAGGAGAAACAGGGAGCTTTATGATCTGTATAAGGATATAGATGTGATCAGGTTCATAAAGTTGGGGAGACTCAGTTGGACTGGCCGCTTAACAAGAATGAGAGACGATGAGATCCCCAAGAGAGCCATGGACACCATCTTGCACAGGGCACGACGTGCTGTTAGGCCAAGATTAAGATGGATCGATGGCGTGGCAGCGGATGCAAGAAGCCTGTTTGGAGTCAGGTGCTGGAGAACGGCTGCACAAGATCGAGCCGAATGGCGGCGGCTCATTGAGGAGGCCAGCTCCTACCCAAGGTTGTAGCGCCACGGAGATCATTATCTGATGTGACTATAATAATGCCATGGCCCACCCGCTCTATAATATTTTTGTAATATTGGCCTATTATGTTCCAACTATAACGTTTGAAATAGCTTAATTGAGATTTAAAAAAAAATTAAATTGTGTATATTTTATTATTGTAATCAGATAAAATTTATGAATTAATAATCAAGACAACTACGCTGCGTTAATAAAAATTAAATTAATAAAAAGATTTCTTACCCTCTTCGGATCAAAGCTTGATTCGGATTGGAGGTGCAGGCGACGACAGGCAGCGCCAGGAGGGAGGCAGGTAGCGGCGAGGTAAGGTACTATTACCCACCACCTGCAACCACAATACTGCAATACTTTGTTTTTAAATTTTTCTGTTATTTTAAAAAAATCAGTCAATAAAGCGGATAAAACATTTAAATTAATTACTTTCCATACAAACAAACACTATACGCTTTATAAAACAAGTGGAATAAAAAAAAACCATTTTCTTTAAACAGGTTTTAATATTTTTTTGTAGTTTTCAATTCTTGGGCCCCCCTGCGGATTTTCTGGGGATCGTTTTATGTTTTTCAACACCCCCACTCCCCCTATGTCCGGTAGCCGTGTTTATATTTTTCAGTTCTTTATTTTCATTCCTTCTGTCACTGTCAAGTTGTGCAATTCAATATCAAACATGCCTGATGAGATCAGTACAGACGTACCCAGAACTAACAACTGATGGAAAAATAATTTTTTGTGAAAAATGTATGTGTCGACAGAAAATCGCAAGTAGACGCCCACTGCCAAACAAGTAAGGTTTAGACTTAAATTATGAAATGGCATTACCTGAATCCTAATCTAGAAAATGTATTTTAATGTAGTTCCTAAGTTTAATTTTAATGTTTCCTAAACAGTCAAATTGCCAAATTTATGCTGACCTTTAAATCATTTATCTTGGTCTGTGTACCTACATTTTTTTCCTTTATTATTTTATTTTATAAGCAGCCATAAACAGGCAGTTGAGGCCGCTAAGAAAAGAAAAAAACGTAACCTTAACTTTTGATAACAGAAAGCTGTAGTTGCTCCAATAAGGAGAATTCTTTTAATCAGGACTTGTGTATGGCATTAGTCTCCTCCGATATTCCGCTATTCAAGCTTTCATGTCCGCAATTTACAGAGCACACTAAGAAAAATAATCTAAATATCTGCTATGAATAGACATTAATAAAAATTAAAAATAAAATTTCCAATAACTTT
The DNA here is from genome assembly GCA_003667255.2 of Euschistus heros. Taxonomy (NCBI): domain Eukaryota; kingdom Metazoa; phylum Arthropoda; class Insecta; order Hemiptera; family Pentatomidae; genus Euschistus; species Euschistus heros. The sequence continues at coordinate 218,959 of RCWM02000416.1, read as the reverse complement.
ATTTGTATTTCATTTGATGAAACGACTGATTCGAGAGGGAAGTATATTTGTGCGTTAATAATTGGTATTTTGCACCCAGAAATTGAGCCTACTCCTCACTTAATTTCGTGTAAAGAATTGAAAAAACCGATTTTTAGAAAGTGTCGCGGTTAGTTAACAATAGTTAGCTAATTTGTTTCGGCCAAAACGGGTATCAAGATAATGTTTTATTTTTTGTAACCGATGCAGCTAAATATGCTTAAAACTGGGAACGCTCTTAAAGTGTTTTACCCAAACAAGGTTCACACAACATGTCTGGTGCATGGCCTTAACCCTGCAGTGAGCGCGCCGTGGCCTGAGAGGGCGCGTGGCATCTGCCAGACACGGGTTTTTTTTATTGTAATCTGACTTTCGAAGTCATTTTTTTATTGTTTTCGCATTACAAATGTTCTCCCCTGTTGTTGTTTATTTGTTCTGAAGGTTTCCTAATATTTATTTAATCAATAGATAATTCATACATTAATTTAATATTGGTGAAGGATGTATCTGGAATATATGATAATTCAAATTCTATGTATGTACAAAAAGTTTATACATTTTTCACATTCAATAATAATATTTAATAAATAAATTAGAATGAAAAGATCAATTTTATATTCTAACGCAATTCGGGGGTAAATCATTTTTGTTTATTCGTATAGTCCCAACCATTGTCAGATTTTTTTCTAGAAGTTCATTTGTATGAGGATAGCTTGTGAACCAGTTATCAACCGTAACATTTCTGCCAGTTCCGTGGATTGGTTGGCCAAGTCGAATGACGACGTCTTTGGGCGCCCAGCTTGCCTCATAAGGTCCTGGTGGTTGGGTACCAACATACACTTCCACGTTTTGGTTATAAAAATTTCTGGCATCGCAAAGCGCAAATATTTTTATCCCATATTTGGCCGGTTTTGATGGAACGAATTGCCGAAAGGAACATCACCGTCTAAATGATTCCAGTTTTTCATCAATCGTAGCATACTCTCCTATAGTGTAACACCTTTGAGAGTTAGTGATAAATTTTTGAAAGATATATCGTATTGGAGCCAGGCTACATCGTAATAATCGACGATCAAACGTTCATCACGTGACCTCTCAGAAAAAATAATTATTTATGTACAATAGAAGCGAATATATTTAATTATCACAATTTAAAACTAAATTTATTTATTGTTATGACCAATCTATGAATGGATAACCGGGAAATTGCTAAACGTAAATACAAAATAACAATTTCTTGTCAGTGGTTAAGGTAAAGGGAGTGGGCGCATGGCATCCACGAGGCTCCATCCTCAGTTAAAGCACAATCATCACTGTCTGTGTTGTGAAAAAAGAGGGGTAGAAATCCGAGATCAGTTTAGGGGAGGGGGAAAGGGTTTGTCGAAAAGTATCTGAAGTCCCAAGGCTATTCGACACTCCGTCTAGATTTTATTAGAGAAAATATGGCACTGTGAGTCTCACAGACGCCACGCGAAGAAAATACGTGAAATTTTCCGAAAAGTGAATAAATTAATTGGTTGTGGTAAAAAAATCTTCATGGAATCCCCTCAGCGAGTGGCTTTATATAGGAACGTAGTGAATTGTTTCTTGAAACACGGCGAAATGAAAAAACACGACACTAAGAGTGCTTCTCTTAAGTTGCCCAGAATGCACTTCGATGACTATTACCCAGAATGCCTACTGGAAGTTACAGCTGTGAGTTAAGGGATTAAAGGTTATCATGTTATAATTGCGAACAATCAAGCTTTTATTATTCATTTATGTAAACATAAACTCCTAAATATAAAAAGAAACTTAAATAATGTCATTAAATGTAGTTTCTTTTGTTTTTACAGGTGAGAGAATCTTTTGTAATAACAGATAGTGAAATTGTTTTATAGCAGTAAATCTGTAATTCAAATAACACTTTAGTGAATACCGCTGACGTTAGCGTTACTGTTGTGATACCCAATTCTCTTATTATTATTCATCCATTCTTCTACCTAATGAAAAAAAAAAACAATAAATGCAGCCAGGCGATTGCACCATTCTTATATACTTTCTTGTCATTCTTAATGAAATTTTTTAATTCCGGAATAAAGATTATTTTTCATTTAATTATATGTTTATATGCACTGGTTTTTGAACCTTAATACACTGTTAAAATAAGATCCATAGAAACAGTGAATCCTCCCATGTGCTGTTTTTAATGAAAGTTTAAGTTAAATTTCCGATTCCTTAAGTTATCAATGACATTCAGAACCTAAAACCTACGCAGGAATATATGAATGGGACCTCCGTACCTAGGGAGGAATATATCTTCCTAAATAAAAACTTGTAAAATGATTTTTTTCTTTTTCTTTATATAGTAAATAATTATATATATTTATTTATTTATATGTTATGTTGATAAATTAAATACTTATATATTAGTTTTAAGCTATTGTACGGATAATTTTGATCGTTATAGTAATTTATTTTTAAACTTAGATTTTGGTACAGAGAATCAAGAATGGCTTTTTCGGAATCGGTACTGTTAAGGATGGGTATCGTTAAAAAATATTAAATATGAATTTAGTGTTCTATATATTGATATTTTGTTATTTCAACTTCCCTAATGTGAGAAACGTCCATTTTACATATAGTGTAAATCGATTTTTTTGCCATCCATATTGCTTATAGATTGTAAGATTAATTCAATAAAACACTTCTATCTAAAAATAAGAAAAATGCTTTAAAGTTTATCAGAAGTTTGATATTTTTCTATTTCCACTTCCCTAATGTGAGATAGTTTGCCAGAAGATAGCAATATGTATTTATTGTTTCATATATTTATATTTTGTTATTTATACTTTGCTGTACTTTTGTTAGATAGATAAAACGATGTATCGAAAGAAAAAATATCGGATTATCGAATGAAAAAAGTATGTTTAAATAAATACCCATCCCTAATCAAAATATTTTGGTACCGACACATTGCTATTGATATTCTTCGATCTCTAGAATTTTTTAAAACTCTAAACAGCTACATAATCACAATATATGTATATATATATATATATATATATATATATATATATATATATATATATATATATATATATATATATATATATGGCTGGTCAAAATGATTCGATAACACTGGTCAGCAGTATTTTTGTTAAATGAGTAAATGTGGCTGGTTCATATGTATTTTGCTGTGGTAATTCCGAATATGACCATCAAAGTTGTCCATGGGGCTCATAAAATGTGATATTTCATAGCTATGAACGTGTCTTGATTAATATATATTCTATTTATTTGCTCTAAATAAGGTTCACCACCAATGCACGACTATATTGGATGCAATAGAGATAATCTTAACTTATTAAAAAATCAGGCCGAGTTGTTGACATCTAGCTTAAAAGGTTGGAACCTACTTGAGAAGGGAACATCTAGCTATCGCCAACGGAAACAAAAACTCTCTCTTTTTCTCGGCAAAAGATCATTTAATATTTTGCACAGATATTGCTCCATTAATGGGTGAATATAATCATAATCCTAAAGAATGGAGGCTGTTCATAGATTCCTTCCAACTTAGTTTAAAAGCCGTTCTCCTTCATATAGGCTATGCGAAGCCCTCAATCCCCATTGCCAATGCAGGCCATATGAAAGAGACATATGACAATATGAAGATTTTGCTGTCCGAGATACAATACCAGAAGCATGCTTGGAATGTATGTAGAGACCTCAAAGTGTTAGGACTTTTGTTAGGTCTTCAATCAGGTTATACCAAATTTTGTTGTTTTCTGTGTGAATGGGACAGCAGAGATCGCAAAAATTATTATATATAAAAAGAATGGCCCAATAGAAATCTTGTACCTGGAGAAAAATATGTACTTTTCCAAACCACCATACCAGAAAACGTTTATCTTTCACCATTGCACATTAGTTTGTTAAGGCACTGGATAAAAGTGGCCCTAGATTTCTATATTTGAAATCGATTCTTGATAACGATACTTCGTTTTAAAAATGAATTGATATCCGAAATAACCATATTAGAAGCTAAAAAAGAAAACCATATTTATATATTTTTTAAAAAATATTATCTACAGTATATAATATGTAAGTTAGTTACAATTCAGACAAATAACAAAATATGAATACGTTTTACTAGTTCTTAGTTAGGAAGGTGAACATTCCTGATGTTCTTCGTTTTATTTATTACTTTATTGATCAATCATAGTATTAGGTCTAAAAAAAACCCAGTATGCACGTGCAGTTAAATGAAAAAACATTTCTTATGGGACAACAAAAAATCTCAGTATGAAAAAAATAAAAATAATAAAATATGTAGTACTATTTCTGGGTGTATTTATTTAATTAGTTTGAAATAGCTATCCTATTTCTACATTTTCCAATAGCGAATACATATGTTCAACAGTATAATAATTACATAAAACTTTATTAACAAACTATCCTCAATGTAAGCAATACCGATCGGTTCCTAGGAATCGACTTTGTCCCATCGATTCTTGCTCCGATGATTTTCTCAGAAATACTCCATTATCGTTGGAATCGAAAATCGATATTTTGAATCCTAATTGTAATATTTATAAATCAAATAATAGTTGAAGCATTACCTGAAAGAGTTTCTCGAAGAAGAGCTTCGATAAGAAGACTGCTTATTGTTTCCCCTTAGGCGTCCCATCTTGGCATCAAAATTATGTCCTCAATTAGGAATGAGTGGCTTTTTGTTAATTGGTCAATAAATGTTATCAAGTTATCAATACAATATAAAGGCACACCCCTGTCATCATGATGTCCTCTGTGATAACATCTTTATGACTCTGACTATATGGCGATAACTATAGTACGGTGCGCGGTTAGTCCAGTCAATGACTGCTGAAATGTGCGATAACTTTTGATTTCACAGCTTCGTTAGTAGTTAGAAGGTAAACATACTAAAAGTCCCCGCCACTCAGGGGCGAGCTTAGGGAGGGGAGAGGGGAGAAGGTCCCATTTTTGGGTTTTTCGATTATATCTAGAAAACGGTGGACTATAAGAAAATATGCTACAAATCAAAGTTACAACTAATTAAGTTTCCTATAAAATTGTTTATATACATATTAGTTAAACTTTCAACAGTTTTCGATATATAATGTTATTAAAACTCGATAATATTCGAGAAAAAAAAATGTTAACCTCACTTTTTGCCAATCATTTGCTTCAAGTGCCAGAAACATATATATGAAATTAAAGTAAATTTAATGATCTACAACTTTAATTCTGACGTTTTTTCTTAGATATAATCGCGGAAGGCACTAGAAGCAAATGTTTGACAAAAAGGGAGGTAAATTTTTTTTTTGTTGCGAAAATTATCAATTTTCAATAACGTATATCTCGAAAACGGTTGGAATTTCGTCAAATATGTATATAAACAATTTTATAGGAAATGTAATAAGCTCTAATGTTTATGAGAAACATATTTTTCTAGAGTCCACTGATTTTGTGATATAATTAAAAAACCCAAAAAATGGGACCTTCTCCCGTCCTCCCCATCGTTAGCTCACCCCCCCCCCCCCCCCCCCCGGGGGCTGGGTATGTTTACCTTCTAACTACTACTAACGAAGCCTTGAGGTAAAAAATAATCGCCTATTTCATGCACTCGACAATATGTTTATTGACTGGACTAAGTGCGGAAAAAATAGCAATTATAAAGTTGCAACAAATTTTATCTTTTACATCGCAATTTATAGCTTAAAGAGCTGAAGTACCGTATTCCATAAGAATTACCTGAAAAAAAAAAAAAATCGCTTATTTACAAAAATACGGCACAAATGTTGAGAAATCGGGTTTTTACTTTTATTGAACTTACTGCTTAAACCTCAGTTTCTAATCCTTATGATCAATAATGGAAACTTAAATTCAATTGTGATTAGTTCTTCACACCTATTGATTACATATTATACCGAAAATAAAATAAAATTGATACATTAAAGCTAAAAACTATCTGAAATAAAAATAAAAATAAATTACAAAATACTGGGTGAGTTTTTCTCAGTGTAAGAAAAAAAAAATGGGTGAAAGTAGATCAAAAATGAAGAAAACCCCCACATTTTTTGCCATAAAAGCTGTAATATCTCCAGTTCGTTTAAACATTTTTCAAATTTTGACCACATTTTCGGATTAAGCATTAAATTTCCTATAAGAGCAGAGTACATGTAAATTTGAATTTTACAAACTTCAAAGAACAGCTTCATCTTTACCTTATTTAAGGAAGTTACAATGACTTATAATACTTAAACGACCATTGTTTTTCTTAAAAACTGCAAATCTAAAAAAAAAACAAAAAACTTTAACCAGCTTTAATATGATATGATCAAATTAATGATTCTGTACTTTTTTACATTAATAGGGATTCATCCTGTATAAATTAACGGATATACCTTTTTATTCCGAAACCGTTTTGTCTGTATTCACTTAAATATCTGGAAGGCAGAACTGATGCTACATCGTTCGGTTTGATGGTGTGTAGACAATAGAAAGATCGTGTAAAGGTGAAGGTTCATTGTCTATATTTAAACAAAAGAAAATTAATGATTTTCCAAAGCTAAAAACTTTTTGATTTATCTATGTATATTAGTTTTGTTTACATAATAAGTGCTATTTTGTTATTCAATAGATTTATGAACGTATCAAGTCAACAATTGCTTTTTTCTCATGTATTTCCTTTACTGTTTGGGGGTCTCGATTAAACTAGGATTTGGTTATCTGAGCCTTTGTCGATCCCTACACCGTATACAGTCAAATTCCTAGTGTATATTAATTTTTTTTAAAAACGTGAGACAAGAAATCATTGTAGTAAAATACCATTGTGTAAGAAAATTGATCGTTGTACTTGTTGATACTCACTTAAGGTGGCAAAATAAAACTGACTGAAGATATCAGGGCCTGGAGAAGGCCGAATGTAAAGAGGCGAAAGGGTCAGGCAAAGGTTGTCCTTTCGGTTTTTTCTATGACTTGTTGGTTATTTCCGTTCCTACTGGAAACAATTTTTTTATTTTCATTTATTGATATTTACAAGTTTACAAAATAATATACATCAAGTTAAATTTGTTGATAGTAAATACAATGTAAATAACTACTCACTAGCAGCACTTCGATAAAAAATCTACTAAGGTCTCTAGGCCATCTTTTCAGACGCCTCGGAGGATTATTGGGAATGGAGTGGGAAGCAAGTTGGGAGACTAGTGGATTGGAGCGATTATGGAACATCAACATATCAGCAACCATATGGAACCTAAAGACCTTTATAGATAAGTTTATTGGTCAAAAAATAAGGAGCATTGAGGATCTTTCGAGGGATTTTGGATGGTATAGTGGAGCCCCAAAGTTCAACTCCGTACGTCCAAATAGGTCTAATAACAGTCATGTGAATGAGTGTTTTGTTATTAATTAAGAGCTTTGAACGTTTATCTAGTAAATGTTGAACTATTATGTAACGATGGACAGTTTCTTGTCGTTTTAGTCTTGTATGTGGATTCCAAGTAAGTCGTTTGTCCAGATGGAGTCCTAGGTAGCGGTTCTGTTGAACATCATTAAAGAATACTGTAGGACTAGAAAGGTAAAGTTTATTTGATGGGATTCATTTGGATTCTTCAATTTTGACACCAATCTTGAAGGTTTATGATATAGGATTGGAGTTTCTAGGATAGGAAAAATGAAGAATGGCTTTTGAAGATTACCTATGGATGCCCTCATTTCAAAATAATATCCCAAGTTAAGATGTTTTGAAGATATTGACTGCTTTACACCCCCATTCTTTTACCACAAATCTAGGATTGAAAAAAAAATCCATACCCACTGAGCTACCCGGCTCCCATCCCAGTGTAGCCCTAGGTAGCGGGTCTGTTCAACAGGGATTAGTGGAATATCATGGAAACAAATTTAGAATGGGACTATGGGAAATTTTTATCTGGTCATTTAAACAAAAATTGGTTTTGAACGATTTTATTATTTTGCAATTATTCATAAATATTTAATTTTAGACTATTTTTTGATCAATGTAATGAGTATTGAGACTCTGGAGTCTTTATTGAATTTATGGTTGTTTTCATTTAAAAAAGTAGTGAAGTTGGAATTCTGGGTCTGCCCTTATTTGTTATCTTAATCATTGATTTACTGATCGTCCAGTTTTAATATTCGACTACACTATTTTTAAAATAAAAATAATTCCAAGTGGTTATTAATTCATCAATACTGATAAACCAAACAGTTATATAATGAAGATGGGGAGTGGGTAATGTAGGCCTTGGAAATAAATTCTTTCTAATAAAGGTTCCTATACAAGAAAAAATATGATTGTTTATTATCAATTTATTTACAAATGTTACATATTATAGATTAAATTATTCTCAAACTTATTTATTTTATAATTATAGTCGTGAACACATGGAAAATATATTTATTACTCTTATTTATTAATCTACATAATTAGTATTGACTACATTATTTTAATAAAATCTACTTTCGTTAAACTAAACTACAAATAAATACTTAAACAATACAAAATTTTATAATATCACAGTCTTTACAACATTATAAAAATAGGTCTAAATACATAGTACATAATATGATTTGTTAATAAGCCTAATAAAAGCTATTCTAAGATTTGCAGATTATTATATAATTATATGGTATATGGTATGTAATTATACGGTACATGCCATGGTATGGCTGGCTACAAGTGCGGTTCCTCGTACCCACCACAGTGACTGTTGTCCTGAATAAGGTAGTCATCCAGAGTGTAGTCGAAGCTAGAAATCGCTTCAGACATTTGTTTCTGTTGCTCTTCCGTCGGAGTTTTCTTCCAGTCTGTCGTCAGAAGCCAGGACATCTCTGTAAAATTTATAAGATTTAAAAAAAAAAAAATTATCTTTGCATTGTTATAGAAAATCATGAATAAAGAAGAATCTAAACTTGATAGTTGATTAAGTAGTGAATTGGATATTTATTGAAAAATTATGTAGTTGTTTGAAGTGGTAAAGCAATTTATAGTATTAACAAAAAATTTTTTTTATAACATTGCAAGAAAACATAACATAACCTACCCTAGCGTTGCTATGGTTACTACAACAGCTGATAGTTTATAATACTACACAATCTCTCTCTCTCTCTCTCTCTCTCTCTCTCTCTCTCTCTCTCTCTCTCTCTCTCTCTCTCTCTCTCTCTCTCTCTCTCTCTCTCTCTCTCTCTCTCTCTCTCTCTCTCTCTCTCTCTCTCTCTCTCTCTCTCTCTCTCTCTCTCTCTCTCTCTCTCTCTCTCTCTCTCTCTCTCTCCTCTCTCCTCCTCTCCCTCCCTCCCTCTCTCCCTCCCTCCCCCTCCCTCCCTCTCCCTCCCTCCCTCCCTCCCTCCCTCCCCCTCTATCCTCTCTCTCTCTCCCTCCCTCTCCTCTCTCCCTCCCCTCCCTCCCTCCCTCCCTCCCTCCCTCCCTCCCCCCCCCCCCTCCGAGTTTGTGTGTTTAGTGGCATTTTTGTCTATAACTACATTAGTGTGTGTGGGTTTCCTGTATATACTAAATTCATGTTGTTTATTATTTATAGAGATTTCAATGTCTAAAAAATTTAAAGTCTTATTGTCCTCTAACTCCAGTGTAAATTTAAGTGAAGGGTGGGTGAACTTCGTTTATTTCATTAAAGAAACTATTGATTTGCCTGTTCGTCACAGACCATAGGAAAATTATGTCATTACAAGTGATTCAAAATATTACATTTTTGAAGGTGAAAAAAATGTAACACATTTTTGATCGTGGAAAAATCGTTACACCAAAAAGGTATAGACCCAGCTAAAAGGTACATCCATGTCAAAAAAAAAAAAAAAAAAAAAAAAAAAAAAAAAAAAAAAAAAAAAAAAAAAAAAAAAAAAAAAAAAAAAAAAAAAAAAAAAAAAAAAAAAAGTACAAGGTTACCTATTTTGGATCCGATTAGCTGGCGGCAGAAGTAGATAGCTGCCCAGTTGTCGTAATCTGTGTCAGCGATAGACAGCGTCAAGCTGAAGTTATAATCTGCACGGCAATAGAAAATCACACAAAATTAATAAATTATATATTAAATGATTAAAAAAAAAATTTAATGTATAAATATATTTCATATATACTTACTATATGCACTATAGTTTATAGGAAATACGAGTCCTTTGTATTTTAGGTAGTGTGATTGTGCCCTTCCTTTAATAGAGACGAATGAATTCAACCTGAAAATCGATTAACTAGTTAAAATATAGATGAACTAGTTTATAAGATTAGATTACAATATTATATAAAGATAGATGAAGATAACAATATTATAGAAACATTATCTTTATGATAATAATAAAAATAATCAACTAAAAATTTTTTATTTAACGAATCCAATCTTTTTGAATTTTACTTTCATCATTAACATATTTCAGTATTGTTTCATGTCCAAAGTTTTCGTTTTTTTTTTGTTTTGTTTTTTAATTTTAATAAAATGTCATTATAAATTATTAGTAAAAAAAATTTAGATAAGTTAAATTATATTAAATTAAAATTGTACTAAAGCCTTTATTAGGTATTTAATTAATTTTTTTTTTAGGAACTTAAGTTAATAATCACGTGAAAGTTATATGAAAGAGACTCGTATGAAAAATATTACGTAAAGCAACGCCTTCATAATTGTTCTCATAATCATGGGCTGCATCTTATTGTTAGTAGGAATGTCCTAGTATTCTTCATGCTTGCTTATTTTCTGTTGGCTTTCTGGAGTTCTTTCATCACAGTAACTGCTTCAGGACCGTGGGTTGTCTTGATATCTTCATGCAGGGCATGATTATGAGAACAATATAGTCTCGAAAGGTCGCCAAAATAGTTGTTTTTTATTTTTCGACTGAACCTCAAGAACCTTACTAAACATATATATATATATACATATATATATATATATATATATATATATATATATATATATATATATATATATATATATATATATATAAAATTAACCTCCCCCCTAAACTTTAATTTCCTTTTTATTGAACCTCATTACCTTTTATTTATATTTTCTCTTCAATTCATTTTAATTTCATATTTAGGATATTTTATTTGGCATTTCAAATTTTCAAAAAAATATTCAAATAAATTCAAATGAATATTTCTCATTGTGTATTTTTTCTGATCCTATTCATTGCTCGTTTAATAAATAGAGCAAGGAATTTTCATTGAAATAAAGAATGGAGTTTCTGGAAAATAAAAACATTCGTTTGATACAAGATGTTTAAAATTGTAGTTAAGGATATTTATATACAAGACTAAAACGACAAGAAACTTTTGTAGTCTTATTCCACTACAACATTTACTAGACTAACGCTCTAAAGACACCGATTACATTACAAAAGATTCATTTACATGACAGTAATTAGGCATATTTGGACATTTGAGACAATTCAGCTTTGGGCTCCACTGAACCATTCAATTCATTTAGTATCCAATCCTTACAATCCAAAATCATTTGAAAAATCCTTAATGAATGCTCTTTACTTTGTTACATTAGTTACAAATAAACTTATTCATCTGTTTCATACGTTAGCCCAAACCCGATACACTTTCATCGTATTTCCATAATCATTCAAATCCTCTAATCTCTCAACTTGCTTCCGTCTTATTCCCGACAACCCTTGAAGGCGTACGAAAAGAAGATGGCTTCGGTACCTTCTCATATAGAACCTTTATTGAAGTATTACCAGTAGCTAATTGCTTCACAAGCAATTGAAATATTATTATAAACGTTAAGACATTTACATTAAGCCCGGTTTACACGCTACTATAAATCTTAGCGATTTCTCGACGCCAAGATTGACTTCGATAAATCGAAGAGTAGAGTACTGTTTACACGCTTCGATAAATTCTAACGATTTCTTGTGTACCGTCATCACCAGTTATCGATCGCATAAAAGCTATAGCCATGGAGGAAGTACAGTAGAAACTCGATAATTAGTCATGGTTGGGGGAGGGAAGGTGACGAAATAACGGAAATGGTGATTTACTGAATTTTGCTGGTAAAGTAACAAAAAATGATTTTAAAGTATATAATCGTAATTTGTTTGCAATTTATTGAATATAAAAATGACCGTATGAACATAAACATTGGACTTAAGTGACGGCAAAAAACACAAAAACCTTGGAACACAACCGTTTTTAAAAAATAAAGTTATACACAAAAACGTACACAAATGTATAAAATAGAGAAATACAGCCATTCATACCATATTTATTTAATATAAACTTTTTTTTTTCTATTAAATAATTTACAAAATGTATGAATATAGTACATGTATGAATGAATGTATGAATGAATGAATGTATGTATGAATGAATGAATGTATGAATATAGTACAAAATGTATGAATATAGTACAATATACAGAATGTATGAATATGAATGAATGTATGAATTTTTTTTTTTTAGTAACAAACCGAATGAGGCGGTTTAACCCGCCAATTAGTAACAAACCGAATGAAGTTAGTGGTAACTCCAAGTCTGTGCCTTCTTTCCCGTTTTTTTACCAAAAATGGATCGAAAATCGTAGTATTTGTTTATGTTGCCAAAATTCAATTGAAATGTCCTAATACGAGTAAGTAGCAAACCCTAAAGGGAAGAAAAAAAGTTGTTTACATACATTACATAGGTGTTTAATTTTGTTATTTATAGTTGTCAATGTTATTTATAGTTGTCAAACTGACGAGTGACGAAATAACGAGTTTCCACTGTTATACTGTCGATATTAATTGGAGGTTTAGTGAGAAAAAAAAGAAGGGAAAAATCGCGAAAACGCAGGTCGAAGTTGAGCCGCGAGTTGTTACTGAAGCAGAGGGAATTCTCAGCTTATATGAAGCTTATAAGATCGATATATGCCAGGTCTTTGTTATTCCTATCGGAATATTCTTTGCTCTTAACGAGCCAGAAACATGGTAAACATCGATAAAGTTCAATAAATTCACTCGAGGAGTTCGTCTATGTCCGCTATCTAAAATATCAACGAAGAATACTAAACACAAATGAAGAAATTGTAGCGAGGAATGGTTGCCACCTGTTGCGATAAATCGTTGTACGTTGCCCAATAAATAGACAAATGTTTTTTCTTTATATTTTGAAAAAAAAAAGTGAAAAAATTATAAAATCGGCCAAATTTCTCCAATTTTATATATTTCGTTCTTTAGTATAGTTCAGTTTATGTAATTAATTATACTAGGTAATAATATAATATATAAATTGATTTTGATATTTGCCTGCTTCTTCTCTTATTATAACAATCTGTATGTATAATATTGTATAAAATAAACAAATAAATTAATTCAAAATGATTTAAACTTAATAATATAATAAATAACTCACAAGGTCTCATATTGGAAATGGAGAAATTCCGTTTCGTTGCCGACCATTCGCGTGTCCATACCCGCGCAGCTGCTCTTCAATGAGAAGAAATAATTACCAGAGCTCTTCCACACGTACCATTTCTTATTAAAGAACTATAAACCATATATTATAGATTAATACATAATATCATAAATATAATTTATTAAAATTATAATGGGGTGTATAAAAAAAAATTACCATTTAAAACAAATATTTGTATTATTATTTCTTTGATATAAAATACAATTAATACTCAAAGTATAGTCCATTGCTGTCTACCGTTATTACCCATCTGCTAGCCAATTGCTCGATGCCACGCTGATACCATTCCTTGGGATAGCTGTAAAAAAACTCTTGGACAGCATTTTCAACTTCCGCAAAATTATCAATTTTTTTCCCTTGAAGAAAATGGGCCATGGATCGAAACAAGTAGTAATCCGAAGGTGGGAGGTCTGGACTATATGGTGGGTGAGGCAGGAGTTCAAACCCATGGAGCTTTGTAAATTTTTCTGCTGATTGTTGAGGAGTAAGTTCGTGAGGGACCAGTCTACAGGTCTTTTTCACCTTCCCCATGGAAAGAAGATGGCGACTAACAGTATCTTTCGACACACCACACTCCCTGGCAAGTTCGCGAGTACTTGTGGACGGATTTGACTCAACAGCTTCTTTCAGAACCTCATAAATATCCATTAATGGCCGCCCGGAGCCCTTCTTCTAATTCCAACGTCGTATCTCCATTTCTAAATTTTTAAAACCAACGCCGCGCAGTGCGCTCTTCAAGGACATCTTCCCCTTCATATTTAATAATTTCACGAGTTGCTTTAGTGGCTGTGAAATTTTTTTTTTTGTAATGTCCTAAAATGACGAGAATTTCGTTGGACACTGTCATGTATCTTCTTTGAAATAAATAACTGAATTGAGGCTTTTTTTTTTTAAGAAGTCCAGTGTTAGAACTCTGGAATTCGATAAAACGGTCATTTATTTTTATACGCCCTTTTATTAAACTATTACAACTCTTGTAATATATTATAAGCTTTTCACCATGTTATAAATTAAACGCCTCTTCCATACATATAAGGGAAAACAAAAGAAAAAAAATGTTTCACTAGAAAATCATTATAATTAGTTTATATAATTTATTATGAATATATTTTAATTTGTAATTCATAATTTCTTCTTATTCCATCCAATATACATACAGTCAGAACTCGGTAAGTCAAAGTGAACCCAGTTTCCCGATTACGTTTATATGATTAATTGTATTCGTTTAGTCGATTCGACAATCGTTAACTCAAAGTAAAAGTTTTTTCTATACAACTCCTGAGACTCTGTAAGTCAAATTTCTTGAGGCCCGCAGAATAGTCTCTATAAGACGAAGTTTCCCAGAACCATAAACATGTATAAAACAGTCTATCTGGTAGGGTTGGGCGATAGTCAATAGTTAGCATTATCGATAGGCCGATACTATCGGTTGAGAACTATCAATTGTATCGATAGTTTTTCGATAGTTGCTTCCTTTTTTTCCAAAGCTATTCAATAAAGAATTTCAACTAATTTAATTAAATTCAATTATCCACTTACTATTTGAAATTTATAGGATTATAAATTATAAGATTATATAATAAAAATGAGAGAAAAAACTAATTTATTTGAATTTTAAAGAAGTATTTACAATTTATATGGTTAAAATACTAATGAACAAATCAAATCTTCAGAAAAGAAAAATAACGAAATAGTTTATTTCAACTTTTATTTATTAATTTCAAGAGTCAAGTGTGCTCCTTGAGCCACATATTTCCCGAAAGAAAAACTTGCATTTCTGGTTTCCTTTGGCTTAATCTTTTAGTTAACCCTTGAGCTCTAGGGATTCCGAATTCAATTTCAAAAGAACTCCACACTGGACAGAGACGGATCAGCATAATTTCGTGAGTTTCAAAACTTGAGGTAGTAAAAGAGATCTATCGATAGTCTATACTATCGATAATGACCTATCGATATATCGATAGTAACTATCGACTATCACCCAACCCTACTATCTGGACCCTATCTTCGGTTATCCTCATAGGCCCAGCGGCCTGGTACAGGATTTTTTGGTCGCAAAAAATTGAAGAGAGCTGCATTTTTGATATGTTGTAAGGGCATGTCTTAGTAGTGTAAATCCAAGTTTGCAACCGTAAAAACCGATAGGAAAACTTTTGGTAGCCGAAAAACATCGAAATTTTCGGAGTTTTTTTCAGTTTTTGACCTCTATCTCCTAATCAGTGCGTTTTTTGTAAAAAAAAACATACGTTACCATTTTTTAATTAGATTAAATTTACCACAATTTGAGTTGGTCTATCGCAGCTTTGTTGGTCTAATAGATTCTGAGTTACGTCCTTTGAAAATTCAAGGACAAATTTTAAGTTTCGGCCGACTTTCGTGAGGAACACCGGCCGAAGTAGTGATCTTATGATGAAAGTTATGAAAGATGAAGTTGTAGTAAGTTTAATTTAAGCACAATCCGCGGCCTGTAGGTGTAATGCTTTTCTTTTTTTAAAAAAAAGAAGAATAGTAAAATCAGGGAAAAGTGTTGAAACTTGTATGTTTTTAGCTGTTTGATACAATAACTCGGAAACCGTTACTTTCAGCACATTTTGTGTTCTATAAATTATTAAATCTAAGCAAATTTACAATACATTTGGTTCTATTCTTTTTTTTTTTTTTTTTTTTTGCTCAGATCAATAGTTTTAGAACTGTGGAGGACGAAAAATTGGCTAACTTGCGGTAAGTCGCACTTTTCCGCTAAAACACGTTTGTCGGTACTCTTTTGGTTAAAGGTTGTTTTCCTTTTTTTATCTAAAAGCTGGTACTGTCAGACCTTATATATGATGTTTTTTTCAAGTTCCGTAAATCATTCATGCCAGGACGCTGAGAACCCTGTACTATTGTGAAATCCTCATTTTTCCAGCAAATTTCTCGTTATAACTCCAAAAATATTTGTCCGATCCCGAATTTCTTTTTTCCATCTCAAAGCTGGTTAAATTTACTATCATATCCCATAAATCAAATTTTTATTAAATTTCTTTTAATACCCATTCCAGCACGCTAAAAACTGCGAACTGTTATTAAATCCAAGTTTTTTTTGTTTTTTTTTATGCATTTTCTCTATACCTCCTAAACAATTTGTCCGATACCAAATTTCTTTTTTTCATCTCAAAGTTGGTTAAATTTTCTATTAGATCCTGTACAACAAATTTTGATTAAATTTCGTGTAATACCCATGCTAGCACGCTAAATGTATATGTTTTGGCAGAACATGACAGTTCTGATATGTTCAGTGGGTATATATATATATTACGTTTAATCAAAACCATGGTTTTTGATATAGTGTGTTACAATGGTTACCCCACGATATATTAAATGTAAACTTACTTGCTCCTTGTTGAGCTCTGTAGTTAAAGAAGGGAAGTGGCAGTTTCCTAACTTGAGAGGAAAAAAGGGCGAAATAATGGAAGGGGTCACCACAGCCAAGTTGAGAACCAACCTGAAAAAAATATATATACTCAATTAAATTATTAGGATTATTATAATTATTATGACATTATAACATAAGTTCTTTGGAGTCGATACATCCTTGGTAATTACATATAGGGAATCCAATAGAACGCAACCTGAGAAACTTTTTTTTTTTAATTGTTTAATTAATATTTATTTTTACCGCTTAATGATGTCTCATTTCTCTCTGTTGAGTATTATTAAGAGAATAAAATAATATAGCACCATTAAAAAAATATAAATATTAAAGGATTTAATTGCTTCAAAACTCTTCGTTCATAAAACAAAAATTTATTACAAAATCTACAAATTCTCTGTGGTCTCAAAACAAAAGAACATCATCACTATGGATTACCTAAACCCATGTTTATATTTTTAAAGGTGAGTGGGATATCAAGTGCTCATATGATAGTCTATATTGTTTTGTTTTCTGAGCCCTCCGAAAAGAGTGATTCTAGGAAAGCAAAAGTCAAAAATTGAAGGTACGATTTTGGGCCCAAAATGGTTAGGAATGTAAATATAACAATCTAATGGAATGAAAACAAGAATTCGATCTTAGAAATTCTTTGTTTATAGGTAAGAGTAAATAAAATATTTTTAATGCTGACATCTCAATTGTGTTTGTAGCACCCATGATCTAACGGACAAATTTAATAAAAATTCGACTAGATTGATTAAGTTTTGAAGGAATTGTTTACTAATCGTTTTAAATATCCTTTTTTAAAATTAAGAATGACATCTTCAAGCGAAAGTAACAGAAATAATTAGCTTAAAAAAATATAAATGTACATAATGATTTTTTAATTCTTCTATTTGTATTTAATTAATGCACTCCCTGTAAGATTCGCCTGGATTCGCTTCGCAGTTTATGCAGGCTTATTCTACTAGAACCAAAGAACCATATTTACAAGAATTAGCTGTTACTATTTGCAACTTTTAAAGTTTTGTATTTTTATTTAAGAAAAAAGAGGCTTTTCCAAAAGGAAACTTTTTGAATTTTGGCGGAAAAAATCATACTCCAATAAAAATGACATTGTTATTAACACATTTAATAGATATATTTTTTTATTTATTTATTAATATATAATGTTGATTTTTTTCATAATATAATTAAAGATGAACATTTTCTTTCGTTTAGAAATTTTTTTGTTTTCTTTTTTTTAGCCAAAAACTAGACCCAAATGACCCAAACTTTTTTTAATAACTTCCTTGGAATTTTATTAAATCTAGTGGCATCAATATCTTCAACATTTTACGCTCATATTTAAAAGTGAAACATATATATATATTTTATTTATTTTTGTTTTACTTTAAAAAATTAAGTAATCTATAACCCATGGAGCTTTTACTTAATTTAACATGATTCGAAGACAGGATATTTCAAAACTCATGGGTTTGTGGAGAATACGACTTATCTAGACTGGCTGTTTTCCCCACTGAGTATCAACATATTTGATTTTCTTGACTTAAATTTTAAATATATATATATATATATGAGCAGGTAAGTTTGAAAACTTGGAGGGTCAAAAAATACAACCTTGTACCAGTGTAAGCGATTATTTTCAATAATGCAGCGTTCCCATTGGCTTATTGGATAAAGCATGATTTGTATTAAAAACAGGCTATGGACAAAACTCTTTGCTTAAAAAGAAAAAATAGGCTTTTCCAAAAGGAAACTTTTTGAATTTTGGCGGAAAAAATCATACTCCAATAAAAATGACATTGCTATTAATACGTTTTTTTATATATATATATTTTTTTTTATTTATTAATTAATATATAATGTTGATTTTATTCATAATATAATTAAAGATGAACATTTTCTTTCGCTTAGAAGTTCTTTTGTTCTCTTTTTTTAAGCCAAAAACTAGACCCAAATGACGCATTGATAACTTCCTTGGAATTTTATTAAATCTAGTGGCATCAATATCTTCAACATTTTACGCTCATAGGGATCTTAAAAACAAACCTAGTGATACTAAAAACTCGAAATAACATTTTGAAAATTACCTCCTCGTATATAATCTATGTAGCAAAGGTCCAATGTTTTGATATATTTGCACGTTTTTAAAACTGATGATGAATGTTTAACATTGGAAAGTTTTCGAGAAAAAAAAAAATCAATAAAGTGGCATATATTCCATCAATCTTAATACCTAAGTTTTTTATAATATTGTTGATACCCGCCATGATATATATAAACATTTACTCACAATATATACACCGCTGAAGACATGTTGATATCCTTACTAGCTAGGGGAAATACAACAACTTGGAGATCGGGAATTACTTAATATATCTACTAGCGGTACCTATCAGCTGGTACAAAGTTCGGGCCAATGATTCAGGAGGCAGATAACTGTCGAGTAGGTTTTTCTGATTCGTCATCTTTTCTTCCGACCCAAATATTTTTATTTATTCTCTCTTCTTTTGAATATTGATTCATCCTTTATTTAGTGTTGAAAACATCAAAACATTAGCATTATGACTAATTTTATGGCTCAGGCTAAATATAAGAATACTTATCAGCTCATCTCCCATTTCATTTGAATTATTAAATAATAAAGCTGTTAAATTATAATTAATAATAAATGCATTGATAATAATTCCAAAGCCACTGAACGATTCATTTTTTCCACTCCTTCCGACAAAATAATTTTAAAATCGATTAAATTGTTTCGTTTTTTAAAAGGGCACTTTTTTTTTACCGTTCAATCCTTTTTCATTGAGCAAAGGTCTGTGGTTAGGCAGTGGAAGCTTTGATTAACTACGCCTTTATTAGAGATCAGGGGTTTGTCGATTCTCGATTACATCGATTTTTGAGAAAGCATCGGTATCGAGAATCGATGGTCCAAAGTCGATTCCTGGGAACCGATCGATACCGGCGGCTTGGATGATAGATTTGTGAAACCTAATTATTTAATTTCTACAGCGATTCTACTCCATTAAAAAAAAAAAAAAATTATACCTATAATAACAGACCAATTTCTTTGTCGTACTATTTTGTTATTAAGTGCCTTTTGTCATCCCAGAACTAAAATCACGAACTCAAATCAATTAAAAAGTCAAATATGAGTTTGTAATTTTTTTTTTTTTTTGATACATTGTCTGAAGTGTAGGTTATTATTTGTTGAAAATAATAAATGCTTGCATTTTTAATTAATTTGAATGAATAATTATTGCTTTTTCAATACATCTGGTAGGCCCTTCTTATTTGATTATAATTTGCTGTAGTAATGTATTTTTAAACCATAATCCTAATTATTTAATTATTATACAACGTTTCTACTCTTTAATAATAATAATAAAAAAAAAGATAATAACATTTTTTTACCTATAAATAATTACAGACCAATTTATCATCGTACTCATCTTGAACTCAAATTAATTAAAAAGTCAAATAAGACATTGAACTTCTATACAGTGTAGGTTAACTTCTATTTATTTAAATGCTACATTTTTAATTTATTTAATGAATAATTTATTTTTTTTAATCGATTTTTTGTCCAAAATTCTTCCTTAGTTTTTCAATACATCTGGTAGGCCCTTCTTATTTGATTATAATTTGCTGTAGTAATGTATTTTTAAACCATAATCGATTTTTTGGTACCGAGGGGGAAGCAAGTTGAGAAATCAGTGGATTTGAGTGGTTATGGAGCTTAATATGGAAGGATTGTTATCTGCTTTGGGCTAAATCTGCAACATATGGAGCTTCTTAATGAACAAGTTTATTGGTGACAAAATAAGCAGCATTGAGGATTATTCAAAGGATTATGGACTATTTAGGATTGGATACGAGATGAATGGAATGGTTTAGTATAGCTTCAAAGCTCAACTCCGTACGTCCAAATAAGTCTAACACAGCCTTGTAAATGAGTCTTTTATAATTAATTGGGAGCTTTGAACGTTTGTCTAGTAAATGTTAAAGTAGTCAGTAACGAAAAATAAAATAAAATAGGAAAATTATTAAAATACATTAGGAAATATATTTTATGAAAAATGTACGTAAGCGATTTCAAAATCAGATAAAAACAAATGACATATGTAACGAGAACTTTGGACGATCTCGTTGATGAATGGAGGTTAGGGAAGAAGATATCTTGCGTAATTGTCGGCTCCGACCTCGAGTGGCTGTTTCTTTCATCTGCCACGTGGAAATGTCAACAAAATAACACTTTGACATCAAAAATAGACTGAAAATAAGACAGGAAAAAGTGCAAAAAAAATTATTCGATATTTTAAATTAGGAAAAATATATTTTTAAATTTGTAGTATTATTGCAATTTTTATTGTACAATAATACATCAAGTAAATATAATGATAATGATAACAATGACACGTCACTTGTTTTAAAGCAACTACCCATTGGTAGCACTTGTAAAGGTTCTATATAATGAAGTACTATATTAGAAGGTACCGAGGCCATCTTCTTTTCAGGCTCTCACAGGGTTATCTGGTATAGAATGAGAAGCAAGTTGTGATACTAAAGGATTTGAATGGTTGTGGAGTTTGCTATGAAAGGATAGAAATCTGGTTTGAGCTAAGTCAGAAACGTAAGGTTCTGACTCAAAACTTATCTTTGTGGATAAGTTTGTTTGTGACAAAGTAATGAGCATTTTGGATTTTTCTTAGGATTTTGAATTGTAAGGATTGGATATTAGATGAGATGGATGGTTTAGTGGAGCCTCAAAGCACCTCTCCGTATGTCCAAATTGGTCCAATTACTGTTGTGTAAATGAGTCTTTTGTAATTTTTTGGAAGGTTTGAACATATGTCAAGTAAATGTTGAATTAGTCGAAAACGACGAGCAGTTCCTTGTCGTTTTAGTCTTGTATGTGGATTCCAAGTAAAAGACGTTTGTTCAAGTGGGGTCTTAAGGTGCTTTTACACTGCACGAACATCCTCGATCATCGAGCATCGAGCATTCACCGGTTTTCAACGAGCACGAACGCAAACGAGCCGTCTGTTTACACTGTACGAGCATTTCTGACGATCAGTTGCTCGTGAGCATTCGTAACGAATAGATGGCACCCGGGCTATTCAAAATTGCGGTTTCCGCGGCGGCTATTCTCATTCTAGAACATCTAGCGGAGGAAAAGTGAAAAAGGAAAAGGCGTCGCATGTGGGAGTCGTCATTTTTAAAGAAATGAAATTACTCCCTATTGCTGAAGGATTTGAAGGAGGATAACAGTGGGCTCTTAAGCAATTTTATTTATTTATTTTATTTTATTTTTTTTTTAATTTTATTTAAATTTAGAATAAATATAAATAATAGAACAAATAAACTTAAACAGAAAATTAATAAATACGATTATTAAACTTCAAATAATAGAACACATTATCTTAAATAAACGTACATAGCAAATATATACCACACTCAAAATGGGAGGAGACATGTGCGAGAGAGAGCGGCGAACGAGCGTCCCTGTGATGATTCGCCGGAAAACCGACATCGGATGGATCCGGGCCGAGCACGAACAAGCATTCGCTTGGGCCCTGTTCGGCTCGCGGCGACTGTTTACACTGCCTGACCCTCGAAAGAATAATCGTTCGTCGCCCCTGTTTGCGATGAATGCTAGGGCAGTGTAAACGGGCCTTTAGGTAGCGGATCTGTTGAGCGGGATTAGTGTAACATCATTAGTTGATACTGTTGGACAGGAAGTCGTAGGTTTACGACGAAGGGTAAATTTTATTTGTTGGGATTTATTTGGATTCTCCATTTTTGATACCATTCTTAAAGGTTTATGATACGGAATCGGAGTGTTAGGGATAGGAATAAATAAAAAATGGCTTTTGAATATTGCCTGTGGGTGCCCTTAAATTCAAAATAATATTCCAAGTTAAGATGTTTTAAAGATATTGACAGCTGTATACCCCCCTTCTTTTTTTACCACAGTGGTGAACAATTTCAGGAGTCAGGCCTTTTTATTTTGTAGGTCAGGGTTCGATGCTAGTTTCCCTGAGTCAGAACTCAGAGTGGAAACATATGTCTATTTGCAAATTTCGGCGAGATTATTCTTTCAATTGAAAAGACAAAAAATCCTTGCTCCCCCCCCCCCCTATCACTTTGTAAAACTCGTTATTGTTGTTAATTAATTAATTAATAAAGGTTGTTCTTTGTAATGTTAATTTAATTAGATCTCTTTGAAGATCGGTAAACAGAAAACACTTCAACTATTGTATTAGCTCTCCTCAATTATTGCACTTTGTTCGAGATCGATATCGTTCTGTTTATGAAATTAGTTCTAATTTTGGAACTAGAAAATCAAATGTTTTCGAATTATTGTTGAGAATTGCAGATGCAATAATAGATAATTTTTTTATATCATTTTATTTATTATTATCCATTTTTAATATAATTTTTCTTTATATATTTCTTTTTTTAGATCTATGGATCTATACAGGGTGAATACCTCTTGGTGTAAAAAAAAAAAAAAAAATGGGTGAAACTAGATCAAAAATGTAGCAAAATGCCGAAAACCTCACCTTTCTATTCCAATCCGTTGCAGATATACGATAAATCAAAAACGTTTTTAAGGAAAACACGTTTTTTTCCCATAAAAGCTGTAATATCTCCATTTTGTTTAAATATTTTTCAAATTTTGACCATATTTTCGGATTTAGCATTAAATTTTCTATAATAGTTGAGTACCTGTAACCTTGAATTTTACAAACTTGGTATCTAAAGAACAGCTTGATCTTCACCTTATTTGGTGAAGTAACAATGTCTTACATCACTTCAACGGTAACCGTTTTTCGAAAAACCTATCCACCAAACTTCAAATCTCTCAAAAACTTGCAAATTTAATAAGCTTTTGAATGATATGTTAAACGTAATGATTTTGTTTCAATTTCATGGAGAAATTCACTTTTGAAACCGAAAAAACATGGTGTTCTCATTTGACGTACAAATCAGTTACTTGTGTAAATAAAACATTATGACAATCCCTTAATGAAAATGTGCATTTTAAACATAATAAACTCTTCATTGCGATAAAAAACAAAGAAAAAAATTATTGTTTAATAGAAAATAAAGGAAAACTGTCAATAAAGCGACACCAGATCAGAGAATCTTATATTACTACGTTTATTTATTTATTATTATTATTTAGGATTTATTTTATTAGATTTTCAATGTAATGCTTAAAATCCAATGATAATGAACATAGACCTCAATATTTAAACAAAATTGAGATATTACAGCTTTTATGGAACAAAACGTGGTTTGCTCAAAAAAGTCTTTGATTTATCGTATATCTGCAACGGATTGGAATAGAAGGGGAAGGTCTGCGGCATTTTGCTATATTTTTGATCTAGTTTTACCTAATTTGTTTCTTTACACTACGAGATACTCACCCTGTATATTAACTTTAATATTTTCAAAACCAGTTAAAATAATGATAGGGTTTATATCGTTACGATTTAGCAAGGGCGTGTAAAGAATATGCAAAATATATGTCAGTCCTTTTTAGGAGGGCATCTCTAGGCTCTCATCAATTCTCCCTTGACTGAGAAAACAATATATCATGAATATGTCTGTCTATAATCTAATGCTCTTCCCAATTTACATTTTAGAATTAAATGGATCAAATTAATTGAACTAATAGGGCGTATAAAAAAAAATGACCGTTTTATCAAATTCCAGAGTTCAAGAGTCTGTAAATATTTTAATGCTATTTATTATTAACCAATACTTAATAATCCCTTTAGAGCATTCTCTAAGCTATTTTCTAACACTGGACTTCTTAAAAGAAAAAAGCCTCAGTTCAGTTATTTATTTCAAAGAAGAAACATGACAGTGCCCTACGAAAATCTCGTAATTTTAAGACATTACTGGAAAAAAAATTTCACAGCCGCTGAAGCAACTCGTGAAATTATTAAATATGAAGGGGAAGGTGTCCTTGAATAGCGCACTGCGCGGCGTTGGTTTGAAAAATTTAAAAGTGGAGATACGACGTTGGAAAGGAAGAAGGGCTTCGGTCGGCCATTAATAGATATTGACTAGGTTCTGAAGGAAGCTGTAGAGTCAAATCCGTCCACAAGTACTCGCGAACTTGCCAGGGAGTATGGTGTGTCGAAAGATACTCTTAGTCGCCATCTTCTCTCCATGGGGAAGGTGAAAAAGACCTGTAGACTGGTCCCTTACGAACTTACTCCTCAACAATCAGCAGAAAAGTTAACAGAACTTCATGGATTTGAACTCCTGCCTCATCCACCATTTAGTCCAGACCTCGCACATTCGGATTACTACTTTTTTCGTCCCATGGCCCATTTTCTGCAAGGGAAAATAATTTGATAATTTTGCGGATGTTGAAAATGCTGTCTAAGAGTTCTTTGACAGCCCTCCCAAGGAACAGTATCAGCGTGGCATCGAGCAATTGGCTAGCAGATGGGTAATGAAGGTAGATAACAATGGACTATACTTTGAGTATTAATTGTATTTTATATCAAAGAAATAATACGAATATTTGTTTCAAAAACGGTAATTTGTTTTTTTTTATACACCCCATTATTTCCAGCAGTCACAGACCTTTCATTTTTGGAGTTCAATGTTTGGTCATTTTTTAATATAATTTCTCTGTACTAATTATTGTTATGTTATGATAAATGCCTCTTGAATCTGAAAACAAGTTCTATGGGCTATGTAAGCTAACCATTGTTGCAGTATTTATTAATGTAGGGCCTCAATAGGCTCTTCTCTGGTTCGCCGATTCAGCGCATTCCTTTACAGCTGTTGTACCAACCTTTATAGGTTGTTCTATTTATATCGAAAACATGTTTCTGAAATCGATATAGAGATGTTTGTATTGACTATTCTATTCTATGAGGCGATATTATTATTTAAATCATTCAAACTTTTATTTACTAGTTAAAAAATTCGACACACTTTGTACATTAAATAATTCACATTGTCTTAAATAATACTAATTTGAAGAAAAGCAAGAAACAATGACTTGAGGTACACCATGATGGTATAGAAGGATCAATCCAATAAGGATTAATTAATTAATTGCCATTTCTATTGGAATTATTTTATTAGAATACTAGATTCGAATTATAAACATTCATCTTCAGTTCTAAAACATATAAAATTTTCAACACATCAGCACTATGCTACACATTAAATATATAAATAAATATATTAAGGTTTTTAAAATGTAAGACAAGAAATCAAATATTGGTACTCACCTGAGGAGATCTAACAAATTCTCTAATTCCATCTAGATAAAAATAGCCATAAATTCAATAAAGACTCGGCAGTAAAACTAATACATCAAGTATAAAATAGCCTAAAATTAAATATTTGTGAATCATTAGAAAGAGTAGATTTTGGGGTATGCAGTCATAATAGATACACAGCAATTAAAAAATAAGTTTTTAATTTGTAATGCCAACGTTTGAACTTGCATTGCAAGCCTTCATCAGGGTTTCAGAGACAGATGTCATCAGAAACTACTTATTCTTAAATCTTAACTAATTTCATATTTTTCCATCTGTTTACATCTGTCTCTGAAACCCTGATGAAGGCTTGCAATGCAAGTTCAAAAGTTGGCATTACAAATTTAAAAAATTATTTTTTAATTGCTGTGTATCTATTATGACTGCATACCCCAACAATCTACTTCTCTAAATGCTTAACAGTCAACTGTACCTTATCAACAAGAATCATTAGAAATAATAAAATCGTTTAAAACCGATCCTGATTTTTTTTAAATGACCAGATAAACATTTCCAATAACCCCATTGTAAATTTTTTTCCAATAGAAACGAAAAAATCCAAAGAGTCATAAGGGAAATCCCAGAGTAAACCCCAAAAATATAACATATAAAAAAAAAAAGGGGAAAAAAAAAAAAAAAAAAAAAAAAAAATTCAGGATACATAAAAGTAGTGTAAAACCCAATTTGCAACTTCCAAAGACCTGTGATAGCTCCGTGGTGGTAAAAAAAAACCTCGATTTTTTCTCACTTTTTTCACAATTTCGTAAATATCTCGAGAACCTATGCATCGTACGAAAAATTTCCTTTACTTCTTCTTTATACTAGATAAAATTAGCTACAATTTGAGCCCAAGATCTGCTCTGTAGCTTTAATAAGTTCGGAGACTTCAAAGATGGGGTATTTTTTCCAAAAATTTTTAAAAGTCCACTTTAAGTCATCTGTTTAATAGAATATCGGCTTCTGTACTCATCCCAGGGTATTTTTTCTATTGTACTCTGTTGTAGAGAAATTATTGCCATTAATTTATGCACAAAGCGGAGAGCCCTGAAGTCAACTGTCACATGGCACAAGAATTGGGGCTTTAGGGGATAGAAACATCAGTGGACAATCTTTTGGGGAAAGTAGGTTTCAAAAGAAATTAAAAGGTACGGACTTTGGCGACAACAACCATTAAACTAAACGCAAAGAAAGTTAATATTGATCCGCTCACCATTTTTTAAAGGCTTTGTATTACAAAGCAACCCGACAATGATCTGAAAGAGCAATTAGTGAAGAAGGAATGCGCAGAGGCACCAAGTCAACATTTTATTCAGCATTCGTGCCACACCTTAAAAATATCGTCATAGGAGCAAATTCGTTTGCGGTGCTTGATAGTGGCTACTTGCTACATCGAGTAATTTGGCACCCCAAAAATACAATAAGTCAAATAGCGTCTTACGTAAGTTACACATCCAAGAAGTTTGGAAGAAATGCAACCGTTGTTTTTGATGACTACCTTGAGGATGATTCAAAATGAAACACTACTCTGGTTTTACACTAATATCATTTATTTTAACAACATTCAAAAAATCAGAACTTCTTCATTTTTTCCGATGTTGATGTCTCATTTGACTGGCCTATGGCCCCTTCCCCTTCCACGATGGATATATTTCAGATATCTGTTAGATCTCCTCAGGCGAGTACTAATAATTGATTTCTTGTCTTTCATTTTTAAAAACTTTAGTATATATAATCCATATAACATAGTACTGATGTGTTGAAAATTTTGAATATTTTAAAACTGAAGATGAATGCTCAGCATTCGAAACTAGTATTCTAATAAAATAATTCTAATAGAAGTGGCAACTAATTCATCAATCCTAATTGTAAGAAACAATGACTTGCAGTCTAAGGCTAACATTATTTTTAGAACAAGCCAACTGTTTCAAAAACTTGCCTGTTAAATACCACAAAATGGGCGGTAAAAAACAAGAACAAACTGCTTCTATACTAATATAGATGCCTCTTTGTCCCTAGCGATACAATAGCCCTCATTTATTTTTTAAATAAAAAAAACCTGAAACAGCGTATTTTAAAATTTTTTTTTTTTCTTTTTTCAATCCCATGAACATTTTTTGACTTTTATATTTACACTAGCATACAAAAAATTGATTGAGATTTTCTGACTTCGGATTCGTGTTCAGCACACTTCAAAACATAATAAAACCATTTTTGTTGAAGAGATTATTTTGATGCAGAACAGTGTAAGTGGCATGCGAGAAGTGCGAGTACCGTCCAGGTTTCCATAGGGCGGGACTCTCCTGCAATCGTGGTGCAAAAGCCCGGAATTGTATTGCAAACGAACGAAAAAAAAATCTATAAAAAACAAATTACATCTTATCTTTAAGTTTCTAGTTTATTATTTTAATTGTTCTTCTTCTTTTGCTTTTCCCGATAGTGCCTTTCAGCGTGGAGGTGCACTCAGCCAAGTCCTCCAGACTTCCCTGTCTCTTGCCGAGGCTCTAAGTTCTGGAAGTGTTTTCCCTCTTTTCTGTCCCTATGATGATCTAGGACGTCCTCTTGGTTTCTTTACAGTTGGGTGAACTGGGTCCATAGATTTAGCTGGATCACGGTGTTGTTCCATTCTGCAGCTGTCTCTTCTCAAGTACATCCTGGATGGCACTTATATTGAGCATTTCTCTAATGCAGTCATTCCTGACTCTATCTCGTCTTGTTTTTCCAGCTGCTCTTCTAATAAATTTCTTTTCGGATGCAGTTATTCCAACTTCGAAGCTTTTCCGTTAGGACCCAGCTTTCGAACCCATACAGAAGGATTGGAAGGTACACTGTTTTGAAGATGAGTAGTTTAGTGTCTGTATTTACCTCTTTTTTACCAATGACAGTATTAGATATCTGGTAGTATGCAGCATCAGCACGGCCTATTCGGTGTGATATTTCATAATATATTTTACCTGACCTATGTAAAAATGTTCCCAAATAGATGTAATCAGAGACTACTTCCTATTCCTCTCCAATTATTTTAATTCCAATCATTTTAAATTTGGATATTTTTCTTCTTGATTCACTCTTTTGTTTCCCCTAGTGACTGAAATACACATGGTGGACTACGGTGTACCTCCTATCTATAGCAATACCACTATCAGTAGTATATTGAAAAAAACAAACAAAAAACAGATTTAAAGAGAAAATTAAAAAAATAAAATAATAAGATGAAATGAATTTAAAATGCCATCGTCCAAAGTATAGACACACGCGCTCGTTCAATTGTTCGAAAAAAAAAAAAAAAAAAAAAAATACGTCTGAAGGAGAGAGGTTAAGGAAATAGATTGAGGAAATGACTGGTCTTGATTAATTTGTCATCATTTAGCTGTCTGTAAGCGTAGCATTGAAGGTTCAAGTAGGCCAAATGGCGTAACCGGATGTCTCTCAAGTCGACATAAGAGGAAATAAAACAAAAGAGAGGCTAACCCGCCAGCTGATAATCCTCTCAACTGTCTTTACCGAAATGAGGAAATGAAGCAGATAACTAGTAGACAGTTCAATTCGCCTAATAGTTCAGCCGTGGGGACCACTCAATTTTTTTTCAATCACTACCTAGCGGCCAATTTCTGGAACTAGGCGGGTAAATCTGCCATTGTTCAGATGATTCATTGTTTACATTTAGATCAGTTCTTGGAAGTGTTGGCCGCTGTGTTTAAGTTTGTATTATTTTTATCAATCAATGAAGTAGCTGATATTTTATTAAAAACTGGAATTGAGAAAATTAATAATCGAAAATATAACAAAACAATTCTGTATTTAAAACTATGGTAACGGTTCGGATCGGCGACACCAACCCCTAAACCCGCTCAGAATACCTTTTATCGATTCTAACCTTGTTCCGATATATTTCGATGTTCTTGTCGCTGCTTTTAGAGGAGAAAGGTTATTCTCCTACATTTACTGAAAAACTCTAAATCCCTGTTCAAAGTAATATTAACTTCTGTTTACCTTCTAATATTAAAATGAGAAATAAGAAAATATTAAAGTGGAAATAAGGAAATATCGAAGACACTAAATCAATTTTGAATTAATATTAATTTAAACAACAATTAATATACTACTGAACCACCAGTAAAGTTAATTCCTGATGAACTTTCTCTCAGAGAAGTGAAAATAACAAATCTATATATATATAAAATAAATGTGTGTGTGTCTGTCTGTTCTCGATAGATTCAAAAACCATACATCCAATCGCCGTGAAAATTTGGGAAGTTATTAAGTATATCCCCGGAAAAAGGTTTTTGTAAATTTTTATTTAAATCAGAGTTGGGGTTCAAGAAATATCCCAAAAATATCAAAATAATATTTATTTTTCATAAATATTACTTTAGTGCAGGTGTTATTAAACAATTACCAATAAAACATATGTTTCTAAATTAATCTATATCTCCTTAGTTTTTTAGGAAGGTTTTAAGAAGAATAAAATTCCGTAAAACGATTTCAAATTCATTTTGATGTTTCAGGTTTATAAGTAGGTATGTTATTAAAAACATTTAATTAGTAATATTTGTTAAGAGTTTAACCATGAATAAATTGAATAATTAAATTTTTACTCATAGAATTTACTTTTATAAAACAAAACTAACCGAAAAAAATACTGAACCAATCTTTACCAAATCTAAACTACATCATCTTCTTAGTTGAAAGAAGGTTTAGCAATAAGAAAATTTACATATTATCAATTAAATTGTTGCTAAAAAGAGATAAAAATGCGGTACGCAGTAAATTTTAAAATTGACCGATATGTGGCGAGTGCCATTTAAGAGAGGTTATAGCGGTACAGTGTTATATAGAGCTAGAAATTGATAATAAAATTGGTTTAATTCAAATAAATTGTTATAAAAAAAAATTGACATTCTAACTTTCAACATGGATTCTGTCTTATATTATATAATTCCTTATAACATGGAGAATGGACAGTGTGAAAATAATCATAGATTAAGAGGTGTACTGTTGGTAATAACTATTGGTGTAATTTTATAGATTAATGTATTTTTTTTTTTTTAATTTAGAAGCCTGATGATGGAGTATTTTCTGCGAAACATGTAGCTACAAATGTTAAACAAATAGGAGTTATGTTAAATAAATTCTTATTGATTCTGCCTTTATATATTTATAATATCTGTGGCACCTGGGCATAGTGGGCTAAGTATATTGAAAAAACAATGCTCAATTGCATTCTTCAATACAAGACTTTTATAGATAAACAAATTATTCTTAGTTAATCAACTATTAGTAAAGTTCTTTAATTATGAGAGCGGACGAAGTCGCTACGGGGAAAGCTAGTCATAAATATAAAAAAGACAGAATCCTTAAGTATTTATTTGGCATAACTCCCTATTTATTTAACATTTGTAGCTACATGTTTCGGTGATAATGTTCCATCATCAGGCTTCTAATTTTTTTTTAAAAACACATTAATCTATAACATTATACCAATAGTTCTACAATTATATAGTAATGTGTTATTTACCTCTTAATCTATGATTATTTTCACATTGTCAATTCTCCATGTTATAAGCCATTATATAATATAAGACAGAATCCTAGTTGAAAGTGAAGATGTTAATTTCTGCTATATTTTCTCATGGGAAGTGGAAATAAGAAAACATAAAAAACCTGTGATATACTTTCTCACATTTATTTATAAACTGATATGTTTTATTGAATTAATTATACAATCTGTCTCACTTTAGCACAAAAAGTAATATGGATGACAAAGAATCCATTCACAAAATATGTATACTGAAATTTTATCACTGAAATTGAAACAACAAATACAAATATATAAAACACCAAATCCATGTACAAATAAATCTTTTTAAGTTTCATAACACTTTTACAAGTTGTAAATTTTATCACTTAAATTGATAGAACAAATATAAATATGTAAAACACCAAATCCATGTACAAATTAATCTTCTTAAGTTTTATAACACTTTTACACATAAGATTAGATGAAATAAGAAAACATGAATTTATAAAACACTTAATCCTTTATGAAACTCATTTTGTGAACTTCTGTTTCACTTATTTAGATTTAAGAAGTCTAAATATCAATATAACAAACTAAACAACACAATCCAAGTTGAAACTGTAGAAGTGATTGTTTACATGTGAGGTTATAGGAATGAACTATCGAAAAATGTAAACATGAAGTGAAGCGTAAGGATCGAACTGGTCGGTGTAGCGCGGGTCAACCTAGTTTGGTGGTGTCGCCGATCCGAACCGTTACCAAAACTATTAATATTTACATCTGCAGGACCTGGAACTAGTAGAAGATTTGTCAGGAGGGGCAAAGATCATTTTTGTAGAAAAAAATTGAAGAAAATGGTTACAATGACATCTTAATAACATGTAAAGAACTAATCACTAGTAGGATTCAATAAAAGTGTTACATTAGTAGGTCTCTTGGCCATCTTCTTTTCAGACGCCTCGGTTGATTATCGGTGATTGAGAGTGAAAGACTAAAGTTAATCAAGAGGGGAAGGCGAAAGAGATCTGTCCTATAGGTTATCTCTATGACTAGTTTTTTTTTTGTTCCAACTGGAAATAAATTTTAAATAGGACTATTAAAAATATACGTATTTATCTGGCCATTAAAAAAGAAAAAAAAAATCTGTATTTGTTTTAGACTATTTTATTTTTTCTAATGATTCATAAATATTTAATTTCAGGCTATTTTCTACTCGATGTATTAGTTACTTATATTCACCGCATTTTTGGAAAGGGGCTGTTTTGTCTAAATGTGAAGGGAAATAAGTTGATAATATTTCATCTATTTTAAATGCAGGATTTAAACCTAATTTTCTTAATTCCTTTCCGATTTCGGTGGAAATTGGGCCGTAATGTAGCTATTTGGCATATACAGCAAATCTCTGAGAAAGATAGGAGTGGGATCTAGGTCGCCCCGAAATTCATAGAACTGCAAATATATAAAGAAGAAATCGTTTGGTCAACAATACACAATGGAGTCCTATAAACCGTTTGGTCAAAACAACAAGTCAACAATAATAAAGGTAACGGCATCGAACCTCTGGTCCACCAAATGGTGGTGAAGCCCGCATGACTTTTGCAGATCGATTGCGATGCTACACTTCGAGTTTCACATTTATCGATAGCTGTTTCCTATAAGCTCACTTGTTTATATTGCATTTATATAATTTGTATTGTATTGTTTAGTGTTTTAAATATTTATATTTTCTTATTTCGTCTTAAATGTTTGATGGTAAACCAGAAGTTAAGAACTTAACTTAAGAGCTTCGCCCGCCCTCATAAGTAAAGATAATTTCAACTAAAAATTAAAGTTTTATTTGTTTATCGATAAGATTTTTGTATTTTAGCATGTGGTTGAGCATTATATCTTTAATGATTTTTTCACGCATAGCAGTAATTATTAATCTAGTTATAATTGCACTGATTAGGTGGTTGAAGATTACGTAAAAACACCATTAGACATAAAATTTTTAATTTGAATGTATGAATTGGTAATCAAGATGGATAAAGACTATTAAGAAACTTGCGGAAAATAAACTGCATTATCAGTGCTTCCAACTAAAGGTTCAAAATTCATATTTTTACACACAATATTAAACAGCTAAGGATCGGCATTTTGATTTGTAATAATTTTCATTCGACAGAAATAATGCTATTGATTTGATCTGGTTGGATTTTAATTTAATTTCTAACCATAAAAGTATGTGATAGTGTGGCAAAACCCGTTTCTAACACTCAACATTGTACATTTAAATTTTTATTGTTGCTAAATCTAGAACTATGAAAATGATCTAGTTAAAATTTGGTATATTTCACTCCATATAGCTGTTTTAATAAAAATTTAATTGAAAAAAGTAAATTTTATTAACAATGCCCAGCTGTATGTAACACTGTACCTTTTAACCTAGGGTTGGGCGATAGTCGATAGTTACTATCGATAGTGCCGACTATCGATAGATCTTTTTTACTAATTTCAAGTTTTGAAACTCTCGAAATTATGCTGATTTGTCTCTGCTCAAGGTCGAGTTCTTTTGAAGTTGAATTTGGAATTCCTTAAGCTCAAGGGTTCTCTCAAAGATTAAGCCAAAGGAAAGCAGAAATGCTAGTTTTTTTTTCGGGAAATATGTGGCTCAAGGAGGACATTTGACTCTTGAAATTAACTATTTCGTTATTTTTCTTTTCTGTAGATTTGATTTGTTCATCATTATTGTAAACATGTAAATTGTAAATACCTTTTATAAAATTCAAATAAATTAGTTTCTTTCTCTCATATTTATGATATAATCTTATCTACTATATATTTGTCAAATACCACTCACTCATTTAACACGAAATCGCAGAAACCACCGAAAGGATTGGAATGAAATTCGATATGTAGCTTCCTCTAGGGCCGTAGGTGCTCGCTAAGAAAAGAATTTAAAAAAATCGGCCTGGATAGCGGCTAATTCGCGAAAAATGCGATTAAAATTTTTATTGGGTAGATAACAATAGATTAATTATCATATGGTATATGGAACTAAGAAAAGTTAATAAATAGGTTAGATGCTTAAGCCACACACTTTGACCACAAATTAAGTTCCTTATAGTTGCAAACAAACAAAAATACGATCGATGTCGAAACCTTATAATATGGTACTTTCTGTAAACTCATGGTGGTTGCAGAAGAACCTTACAAGTTTGAGTTGTTTCGTGACGATAAGCTATCAAACTCTTCAGTATCGTCTCAGGTTCTGCCAAGGAGAAGATGGGTAAATTATCAACATTCCTCAGCGTGACCCAAACACCAATACACCACTTAAGCAAAGTGCGTCTGCAGTTGATTTTTACGCCTATATGTTGATGGAGCGAGGAGGTGAAGAACCTTATTTACTTTAATTTCGTAATCTCCTCAACCAATTTATGCTTGATATGTACGCAAAAATAGAAACAATAAGACTAAACTTTATTCGAAAAAGTTGAGAAGTTGGGACTATATTCACTCAAAGTGCCATAAGAAAAGTTGAAGGTCTGGTATCAGAGCTGGGTAGAATGGTAGTACTGCCTCGAAGCTTCACAGGAGGACTGTTAAAATAATATAAAATTAACATTTGCAAATTGTCAAATATACTTATTATTGAAATTCTAAGAATGGAATTCTTTAGGTTTATTTAAGTAATAATACTTATCAACGTTAAGCTTAACTTTTACTAATTTAAGTTGTCCTTAATCCTAATGATATTAAACCGTAGCGGAGCAGGGTACTTTCAGCTAGTACAAACTATTTTTATAATAATACATAAAATATTTTTAGAATAATACAATTTAAAATAATGGAAGGGAAAAGAAAAAAAAAAGTGTTCATATACATCAATTAAATACTTCGATACAAGATTTTTATCGATAAAAAAATAAAACTTCAAATATTAGTTAAAATTATCTAAGTTCTTTTGTTATGAGAGCGAGCGAAGCCGCATCACTAGTAATTTATAATCCGGCAAATTTCAAATAGTAAGTAGATAATTGAATTTAATTAAATTAGTCGAAATTCTTTATTGAATAGCTTTGGAAAAAAAGAAGAAACTATCGAAAAACTATCGATAGCAATCGATAGTATCGGCCTATCGATAGTCCTAACTATCGACTATCGCCCAACCCTTTTTTAACCTTTCATGTAGATGGCAATTGCCGCCATTTTCGAACCTTACTTTTATCCACTTATTATTCATTTTTCAATAAAGAATTAGTTGAAAATCATTAGATTTTACTATTGCTAAACCATCCTATAAAGATGATGTAGTCAAAATTTAGTAGAGATTGGTTCAGTAGTTTTTGGCGATTAGTGATCACAAACGAAAAATGGCTTGTCCTTTTATATAATAGTATAACCTTATACCGCCATATGTTAGAATGTGAGTAAGTTTGTCAGAAGTCTGATAGTTCCTTATTTCCATTTCCCTAATGGGACTAATAGAAATATTTAGCAGGTCTTTTAAACAAAAATCTGGATTAGTTTTGAATAATTTCATTATTTCTAATTATTCTTAAATATTTAATTGTATATTAATTTCTGGTTGATGTATTAGTTTCACTGCTATTGTTATTTTCATTTGAATGGATAGTAAAGTTGGGATTCTGAGTTCTTATTATTGTTATGCCCTTATATGTTCTTTTAATCTTTGATTTGCTGAGCGTCCATTCGTGAAATGTTCTGTATTTTTATTTGGATCCAGTACAGTGGTTATGTTTGTTTGTTTATTTCGTTTAACGTCACTTTTATGCTGCTATGGCTAATCGGACGATGCTACAGTGGGAGTCCGATAATCCGATAAATTTTGACTATCCAGGTATAATTAGGATAGGGATCTTTAGCGAGTTCCTGACATCGCACAGGCTCGGGACCCCCCATTTTACGTCCCTTCCGAAGGATGGCATAGCTGAGGATTTTTTACTCCCTTTAAGAAATCCTAAGGTCATTTGACGGGCTGCGAACCCGCGATCTTGGGTTTAGTAGGTTGCTATGCTAACTACCACACCACAGGTGGCCCCTACAGTGGTTATGTGTAGGTCTGTATGCAATGTTCTATTATTGGGTTGTTTCACATGAAATGTCCGATTTTATAATATTTGAAATACATAGAGGATTTTGCGAGTCTCTGTTGTTTACTTCGAAAGTTCACATAACATAATCAAGCAGTTAATAATCCTCTACTTTTCTTTTATAAACATTAGCTTCCCAATCAATTACACACTGTTTAGTATACCTTCAAATATGAACATGGAAACACGCGATTTTCGTGTAATATTTTTTTATGAGTTTAAACTAGGTCGTTCGGCAGCTGGATTGCTTATGACAATCAGCGTCGGTCAGGGCAGTGGTTAGACATCGACGAAAGCCCAGGACAAATGCCAAAACCAAATTTGCACCCGAAAAAATTGATGGTTACAGTATGGTGGTCCATGGCTGGAATCATACATTATTCCTTTTTGCCTAGAGGTGAGACCATTACCTCTACAACCTACTGCAATGAACTTGGCCAAATGCAAGAAAAATTATTGAAAAAACAACCTGGATTGGTAAATAGGAAGGGCCCTATACTCCTACACGACAACGCTGGACCCCACGTTTCAAAACTTACCATGCATAAATTGAAAGAGCTGGGGTACGAAGTTCTTCCGCACCCACCATATCCTCCCGACTTGTCTCCAACAGATTATCACCTTTTCAGGAATTTAGACAACTTCTGCAGAGGAAAAATTTTTTGCAAATGATGCTAAAATCAAAAGTGCGTTTTCAGATTTTGTTTCACTTCAAAGCTCAGAGTTTTTCAAATCCGGGATAAAAAACTTGTTGTCACGTTGGGAAAAATGTGTAGTAAAAGAAGGTAAATACTTAGAATAAAATTATATTGTTTTCATATTGTATTTTTACTAAAATCCCTTTACCTTGAAAACGGACATTTCATGTGAAACAACCCAATACTTACGTACCATGGAGATCCTTTAATTAGTCGCAATGTTTGTGATTGAAATAATTGTAGTTAGTATATTTGAGTTTTTTTCGGTTAAATCATGCATAATTCTAAATTGTTTTCAGTATATCTGGTCATCCCAGTGAATAAGTAAGTGGTTCGACCTAGATGAATTAGGTGACTAAACCAAATCGTGGAGTTTTTTTCGAAGTGAATAAGTGTTTATGTAAGATGTTCATTTTAAATAAATATGTTTTAGAATAAAAGTCTTACTTCTTAAACACGTATTCACTTCGAAAAAAACTCCACGATTTGGTTTAGTCACAGATATAAATGTTATGTAACTAAATAATATAAATTATTGACAGATATAAATGTATGTATTTTGACGCAAAAATACTTATTGTTAAACTAATCCAGAATAAGGATTAAAAATATTATTTAGCATTTATAAACATATATGTTATAATTAAAGTGCTTTCATAAGAGGATAATATACTTTTCTTACCTACATTGACAAACAACGGCAGTTCCTTATAATTTAAGAAAATATATTGTAGCAATAAAAATTATTGAGGACAGATCTATCTGGTTGTCATTACCGTACCAAGCTTTGTCAATACCATAATATGATGCGTCGTAACTTTATTGTCAAAACCGGTAACCCTTTAAAATGTCAACGTTTTCATTGTTAGATTTCACGCGAGGAACTTGAATCTAATTCTTACCAGTCATTAAAAAATAATCAAGGGACCAGATTGTTATTTAATTCAAAACATTCTGATGAATCAAAATTATTAGAACGTTTCTTTCCGTCTATGGTCGGTAATCTCGGAATGATCCAGATGTTTGCAAAGCCGTCCTGAACTTGCATATAATCGAAAATAAAAAAATGTATCTTATCTCAGGAAAAATTTCATAAATAAATTTATAATTTTAATAAAATAGGCTAATTTAAGAATAATGCTTTTAACAAAAAAAAAAGAAAAAAGTATTTCAGAATGTTCAGTTTAGTAATGGATATCAAATTATTCTAAGTCAAAGGGTTCTTTGTTTTAAGTTATGAGACCAATTAAGGTTAAGTGTTTTTCAAGACTTTGTTTACATTGAACAACCTGAAATATTTTTTGTTTTACATTATTTGTCAATTAAGGTATATTAGTGTTACATCATCCATAGTGTTATTTAACCCGAGGGGCAAAACATCACGATAATTACCTCAAACTATTACACGATTTTTATTAACCTTTTCAAAATAATTTAATTGCCGTTTTGGCTTGAATGTTCAAGTTTCATATTGAATATTTAGAAATTTATTTGAATAATGTAGAAATAAAAATGTTTTAACCTTTTTCCTAACCTATATTTACTACATATGTAGCGATTGTTATTATCACTGTTTACTGATTGGGTCTACAATAATTTTTCTGTTAGTTTATTTTAAATTGAGTATAGTAAATTTTAAGTTATATCTATTTAAATGCTATTATGAAAAAGCAACTATGATATAATTACATAGTTTGTTCTACTTTTTAGCTGCAAGAATCTCTTTCATTATCTTGAAAATTATCTGTCCAACTCTCATTTGTTATAACTGCTGAATATAAAGAATTCATTTAACTTACTCATAGATACTTAATATGTTTTAAATGAAACTGTGGAATACTCATTAAAGTTAATATTAGCAAATGAGTATTAAGTGTGGTGAATGATTTATTTTTTTAAATGTTGTAATTGGAGCAGTATAAATCTATCTGTAAGTAAAAAAAAAGGAATAGAACACATTTTATGATTCTTAATCAGATGTACCAACAATTGTTTATATGTGTTGTAAAATAATTATGTTAATTGAAAATAATAAATAAATATTTATTTATCTAATTTGAAAAACCTAATTCTCCCCTCTAATTTCACATTTTTGTGTTATTTACAATAAGATTATATCTTCGATCAATAATTATTTCCAAAAATAACAGAGAAATAGTGTTACATTGTTATATAGCGTCTATCTGCAAATAACAATAAATGTTAAAAGTTCAGAAATGAGATTGTTTTTTTTGTTTTTTTTTTAATTTAGGTAAGATCTTGATTATAATTAACAATCATACAGTCTTTATGCTATACAAGATCCCCTGTTTAATCAGTAGTAATATTTTTCATTCCATAAGCTCATGGAGTTTTAATGCTTGATTACTTACCAAATTCGGAAACCAATTCCTTTATAAGAATATTACCTTATTTAAAGACTAAGGGTACATATAATAACATACTTCTATGTATACAGAGCTGAAGAAAGAAGAAGATTCTGCTGAGAAAATTTCCACGCTGGTGAATAGTAAGTTTTTGAACATTTTTGTTATTCAAGAAATATTCACTTTAACTTGAAATATGGTCAGGGTTGTAGCAGTAAATTAAAACTTGTTAAAATATATTTTACTAAAATAACTGATTCATTATAAATTGTAATTAATGTTTCCATGACCAATAACCCAAGCAGGTGAGATGATTATAAGTTTGCAGGTTATGTATGGGATGCATTTTTGCTTTGAGGAAAGGTCTGCAATTTTATTTCCCTTCACTATACATCCCCTATATCAGGGGGGAGGGGGCAGAAAGATTAGGTTATAGAAACTGCTTTATGGTATCATTTGAATGAAACATTACAATTAAGTTTATTTTTTTGGTTAATGTACATTTTAAAATTTAATATGTTCATAATTTGGCAGTGCAATCAAAAATATTCCTTTATTATATCAAAATCAATATAAAAATAAGGTAATTACAATAAATATCTCAAATATAAAAAACAATGAGTGTTTAGAACATATTATGGCTCTTTGATTTCATATAAAATAAAAATGTTTTAATTTCTTCTCAAAACTGTCAACCTTTCTTTGTACTAATGGAATATTTTAAAAAGCCTCTCTGATAGCGATTTTTGAATACATAGCTCTTTCAAGACTAAACCTTTCCATTTTCCAAGTAATGGGTGAATATGAATATATATATATACACATACACACATGAATAAATAATAACTGTATATTTAGTGTTAGCATTGTTTTCTTACAACAGAGTTATAACAAACAGGATAATTTTTAGTCCCCGTTACATAATAACATATAATTCAAAATAAATTCAAGTGTATGACTTTGTAAATATTAGTGCGACTAGAGATATTGAACTAAGGAGGTGTAATTTGTATTTGTCCAATACTGGAAATTTATGAACCAAACATTTATTATGGATAGCTAAATCATTCACGGTTAAATTTATTTTTTAATTGATCTATTCATAGTGAAATCGTTATTTAAAATGTATAAATATGTTAAATTTATTCATTAGCAAAAAAAAAAAGTCAGAAAAATATTTTTTTTTGGACTAGCTTGTCTACTAGGATCAACAGATAAAAAAAAAAAAAAAACTTTTACCTGTGTGAAACTTACAAAGAGCTGAGGAAGCTTTATAGAAACATTAGCGTCGTTCGAATAATTAAGGTTGGCACACTTGATTCGGCAGTGTATCTATTGTTTGGTTATCATAGTAAAACATCAATATCACTTTTTGTATCAATATTATCTCCTCAACCGTTTATTTCATTTTATTTTTGTTATTAATTGATTTTAAATTATTTAAGTAAAATTACTTATTTATTAATTTGCTAAACTTATTATTTTTTTTTTTATTACAATAATAAAAATAATATTTATTTATTTTTATTTTTTCACTTATGTTTAATTTAAGTTGAAAGTTTTATATCCCTGGCTGCCTTGAAAAAGTGCACATGTACTCAGTACTCATAAATCAAATTGTGCACTTTTCAGTCAGATATTTTTGAT
The DNA here is from genome assembly GCA_003667255.2 of Euschistus heros. NCBI lineage: Eukaryota > Metazoa > Arthropoda > Insecta > Hemiptera > Pentatomidae > Euschistus > Euschistus heros. The sequence continues at coordinate 177,473 of RCWM02000416.1, read as the reverse complement.
CATTTTCCTAAATCTTGTAATTACTCTGTTAATACCATTTGCGCCAAGTTGATAATTTAAATTCTAATTAAGAAGCACAACTTAAAAACATTTCATAATGTAGACATTATAAATCCTTTTCTGAAGGTTAATAATTAACTCAATTTCAAGCTAATTTGACTTATCCACTTCTTCACAACCACTGATATACATTCGTGTCATAGAAATTGCATCAGAAGGTGAAAATTTTGTTTTTTTCATAAATGAACATTATCAACACATTTTAAAGAAATGTTTTGTAATGAAATAATCAATATTAGTATCAAAAAGGAAGGAAGAATAAAATTAAAAAAATATAGAATTAACAAAAAAAGGACATAACATAAGTTTTTAATGAAATTTTTCATTAAAAAAAGAAAAAGATAAATCAACAGTTCTTAAAAATTCAACTGTGTAAAAATATTTTCTTTTTAATACTTTAGCCTTTATAATAGCAGCAATTCTGGTCGGAATCGATTTAATAAAATTTTGTATTGTTTCTTGAGAGATTTCGTGGTTTCACGCATTTTTAATAGTTTCCTTTAATATTTTTTTTATTTTTAGGTTTAATTTTGTTTTATTTTCTTTATGATTATTCGCAAGTTTTCTATGAGATTTAAACTGAAGGGTGGGGGGTGTTCCCAGGCCATGGTAACGTGGAGATCCCCTTAGAAGATAAAAACCGAATTACCTGTTCAAAAACACTATTGTAAATTATAAATTAAACAGATGTGCAAAAATTTCAAGTGACAAGATGGCTTAAACCAATTAATATGAGTACTTAGTTTTGGCTTTGTAGAATGAAGCAGAATCGTGTTGAAAAATAAAATCCTGACAATACAACATCGATGTTATCAAACTTTCTTCCAAAATTTTGATATATTCAGCATTAACAGTCCTATCTATAAAATACAGTTGGCCAATTCAAAAGTAAGGAAAACATCCCCAGATCACAATGAAACTTGCTCTGGATGCTTCACTGTTTTTAATGTGCAGTTTTCAAGAAATCTTTTGTGTGAAAAAAGTTGTACTTAGGGAGCACCATCACTACATAAGATGACAAATTCATCTGAAAATATTAGTTTTTGCCAGTCTACTGTCATTTGGTATTGTTTCACCCAATTCAGACGTGATGGCTTCATTTTTTAAATTTAAAGTGGCTTTCTCTGCAATTCTGACTAGACACTCAAGAAATCAATCAAGCTTCACTGACTCTCCAACACTATTTACAACAATTACAAGACTGGTTCAACAAATGGAAAATTATACTCATTAACGACAAATCATAACACATAACTTTTGTACTTCTATATAATACCTGCCCCATCGTTTACATTAACAATGTTCCAATTAAACTGACTGACACTGTTCAATACTTACGCCTAATGTTCGACAGAAGGATGACTTGGGGGCCCACATGTGATACAGAAACGTCTAAGCCTTAACAAAAGACTGAGACTATTATATCCAATTCTACATAAACGATCTAAATTTAAAATGACGCAAAGACTTAATACATATACTTACTTATTAAAACCTCTTTAGACGTACGCCTCACAACTTTACGGAACAGCTAAAAAAACACACATCCAAAAAATACAGACTTTCCAGTCAAATACTTTAAGACTCATTACACAATCACCCTAGTATGTCAATAACAAAACTTTACACACAGACTTACACATACCCATGGTACAAGATCACATCCAGACTTTATATAAAAGACTTCATGGCAAACTTCACGGACATATCAATAATTTAATACAAAGTATGGCCTCCATAAGCTTGCCAGATAATACCCAAAGGAGACTAAAAAGGAGTTGGTTGAGGGATCTACTCCGTTAAAACTGATTAAATATCATGTTCATGTTAGGAGTAAGTACCGCTGGGTGCTGTCCTCCCTCATGCCTGACAGGGCAATTATCTTGTATACTACAAATTTATCACATCTGCTTGTTGTCACATGATAAGTGACAGGTGGGGATTAAAACAAATAAAGAGAGAGAAAAAAATGGCTTTTTGACTGTTTTTCCCCATAAACCCATTTCTCTTAAGCACCAACCAACAGTTTACTTACATTGGCCAGATCGCTATCTGCAAGATCTCTGGATATTTCCTTGGCAGTTTTAAAGCGATCCTCTAAAGGACAAATCACCATCAAGCGGTCCAATTGGTTGCCGTTTTTCTTTACCTTCCAGTACCTTTCTTTCGCTCCATGGTGTCTTGATAAATTTTTTTTTTTAATTCTCTGACCACAGTTGATTGGTGACACTCTATCCGTTTCAATATTTCTCGAGAAGATTCCCCTACTTCATGTAACATTACTATTTTCATTTTTTCTTATGAGGACAGTTGCTGGAAATTTGACATAATTCCACAATTTACCTTGACAGATTCTAAAACTGAACCGATAAATATTATTTGAGTTTGCTAATATCTTAATAATGTAAAAAAAAAATAAAATAAAATAATAAAAATAATAGAATCAATGTTATTAACTGAAGGATTAAAAAATGTAAGTGATGCAATTTCTATGACCACGACTCTATTTATCTATAGTTGAAATAAAACAAAATAATATATATATATATATATATATATATATATATATATATATATAATATATATATGTATATGTTATTACTGTGCCTTCTCTTGAAGCTGTCAAAGTCTAATCAAGGGATCGATGGAGGTGGGCCTTTTGACAGGCATTTTGGTTTATAGCTGCTCTTGTCAAAAATTATAACAAACTTAAAATCTATTTCTATTTTTTTTTTTAAATTTAGCAAAAAATATATTAATTAATCATCTTCCCTTCCTGAACATACACTGGTGATAAGGTTCTTAAGATTCTTCTTATAATAGTCCTTCAAGCTGCTTCAGCATGACGTTGGGTGTACACAATAATAACCTTTGTATACTCTGGAGACGGCTACCTTTTTGATTTACTCTGCCTTAGCCTCACAACTTCAGCGTAACATTCATCTACCAGGAAAGTAAATGTTTAATAAGGTTTTATTGAATATGGTGTTGTTGACTGTGTAGGCTTTAAAGGAGAGCTGAGCGGCATCCATCTCCCTTACAATAATACTTGTGGGTTTTTCAAATTGTTAATGATTTATTTTTGAAACCCCTAGCCCACTCTCTGATACAGGCGCATGTCTCATTTTATACTATATCACACCTGTGGTGGAATACAGTAATGTCTCAAAAATATTTAATGTTGAGTTTTTTTTACATTAAATCATTCAAAAATAGATTATCTTTATAAGGTATAAACTGTAATAAGTTTAGTTGTTCAGTTGGCCGAGGAGAGGTGGAGGTCACATTTCGAAAGTGGGGGAATTATCGGAAGCCGTTCGGGAAAGACTGTAACAAATCACATGCTGTCTATCAGTATATAGTAAATATTGCTTCGGCAACATCTGAATCAGAAAAAAACAAACGATGATAAAAAATAAATAAATAAATAATAATTAAAACAGGCAAACCGAAAAAAAGTAAAAGTTGAAATTTTTGAGATGTTACAATATTCCATAACAGGTGCAATACATATTTTAAATTTAGTAAGTGTTTTGAAATCAGCTGTTAATTCATCACTGGATCAATACGTACTGTTCCGAATAATTAACAGTTAATACTTAATCTAAAGCCTCATTTTTGTAATTTGTATTAAAACTTTTTTTGGCACAACACAATTGTATTGGGTTGTTTCACATGAAATGTCCGTTTTCAAGGTAAAGGGATTTTAGTAAAAATACAATATGAAAACAATATAATTTTATTCGAAGTATTTACCGTCTTTTTCTACACATTTTTCCCACGTGACAACAACTTTTTTATCCCGGATTTGAAAAACTCTGAGCTTTGAAGTGAAACAAAACCTGAAAACGCACTTTTGATTTCAGCATCATTTGCAAAAATTTTTCCTCTGCAGAAGTTGTCTAAATTCCTGAAAAGGTGATAATCTGTTGGAGACAAGTCGGGAGAATATGGTGGGTGCGGAAGAACTTCGTACTCCAGCTCTTTCAATTTATGCATGGTAAGTTTTGAAACGTGGGGTCTAGCGTTGTCGTGTAGGAGTATAGGGCCCTTCCGATTTACCAATCCAGGTTGTTTTTTCAATAATTTTTCGTGCATTTGGCCAATTTCATTGCAGTAGGTTGTAGAGGTAATGGTCTCACCTCTAGGCAAAAAGGAATAATGTATGATTCCAGCCATGGACCAACATACTGTAACCATCAATTTTTTCGGGTGCAAATTTGGTTTTGGCATTTGTCCTGGGCTTTCGTCGATGTCTAACCACTGCCCTGACCGACGTTGATTGTCATAAGCAATCCAGCTGCCGAACGACCTAGTTTAAGCTCATAAAAAAATATTACACGAAAATCGCGCGTTTCCATGTTCATATTTGAAGGTATACTAAACAGTGTGTAATTGATTGGGAAGCTAATGTTTATAAAAGAAAAGTAGAGGATTAGTAACTGCTTGATTATGATATGTGAACTTTGGAAGTAAACAACAGAGACTCGCAAAATCCTGTATGTATTTCAAATATTATAAAATCGGACATTTCATGTGAAACAACCCAATACAAGAAATGCTAATAAGGACCTATATTATGATAGTGGACAGTGTGCATAAAACACAGCAAACGAGAAGCCTCAAGATGGGACTTAAGTCCCGAAACATGTAGTAACAGGCTAAATAAATAAATTAGGAGTAGTGCCAAAAAAAGTTTGAACCAAATCTCTTTCTGCATAAATTGTAAATAATTTATATTATTATTTTCCTATCTGTAATTATCACCATAATTAATTTAATCTGATTGAAATTTAATTGATTAAAAAACAAAAACAAAAAGTATTCCCTTCCTCTATGAACAGAACTTCAAATGATAGATGTTTTCTAAATTTTAATAGACTTGTTAATACACAAAATAGGTAACAGACATTTTCAGAGGGACTGAGATCTTGATGCTGATGCCTTGTATTTAGGTGGTTATACCTATGTATTTTTATTTTTTTTTTTTTTTTATCAAGAAACTGATAACCTAACCTAAAATTTTAGTTACCAACTTTGTACTTAGCAGGGAAGAATACTATTTCACCAAGTAATGAAAATAATTTGATTCCTTTCAAAATTAAAATTTTGAAATCAAACTCATGAAATTTTACCTGAAGTGACAATTTACTGTTCACAATTGTTTTTCTAAAAGAATCGTCATGCTTGTGTTGTATACTGTATTTTGTTCATGTGCAATATAATTTGCCTACTTAAGATTTTATCACTTGAGGTATGCATCGACATAAAGAATTTATTTTTGTTTTACTATTCTATATCTGTGAGTGAAGTACACAGTAAGTTGAAAATCATTTTGTCTTATGGAATAAAAGTCATAATTATTATAGGAGGTAAAGTTAAAGTTTATAAGATTGTTGTTAGGTTAGATAATAGTATGAGAGCTACAAACAGAAAAAAACAACAATAAATTAACAAACAGTTCAGATCTTTCTCAGCTGGAGTCGTACTGTTTTCCAATGAACTTAGTAATCCATTCCCCCCCCCCTCTCAAAAATATAAAACAAATATCTTTTGCTTTTTTAAATAGTGAAATTGGTATTTAAATCTATAATAGAAATAATAATAGTAAATTTTAACATTTTAATAAATAAGTACTTCAAATGAAAAAATTATACTTTAGAAAAAAATGTAATTAAAGAAAATAAATATTTACAAACAGACAAATACATAAAAAAAAAAAAAAAAAAAAAAAAAAGTAAATAAAAGAAAAACAATCTTTAATAAAATACTATGTAAACATACATTAATTAACAAATGGTTTATACAAATTACCTACAATTAATTGTAAGGAACAAAAGGCTTTTTCCTCGTGAATGCAAATTCCTCCCTCCTGTGATAGGGTTCATAAGGATCATCTACATAAAATCTAGGTTTCCGCCAAAATTTTGTCACCATCCGATCTAAGAGGGTACTTTGGGTCGCATTCGTGAAGACATGTTGCCTCAGTCGCCTTTTCCTGTTGGCTGATTTCTTGTACAATTTTTTATGTCGCCCACACATAGTCCGTATCCACATGCCCCTGTAATGAGGAACAATAAAAATAACAAAATTATGGTCTAGGCTCCCTACAGAGAATGAAGTTTAATCCAGGTTTATTAAATTTAAACTTGAATATAAATACAATCAGTTTTAGGTATGTAGATACAGAGAATCCGTAGTCCAGTTGATCAGACTTTACTATAAAAAATTATACAATGGTGCAGGGTGTGCAGCAAAGATAAATAGGACAGATTTTCTAAAAAAAGTTTTGAGGGCTACTAGATTAAGTCAATTACAAGCGATATTGATTAAAAGTTTAATCAAGCAACAATTTTTTTTTTCTTTCGGCTAGATACTTTCATGTTGATATTATTCATGATCAATACATAATATTATCATAAACTACTGGATGCCACGGTAGTCATTTCAAAAGAAAAGGTAGATGCAATTGGTGAAGGCAAAAACTTTATACATTATAAATTAGAATGAGAAATGCCAGAATGAAGTGGGATGACTCCATAGTGCAGATTTATCGTCTCGTGACTTCAATCTTTTTGGCCCCTAAAACAAGCCCTTGGGGGCCCTCGTTTCAATGACAACAAAGTGTTGAAAGTGTTTGTGCTATTTATCCAATAAGATAAATGAATTTTTAAGATGCTGAAGAGTGTTTAAAGAAAACAATATGTATTTTTAAGTTTATTAAATAAAGTTAACGGTTAAAAATTAAAAAATTCCCATTTTATCTGGTACACCCTCATATTTTACTCAGGATTAAAAAAATAATTTGTTTTTATAAACAAGGGATGATAATGAAGTTAAAACTGTCAATAAGGAGGCTATTATTCCCATTTTGATGAATGTTTTATTTCTGCCATACAGAAACTGATCACTAACTGCAAGGTATGTAACTCCATTCGATAGAGGTAGAGGTAGAAATATATTAATCATAAATTCAATATTATAATTATATTATATAATTTAGTTTTGTTTATTATAAAACTAATTTCAAATATTATTTATTTATCTTCAATAATAGCTATATTAAAATATTCAGAATATTAGCAATTTGATATACGGATTGATATCTATTGTATTATTAAATTCAAAATGTAAGATAAGTAAACCAAATTCATGTCGTACTTGACCAAGGTTTAAAAGTTTATCGTAACTATATAGCTTATAGTATTATTACAAAAAATTTCAACTTGACAATATATTTCAATACGAATATCTATAAAATCAGGAAATACTCAAGAATGTAACAAATACATCATGTAGAAGAATATAATCTAAAATGAACTTATTTAGCTAACATTTTAAACAATGAAATTGTAAAGTTTTTTTAAAAATTACTATAAAAATATTTCTTGTAGTCCAATTTTGAATTGATTTCCATTAAGAAGAAAAGATTCCGCTATTAAAGGGAGGGGAAATCTCAAAATTGACAACTAAACTTAAAAATCCTATAAATTATGTCACATTGATAATAAATTAACAAAAGTAAAAATATTCTTTTAGGAAGTTTTAAATGTGTAAAATGAAAGGCAAAAGTATTGAAAGTTCAAGTTTCATAACATATAAACATAAATGTGAATACAATTTTATAGAGAATTAAATAAGCTTTCAAAAAGAAACTTGTCATATCGGTAACATTAAAGAGTTAATCGAATTACTAGGTCATGAGCATATGAAAAAATCAAATGAAAATATATTAAATGTATTGATCTAAACAATGGAACCATATCAATATTTTGTTTATACTGAAAAAAATGAAGATATAACATTATATGTATACAATAAGGTTTACTTACCAATTAAGGCGATAAAAGCGTTTTATTACAGCCTTAACTGCTTTCCGTTTTCCTTTTTTGAGAGAAAACTTGGTTAAGGTACGGTTTTGATTTAACCCTATTTGAGTAGTAGATCTCAGAAATCTAAATTAAAAGAGAAAGAAAATATAAATAACTTCTTATAAAATGTTTGTAATGATTCTCTCAATTAATTTTAATTAATTAGAATAGAATTTAAATTATTTTTCAAAACCAAAATTTCAATTGTCTTCCATTATTATTTGCCCAGAAGAGCATAGAAGATAAATAAATCTGTAATTCTAATAATATTTTATTATCCTTTAACGATAATATTAAGAACATAACGTTTTGAATATAATTAAACAAATAACAATATTCAATATATATCTCATCTGGTGGAACAATGATGAATTGGGTAAAAAAAGATCACAAAGATTAATACGTCAGGAGTGCTCCCAAAAACGTAATACATCAGAAGAAACACTGACTGAATTGTAGTCTGGCCAATCCACAAACATCATAGGTATAAGTAATATTAAAATATATTACTTGTACCTAGAATGTTGATTGAAAGTATTTCAATTTTTTGTGTTGTGGTAAACCTCAAACCATCCCTGTTCCAGAGGAGAATAATGTTTAAAGTAACCTCGCAGATGAAGACTTGAGAATTTAATGGCTGAGGCTAAAGGACCTGAACCTCCAGGTATATATATGCTAAGTATGGCATGTGAATATATGCCATAGCTAAATAAGTAAGCCTACGTTTCTTCTTTTGAAGAGGACTATAAATCATTTTTATCGTGTATCCCTCTCAGAATCAGTCAATTGTCACTTAATAGTGTTGCTCGAGTGACAACTATCAAGATATTGCAAAAAGGAAAATTACTAGTAGATGAAAAAGTGAGAATAATTTTATTAAACCAGGGAATATTAATACTTATAAAGGATCAACTCTAGATTTCTTACCCTGACATCTTCTACAACTTCTGGATGTCAAATCGTACATGGAAGCAAATGCGGGTTCTGATCACTACTTGGTAGAAGCTGGGTTAGAGGCCAAATAAATACCTCTCATCAAGAGGCATTGTCAGTTGTTTAATATGTCTCCAAGCTTTACATGGAAGGAGATGCAATAACTGTCTTTTAAACCCGTTTGGCTACTGACTTCAGAAACATTGATGAAGTCATTGACCAAAAATGGGAATATATCTCAAGGGGAAGAAGGCATCCTAGGCTACAAAACACAATAAATGAGGCCTATCTTGTGTTGACTTAGCATGGCGAGCCAAGAATGATAATCTCTTGAATGAGTAAATAACAAGAAATAATTAATCCCTGACAATAATATTTTAATGAATATTTTGAGTAGACTTTGTAAACTTAATTTGAACTGTAAATAATTATTTAAAAAAAAAAAAAAAAAAAAAAAAAAAAGCTGAATCACCAGTTTATTAACAGTCCTGATCATATTGTTATATTTATATAAACATCTAAATCTGAATTAAAATAAGAAATCAAGTTACCTCCTTTCCCTAAACGACCAATTAGATCTGAATTATACACTAATTCACCAAAAACTCATCAAATTTTCTTAATAATATGCTTTTTTTTCTGCAAAATCTATTCCTTATTACAAAATCTATTACTTACTTTTGTAGCCAACCCCAAATTCAAAGGTAGCTCCTTCTTATTTCTCATAAGGTCTATAATATATTAATATAATGGTATAAGATATAGGTATAAGCTCATTTAGTCTTTAGAGTAATTTAATAATGGAGATAAAGCGAAATCAACTGAAATTATTTCATTATATGCAAAATTATTGCGGAATAGGTTTTTAAATTATATTTTAAAAAGTTCTTAAGTTATAAAGCTATACCTGGCTATATAGTAATTATAGACTAAGTTAAGGATGATAATTATACATACATATAGACACAAACATTGTTAATACAATAGATTCCTAACTATATTTTCATATTGGTATTACTTACTCATTTATATAAGGCTGTATGATGATAGGTTTTGAAATATGTGAAATAGAATGACTAGTGGGCTTCAATATAGGTGTACTTAATGGTTTTAAATTAACATAGCCACTAGACTGCAGTGCTGGTGATGAAAATACTCTCCAGGCAGCTGTAAGAAAAATAATTCAGATCATTAACTCACCAGCTATAATTAATATTTATCAAACACGATCATGGCTTACATCGCAAACACAATCTAAACATTTTACGTTCATCTACTTAGCAAACTGTAAGAATATATTCTTTGAATTGATCCCTGATGTTGCGGTTAACCTGATGGCAGGTTATGAAAGCTGTTCAAGAATTGATAACATTAATTTGGTTCAACTTTTAAGAGAACTTTTGAGAATTCACTATTTCAATTCATTTACTATTGTATTCTAACATTATTTTGATTTAGTTTTTAAAAAAAATTAGTTTTGTTATTTCATTCTAAGGAGTAAATTCTGTATAAATTGTTCCATCACTTCTTATCCTGTTTCATTTTAAAGATAGAAACAGTTTTAGTAAATAAAGGATAAGATATTTGGTTTCAATAGTAAAAAAATGTGGAAAATAAACAATTTACAACTTCCGTCTAAAAGGGTTCTTCGAGAAATACTAAAACCAATTTAAAATTAAGAAACTCTTAATATTATACAATAAACACCATACCAAGACTAATAAGAGCGAAACGCCTTCATTGGAAGTAAATTGATAGCCTTTAAAAAATAAAAATAAAGTTTGTGGAAATAATGCCGGTGAAACACCATGATCGAAAGAGCAGTGGATTTGGGGAGGTTGACAGTTAACTCGTCTCCATTTAGTAACCTGTGAAACGCATTAGAAAATAATATTATGAATGTGAAAATGTTTGGCTTTTGTAGTTCAAAATTAGTTGAAATAGTTTTATAAAACTTTTATTGAATCTCTGGATAGAGATATGTCTAGAAGTGCTAACTTCAGTTTATATGTTTAACTTTCGAAGAATTTTATATTTTGGTTGAATTAATTAAATTGATCATTTTGAGTTGTTATGTTTATTGAGGTGCTATTTTAAATTAGTATGCTCTCTTCATCATGTGGGACCGATCTTATATAAATCAGCGATAGCAAATATTATGTTCCTGTTTGTGTCATTATAAACAATGCCTTTAAGAAGCTTATGCACTTCGAAAACTTATACTGTTCCGCTCTTATTTATAAAAATGTGTTTTAATAGTTGGTAAGGAGATGATACATTGGACATTTTTTGATGAAGGTTGTAAATATAGTGAGGTTTATGTAAATGGATTCATCCATCATTAGAGGGTCTTTTCCTGATAAAGAAGATGATCTTGGCTCTCAACATAACAGAAACAATGGCAATGCAAGACAGAGTGAGGATATTACTATTGTTGTTGAAAAAGCTATTGAAGGTATGCTAGAAATATCCAGAGTTAGTTCATCAAAAGTTGGGGCTTCGAAGTATTTGGAATCTGAAAGTGTGGAACCTGAAGAGTGTGATGGTATAATTTTTGGAGAGAACAGATATGCAGGAATCAATGTAAGTGCATTTTCTAAACCAGTTGGTGTTGCATACAATGTTCAGTATGATACCGATCATCAGTATGACACTGATCATCAGTATGGATATGCAATTGCAACAGCTGAAGAAACTCGTCTTGGTCATGAAGTATCTATTAATGATAGTGACTCATCAGAAAAAGACTTTATAGACAATAATGAATCTTTTAATATTGATTCAGATGATGTATATACTGAAGAAGTACAGGATGATCTTGAAAACAGAGGACAATTTGATCATCTTTCTATCGGTTCATTGGATGATATTAGGATATTAAGTGTTGGGACTGGTTGCTTCAATAATAGTAGAAATGATTCTGTTGAGGAACTACCATCACCTGATAAATGTCCCAATGATCAATGTTTTGAAGAAGATAACAGAGCATTTGTAAAGTTGAATACAAATTCTAAACCTAGTGATGTAAATATGGTTGAAACTACCTCTCCTCCTATTGTTGACAAGAGTAATCTCACTCATACAAAGAATGGAAGCAAATCAGATACATTAAAACATTTTTATGAATCTGTTTCCAATTTAGTTGATGATAACTCAACTGAAAATGATAGCTTGATTGAAAATGAGATGCCTCTGTTAGTAAATGAGAAGGATGTTGTGACTACACTTTTTGAAGGTGATAGATCTCCTCCAGAATTGACACCTCAAAATGTAGTTTGTGAACAAGTTATAGGGATTGCCCATCCTTTCAATCATGACAATAATTTGATTATTGACAGCCAAGTGAGCAATAATTCTGGTGTTACTATCCTTTCCAACAACAGGAAACCATTAAATCCACCCACTGAAATAATTACCAGGAACAGGTTGAGAGCCCATTGTTTAGATAGTGTAACAAATATTCCAAGAAGTATCATCAAAAAATCTGGAATTTTGAAACATGATGGTTTGAAAACTAAGGCTGTACCATTTATAAATGGTTTGGCTGATAACATTAATAAAGAAGTTAATAAATCTGATTACATTATTAAAGAAGTCAGGAAGTCTGAATACATCAATAAAGAAGTTAGTATGAGGCAAGGAATTAGTTCAGGGAATCATTACAGAATTCCACCCAAAGGTATTAAACCTGTGAGTAATGAAGATAAAAAAGAAGTGAAAAAAGTTGGTGAGTATACTTTAGATAGTAGATTGCCATTAACTGTTCAAAACCACTCTCTTGGTAAAGTTCCTGAAAAAATTATTTTTACTAACAATGAAGACATCTACAACCATGTAACAGATAAGTCACTTAATACTCGTAATGAATTTGTACCTAATGGACAATCAATAGGATTAGAAAATAGAAGAAAGGATATATACGATGAAGAAAAAGTGAAAAATGATAAAAGCAATTCATGTTATAGTACATTGTGCAACGTAGATAGAAAGAAAAGTTTGATGGCTACCAGCCCTAATAACATTTCAACTCTTCCAAGCATGCCAATACTCCTTTCCCCTACAAGAGAAGAAACTCATAAAAAAATTATAAAAAATGATAAAGGGGAGACTTCAAAGAAAACTAGTCACATAAATAGGAAACAAACACCTACACGTTCCACTGCAACTGCATTGCGATCATGTCAAAGGCTACCAATTAATGAATTACTATCTCAATTAAATTCTAATAAAAAACCTGTTAATAAACCTAAAAGAAATTCTAAACATAACCCAGAACTTTTTAGTCGATCAAAAACTAGTGATAATGTACCAACAATAAAGGAAGACCTGTGCTATAATGATACTAAATCAGCTGAGTTAGAGGACTATAAAAATCAGCTTGAAATTGATCGATTCACTTCTTATTCATTGAGAAAGAATGATTTAAATAAAAAACAGATTAATAAAGTCATAGTAAAGGATATAAACTCATCTGACTTAATTTCTTCATCATTGGAAATATTGAGTGTTGAAAATAAAGAAACTGACAGCAGCTTTAAAACTTATGATAATCTATTAACTGAATTCGAACTTAATAAAGCACAAACAAATTCACTTGATGTTGATGAATCAGTTCCTTCGCTCGACCCTTTTATTAAAGACATCCAACCTGCAGTAGATACAAGTGATATTTTAGAAGGTTTGCGTGGTGCTGATATATTGGGTGGAGGTATTGCTGACAAGGAAATAATAAGTTCTAATGATGTTAGTATATTAAAAAGTGACATGCTAGACGAGGAACAAGTACCCACTCTAGAAGATGGTACATTGTCAACCATCCTTAATTTTTTCGATAAAGATTTAAATTCAAGCAAGGCTGAAGAGGCTCAAAAGAATGAAAGTATTGAAAACTCAGATCAATTTTCTAATAAAAATAATATTTCTTATACCATTTCCAAAACAAAATTTGAAGAAGTCATTTTCGAAATCCCTAAGGATGTTAATAGTATTAATGATGAAAAATCATCTATTGAAGAGAAGAAGAAATTAATTGTTAATCATGAAGAATTAGGCATTAAAAATAAGAGTACAGAAGTTAATTGTTTAATATCGATCACAGATACAGGTAATGATGATGCAAAATGTCAGGCACCTCACAAGTATAATAGTTTTATCGACAAACTAGAAGTTCTGCCTTCAAATTGTCCTGAACAAAAAGAGTGTCCCAAAAATGAAAAAGAATGTCTGATTTCTGAGATTGAAAAAATTGATCAAATATTGGCTAGTTCTATCAAAGAGGATAGTAATTCAGACAGCTCTAGAAATCACTCCTTACCATCGCTGTCTTCATCTACTAGTAATGAAAAACAAGATTTGAAAGAAAAGATAAATGTCAAAATTATAGTAAATAATGATATAAAGGTAGATATTGTGTGTGATAAATCAAAATTAGATCAAGATAGTTCTGGTGAGGCCACGTTGGATTCATGTGATAAAGAGTTAAATCCTAAAGAAGAGGTTCATCCCAAGCCTGAAGATAGCAGTGACCCAGCTGATAAAAAACAGGTCGATGGAAATAATGTAATTGAGCAGAAGAATGTGCAGGGTAAGGTTATATTTTCAGCATCGCTTCTTTTCAAACTTTTATGTCCTATGCGCTAAAATTTTTAACTATTCAAGTTATTACATGTCATATATTAATTATTTGTTTAACTTTTATTCCTTACATTATAGGATATTCTCATATTTATTTCTTAGAATAATGTAATTAATATTTTAAAAAGTGAATTGCATTGGATCCTAAAAGTATTGGAATTGGATCACTCTTTTTTTTTTTAATCTAAAAACCTTACTTGTGATATCTTTCTTAACTTTGATATTGAATTTATATATAATAAATAAATTTAACAATGATAATAAATTTAAAATTTTAAATAATAAAATATAAATATAATTAAATAATTACAATAATTATTATACATAATAAAATAAAATTATAAATAATAATAAATTTTATGTATATTTATAATAGCTAAAATTGGTCTTAATATTATTTTTTGGTGTCAATAAATTAGACTGATTAAAAATAAGCTAAAATCAATTGATTAAATATGTATTTCAAGGGTCAATAAAGTACTTGTTTCAAAAGAAAATTATATATATAAACACATATTTTAGTTTATTTAAGGAAATTTTTTTTGTGCCTATACTTTCTGGCCTGAAGTCTCTGTGGTATCAATGATACAAACTGTTGTTGTGTAAACTGTAAATCCAGTTTGATTCCATTTTTGTTCTGCAATGGTTTGTAGCTGGTTTTAAGAATTTTTATTTTTCCTCTGGATCAAGTCCTTAGATGTTCTTTGCCCTTCAAATCTGGAGGTTGGGATGAAATTTTGTTGGCACCAAACAATATAAAATAAGCACTCCTTTGTTTTCTTAACAGCCATGCTTTGTATTATTATCTTGCTGGAAGATATATTTGTTCCTTATCCCCATTTTTTCATCATGGCAAAAAATGTCAATGTACAGTGGAGCGTTGATTATTCGAACATCAATTATTGGAACGTTCAACTAACAGAACCTTTTTTTTTTTTTGGATTGTAATTTTAATTAAATTGATCATCTGATTACTTATTTGTATTGTTAAAATTATTATTCCATGAATGTCTATAAGGGAAGCTCAATTTATTTCAGAGGAACTGCAAAAAATGAACTTCTATACATACCCTACAATTTTGTTTACTTAGAACTGTATACTTAATTAGACTATTTCATTTGTTTCTCTTAATAATCATTTGGTTGGTAATAGATCTCACCTTAAGTCTTAAATCATTCTTTGTGAGGTATACATCACCTTTGTGATCACTTTTTGAATCGGGTCAGACATTAGCTATCGATTTCAAGGTTGGTAAATCAACAATTATGGGAATCCAGAATAATTCTAGATCAATCATAAGATACCCTATAATCTTTGCAGTGAGTCGTAAAACTTTAAAAAAGGTGAAAAGTGAACTGTTGGAAGATGCTGTTTACACATAATAATTTTTTCAAAATGAAATTTCGACTATCCAAATTTTTAATTATCCGAACCACCTCTGTCAACATTAGTTGGGATAATTGACGCTCTGCTGTACTTGTTCTCTACTGTATTATTTTTCCGATCATATTAAAGTTTCCAAACCTTATTGTATTATATTCGACATCTTACAGCGACACACTAAAGTGCTTGTCATTGTTTCTCTAGCATGACTCATTTTAAATGCTGTTTGGTTTTCCCCAAGCAAATTTAATGCCTGTGGAGACAATAATATTGTACTTGCTCTCATCTGAAACAATATCTTCCTCCATAAATCCAACAGTTCATTTTCGTAGGTTTTGCCAAACTCAAGACTTTCATCATTTGATTATCACTGAGCTGGTCAGACTTAATAATATTACTAAAATTTAAAAAAAGTTATTTATAGAATTGTTGAGAATTTTTTATACTCTTTAACATAGATTATATTTATTAAGTGGAAAAAAATTATTTTCTTTATTGAAATGAATGTCTTTTGGCTGTGAGTCAATAGTTTTTTTTTTTTTTGTTTTTTTTTGTAACATTAACTCTGAACTTTGTTTATTTCCAATAATCACTAATTGTTAACTTAATTTAATTATTAATTTAAGTAATTTGATCCTTAATATAGACTTAACTTATGAAGAACTTTACTGATTACTTTAAGAACTTAAAACTTATGATAAGATAATTTTAACTGCTTGAGGTTTTAGGTAAATATATATATTTTGTTTTACTTTAATATTTTTAGGTGAAATTATAGCTCTTTCGTACAAACAATAGTACGGTTTATTTAATAAATCTGAAAAATCTGAATAAATTTAAAAAATAAACTCCTTGACCATACTTATATCTTACCTACTTCTTCATTTTCAGTTATATCTTGTGCTTAGTTTCCAATTTTTAGTAAATGAATTGGGAATTCAGAGTATCCTCCTTCAAGATGAACTATTATATTTTTTTTGTTATTATAGTTGTTCAATGTTATTCCAACAACATGAAAACTTTAAACATGTTTTTTTCCTTTAGAACCTTTTGTAGGCGGATAAAGTTGACGGAGGTATCCAGAAAAAATAAAGGTTTATGCCTCCAACTAACTCATTGTTTGAGGATATTTTTTTTTGGAGATTTACCGTTTTTATAGCAAGTAGAGGACAAATTAAAGTATCCACGAGGTCCATGAATCATATTTTTACACACAATATCAAAAAGCAAGAGGTCGAAATTTTGATTTGGTAATAATTTTATCGATTCCATCTGGTTGGATTTTAGTTTCTAACCATAAAAGTATATAATAGTGTGACAAACCTAGTTTCTGCCACTCAAGCCTGTACATTTAAATCATTATTATTATTATAGTAAACTTTATTAATGTAAACCTTCCTAGAGTTGAAGATGTTCTACTTAAAATTAGATGCAGTAGGGCTGAATAGTTTTGCGATTGTATACTCTGTTGCAGAATGTGCTAGCCACATTTCAGTCAATTTTTAAACTGCACTGGGATCCATCACACTTTTTACTATAATTAAAAACAATTATATTAAAAATAATAAAGTTTTATCATAATTTTCTAGCTCTATATAACACCATATCTTTGTAACCTCCATTGAATGGTGCTCGCCACCTGTCGGTAGATTGTCAAGCTTCACTGCGCTCCATATGTTTATCGCTTTTTTATGACAATTTAATTGAAAATATGTATATTTTAATATTGCTAAACTCTCTTTTTATGACACTGTTAATTAAGAACTGACCTAACGTTTCCACTGCTACACATAATTTGCTACTGCTTTGTTGTGGAAGTACAGTAGAAGCTACTGTAAAATAAAGTTTAAAATGGGACCAAATTTAAATCGTTCTCATAGTTTTAACTCTTATTTTTTTTTTTGGTTGAAGTTACAAGTGTCTACTACTGATGCCTTTACCCTAAATTAAATTAAATTATTAAAAATAAAAAAATTAGTGAGATGTAAGGGTTTCAAACATGACTTTTTTTCATTCGAACCAATATAGCTCCTAAATAGTTGGTCCTAAGCGATTAATGTTATATAACAAAAAGTACCCTCCATTAAATTTCTGATTTGGAAACAATTAACAATTTTTCAATTCGAGCAACATGAACAGAGCTATAGCATGTTAAAATGTTATATTTTTGAGCGTGAAAAAATCGTTACACCCAAAAAAGTATAAACCCCCAACCAAAATAGTTACTTTACTTATGATTGATGAATTAATTGCCATTTATATTGGCATTATTTTATTTGAAAACTAATTTCGAATGTTAAACATTCATCTTTAGTTCTGAGGAGATCAAACGGATACAATAATTTAACTTAACAGTTTTAGGAGAAGTAGATTGTTGGGGTATGCAGTCATAAAGATACGTGGCAATTAAAAAATAGGTTTTTTAATTTGTAATGCCAATGTTTCTACTTGCATTGCAAGCCTTCATCAGGGCTAGAAGTAGAAAACAAACAAAAAGGTATGACTAAATTGTAGATTTAGAATGACTAATCTTTTTTATATTTACCAATTATATTGCAGTATTTACTCATTAACTATCACTCTGTTTAAGTTCCTTTCAATTTAAATTAATTCATTAATCTGTATGCATTATTCTCCACTGCCTTTAGATATTAACTCATTAATTGGTCCTTACTATCTCATTAACTTTGTATCTACTCAGTTTTTATGTTTACCAATTATATTGTTGAATTTACTCATTAATTTTTTAATTAACTATCACTCATTTTAATATCTTTTAATTTTAATCTTATTTCAATAGTCTTTAGGTATTGCCTTTACTCTTATATATTTATTCTTTTCATACCGTTGTTTTTTACACTCTCTACAATTTAGTCATACCTTTTTGTTCGTTTTCTACTTCTAGCCCTGATGAAGGCTTGCAATGCAAGTTGAAACGTTGGCATTACAAATTAAAAAACCTATTTTTTAATTGCTGTGTATCTGCAATGACTGCATACCCCAACAATCTACTTCTTATACTTAACAGTCAACTATACCTCATCAATATTAACAGTTTGAACAATGGGAGGTTAAATGTGGTATTTGGTGAATCTACTCAGAGCAAAAAAATGTTTATAATCACAAGTTGTTCTTAGAAGGCTTAGAAGATGCTAAATACAATTAGGATTCATGAATAATGAGCCACTTCTTATGAAATTCTTTTCATTTGAAAACTAGTTTCAAATTTTATACATTCATCGTCAGTTCTAAAAACATACAAAAATTTCAAAATATTCAGCGCTTTGTTACGTAGATTATATGTATTTAATTTAAAAAATGTACAACAAGAAAACAATAATTTGCCTCCTTAGGTGAATAGCAATATATTTCTGTAGCTCGGAGGTACACAACACTATGTCACATTTCCATAACTTTATAAGGAGAGCAATTTAAAAAAAAAAAAATTCATTTCCTGCACTGTTTATTATAATTATGTGTACAAAATGAATCTTGACTTTCCCATCCAGGCTAGAATAGGTTGGTAACCCGTCCTTCCTGTAGTGTTGGTCGATAGTCGATAGTTAGCACTATCGATAGGCCGGTAATAACGGTTGAGAAATATCGATAGTTTTTCGATAAATGCTTCTTTTTTTTCTAAAGCTATTCAATAAAGAATTTCAACTAATTTAATTAAATTCAATTATCTACTTACTATTTGAAATTTGAAGGATTATGAATTATAAGATTAGATATATATAAAGATGAGAGAAAAAAAACTAATTTATTTGAACATACAATAATATTGAACAAATCAAATCTTCAGAAAATCAAAATATCAAAATAGTTAATTTCAAGAGTCAAGTTTGCTCCTTGAGCCACATATATCCCGAAACAAAAACAAGCACTTCTGCTTTCCTTTGGCTTAATCTTTGAGAGAATCCTTGAGCTCTAGGAATTCTGAATTCGATTTCAAAAGAACTTGACACTGGACAGAGACAGATCAGCATAATTCCGAGAGTTTCAAAACTTGAGGGTAAAAAAGATCTATCGATAGTTGACACTATCGACTATCGTCCAACCCTACCTTCCTGCCTTAATTGGAGTACATAAGGACGTTATGCCCTCCCTCCTCAACTAAAAATAAATAAATTAAAAAAAACATTTTTATATAACTTACCTTACAATTAATTGATCTAGGACATAGCATTATATACCTCTGTATTCTATACCTGTGACTATTAATAAATCAGTAGGGACAAAACTGGACTGTTTCGAAAGGAAAGTACTGAGGCGTATATTTGGTCCGATAAAGTATGTGGCGGCGAAGGAAGAACCGGGAGCTATACGATTTGTTTGGTGACTTGCCATTGACGATATACATAAGAGTTCAATGGCTAAAATGGATGGGGCATGTATACCGGATGGGTGAGTACAGAACTGTACAGTTCTGGGATAGACCGGATGGAGTGAGACCTCATGGAAGACCGAAGAGAAGACCGATGGCCTCTCTGAGGACTTAAAAGTTTCTAAAAAATATTTAAGGCGAGCAGCTGATCGGTACGACTGGAGGAGGGCTGTGGAGCAGGCCAAGGACAGCTTCATGCGTCTGTCGCGCCAATTAAATAATAAAAAAAAAAAAAAAATAAGAATACGTAAAAAAAAAAAAAAAAAAAAAAAAAAAAAAAAAAAAAAAAAAAAAAAACAAGGACATAGTGTTCTATACCTCCGAGGGACAGATTTGATTTCTGGTCTTACATTTAAAAAAATTATTATATAAAATCTAAGTAACGAAGAGCTGATGTTTTGAAATTATTAGTATGTTTTTAGAGCTTATTATGAATGTTTTAACATTCAAAACTAGTTTTCAAATAAAAATAATTCCAATAGAAATGACAATTAACTCATCCATCCTAATTGTATCGATCCTTCTATACCATCATACGTACTTCAAGTAGTTTTACATGTAAAATATAATTAAATTTCTTGAAAATTATCTGTGATTACCGCTAAAATAGTTTCAGGTCTTACTTTGAATGAGGGGGAAATTTTTAATTTATTTCCTATTACATTTTGAAATCGTGAATAAATTTTAAATAAAATACAATATATAAAAATAAGAATATAAGTCAGCTGTTAAGTAATATATGTTAATCGCAGGGTTGCAGTTGGGAGAAAGAAAAAAAACAGTCAAAGTAAAATACCATCGATTTCATTCCTTGTCAAGTAGTTTTACATGTAAAATATAATTAAATTTCTTGAAAATTGTCTGTGATTACCGCTAAAATAGTTTCAGGTCTTACTTTGAATGAGGGGGAAATTTTTAATTTATTTCCTATTACATTTTGAAATCATGAATAAATTTTAAATAAAATACAATATATAAAAATAAGAATATAAGTCAGCTGTTAAGTAATATAAGTTAATCGCAGGGTTGCAGTTGGGAGAAAGAAAAAAACAAAAAAAAAACAGTCAAAGTAAAATACCATCGATTTCATTCCTTGTCCTCCTGACTGCACCCACGATCATCTTCCTCTTCTATAATTTATGAATGATTGTATTATTTCTTTTATTATTTAAAATTGCTGATTTTATTTTATTTTATTTTTTCAGGTACTGATAGTGATTCCATTGATGCAGGCATGTCTGATAAAGAACATAAACCAAATACATCGAAACCTAAGGACAATCTTGATGACTATCTCGAAGATATCAGTGATGGTGATTTTTTTATAGACGAAGATTTTGAAGACAATCATTTATCTACTAAGAATAACAAGTGTATCAGTGGCAGTGATTTTAATACAGGTAAAGATGTTGAAAACAATCGTTCATCTATTAGGAACAACTTTAACTCGGGAAGGAATGCACCGATTCAAAAAAATAAAAATATCTCTCATAACATAAAATCTAACGTTGCTGGCTCCTCTAGAAACAGTAGAAATAAAAAAGTACCTCGTAAGAGAGAATTTAATAAATTTCCAAGAGGGTCGTTGTCATTTGACGTGCCATCTGCTTATAAAAGTAATACTCGTATAAGAAAAGATCTCACTCGATCATTTATTCGATTTCGTTGCAGTAGAAATAAGAGGAGTATCAGAAAACTGAAGCGCCTGAATCCATTGAAACAGTACCGGAAAAATAATGTTCCCTCATCGTTACAGAAAGGAAGGCGCTCAGTTCATAATTTGAAACGTCATTCTAAAAAAGAGCTGAATGCTTCATGTTCTAGAGTAAATGAGATGCCTCCAGTTTCTGGTGGATCAAATGTACCAGTTTATGCTAAAGTTTTTCCCATCAAAATGGATGATATCAATGTACCATCTTGTCCAAGGCATAAAAAGTTAATCATTAAACTTCCCAACAATAAGCTCATACGTTATGAATATATCAAAGGTAAAGTTTGTATGACTAGAATTGAAAATGAAGATTCAGATCCAAAAGTAACTGCTGTTACAGTATTGCCTGACTCGAGTAAACAAGAAATAACTCATAATATTTCTAGTTCCGTTGACAAGTCAAACGGAACTGAAACTTTGAAGAATAAGATAAATGTTGATTCTAATGAAAAAATTATTGTTTCCTCTGATAAAAATAACCTCTCTCCACCCACATCATCAACTGAGGTATCTATTGGCGGCTCAGTGCTAAGAGTATCAACTGACCAAGATTCTAAAGTTGTTTCAAATTCACCTCCTATCAAAGTTCAAGAAACTGACACTGAAGAAAACAAACCTAAAATCAATGATATGAGAAGAGAATTGATAAATGAAGAATCAAAAACATCTTTGAATCAAGTTAATTCAGAAACTAGTAGTGAACAAATAACTGATAAAATATGCACTGATAAATTTAATGAATTGGTAGCAATTAGCATTAAGAAAGTCAATGCAGATCCAAAGTATCGTAAAAAAGGGAAAAGAATTGAAGAATGTTTATCAAAGTTACGAGCTGCTAGTTTAAAGAATGAAGAAAAGACTGGAATGAT
The DNA here is from genome assembly GCA_003667255.2 of Euschistus heros. Classification (NCBI taxonomy): domain Eukaryota; kingdom Metazoa; phylum Arthropoda; class Insecta; order Hemiptera; family Pentatomidae; genus Euschistus; species Euschistus heros. Next base: position 154,624 of record RCWM02000416.1, on the reverse strand, counting down.
TAGAATGAACGATCTGAGCTTACCCACTAACCAGCCAACAGCTATTCAACAATTAGGTCTTCCTAAAGAACTGGTGTCAAAAGACCAAAACAAATCATTTGTAGCAAAAGCTACCGAAGAAAAACATCAAGTGGCTTCATCTCCTGCTACAGATTCTTGTGTGAGGGATGAAAGAAATGACAATAGCAGTTCTATACAAATACAGAAATCTAAAACAGAACCCGTCATTCACAGTGCTTTTGTATCAAATTCAGTTGCAAAAAAGACAAAGTTGGCTACTCAATATAAGGAAACATTCACGAAGATAAGGAAAATTCAACTGTTACATCTGATCAAAATCCTGTTGACTGTAAATACTAAAAATATGAAGTGAAAAAATATAGAAATTTTTCACTAAATAATAATTCAGCTGTTACACCTGGTACCAATGATATTGCTGTTATTGAAACTACTGAGAATCCACAATGCATGGGAAACATTTCCTATAAATAGTGAAAGTAGTGAAGAAACCTTTACTGAAAATACTGAAAAACCGCCATGTGAAGATAGTATTATTCCCATTGTAGTTGAAGATGGAAATAATTTCAATATTGCAGAGAAAACATCAGACATTAATGAAAAACCAAAAAGTATAGAAACTGATGAATCCCAATCCATAGAAAATATTATTCCTTCTGTTAATGATGATAGAAATGGGATCAATATTGCTGCTGATAAAAAATTCTCAGGAAATTGTGAAGCCAATGAAAATTCAGAAAGAATAGATATTGCTGATTCAACTGCTAGAAATGACGAAAATTGTCCTGGTACTAATGATAAAATTATCTCTGAAACTACTTGTGAACCACATTCTATAGCAAGTGTCAACACAACTGTTGATGATGAAAATAGCATCAATGTCACAAAGGAAACACTTACTGTGAGTAATGAAAACATAGAAATTGTTAATTCAACTGTTAGATCTGATGAAAATCGTGCCGATACCAATAATGTAACTTCCACTGAAACTGATGACAATTTACAATGTATGGAATGTGTAGTTGCAACTGTTAGTGATGATCAAAATGGCATCCTAGCCACTAATGAAACATTTGCTGTAAATAATGAAAGTAGTGAAAACATAGAAATTGTTGATTCAACTTCTACATCTAATGGAAATTGTGCTGATACCAATAATATAACTTCCACTGAAACTGTTGACAATCTACAATGTAAAGAAAGTTTTATCACAACTGTTGATGATGGAAATAGCACCAATGACGCTTGTGAATCTTCAACTGTAAGTTATGAGAAACCAAACAGTGAAGAAAGTATTATTTCAACTATAGTTGATGATGAAAATAGCATTCAAGCCTCCAAGGAAACATTTTCTATAAATAATGAAAGTAGTGAAAAAATAGAAATTGTTAATTCAACTGCTAGTAATGAAAATAGTGTTGTTACCAATGATTTAACTCCTTCTGAAACTCCTGACAAACCGCCATGTAAAGAAATTGCTATTACGACTGTTGAAGATGAAAATAGCTTTCAAGTCTCTAAGGAAAGATTTGCTTTAAAAAATGAAAGTAGTAAAAGTATAGGAATTTTTAATTCAACTGTTACATCTGATGAAAATTGTGCTGATACAAATAATATAAATTCCACTGAAACTGACGATAAACCGCAATGTGTGGAAAGTGTTGTCAGTGAAGATCAAAATAGCATCCTAGTCACTGATGAAACATCTGTAAATAATGAAAACATAGAAATTGTTAATTCAGGTGTTACAACTGATCGAAATCATGCTGATACCAATAAGATAACTTCCACTGAAACTGATAATAATGCACAATGTTTGGGAAGTGTTATCACGACTGTTGTTGAAGATGGAAATAACATCAACGACACTAAGGAATCATTACATGTAAGTAAGGAAAAACCAAAAAGTTTAGAAAGTTTCAATCCAGTTAGTGATACCAAATGTGTTGATAACAATACTATAACTTTCCCCAAAACTACTAAAGAACCACAATGTCTAGGAAATGTTATTAAAACCGTTAGTGACAGCGAAAATGTCACAGAGAAAAGATTCATTGAAAATACTGAAAGACCACCTAGTATACAATGTGTCCATCAGACTAATAATGATGAAGGAGAGGGCCCATCACCTTTGGAAAACATTATTAGCATTGCAAATAACTATGATGAAAAGAGCAATACCACCCTAACTTCAGAAAACAGTACAAACATACCAAATAATAGTGATGAAGAGAGTAATATTGTTAACTCAAACAGTACCATCATAGCAAATAATGATGACAATAAGACTAATAACAGCTTACCGTCAGAAAACAGTACAATGATATCAAATAACAATGATGAAAAGAGTGATATTGTCAACTCAAACAGTACTATCATAGCAAATAGTGATGATGATAAGAGTAATAACAGCTTACCGTCAGAAAACAGTACAATGATATCAAATAACAATGATGAAAAGAGTGGTATTGTCAAACAAAGCAGTACAATCATAACCAAGAAAAAAAAGGATAAATCTTTAATGAATAAAGTTGACGGTGATCCCAGTGGTTCTAAGTCTAAAAAATCTAAAAAAATTGATAAATCACTAAAAGTTGGGAATTTGACAGAGCCTCTGTTTTCTCAACATAATTCCTCTGAAACTAATGATGACCCTGAACAAGAACCAAACAAGTCTTTAAAATTAAAAACATCCGACAGTACTGAAGAAACAGAAGAAAAACTTGAATATCCAGAAAGTCACAAGGGTGATGTAGATTTTGTAGTAGAAAATCAAGAATCTCAACCAACTGTATCGATTGAGCCTTCTCCACAATCTAATTTAACTTGTCAAGATTGCGTTGAACTAAATTCTGGGACTGTAGATAATTCAGAACATCTTAAAAAATCGAGATCAGAGCTTATGAAAAATGAAAGCCATGTTGGTGATTGTGATAGAAAAGAGGAAGAATCGGCAAATGTAATTGTGGCTAACTTTTTTCAATCTAATGTTTTAATTGAACAAACAGATTCTAAACTAATAGAAAAAAATGATATTAATGAGAGTGGTGGTAGTGATCGGACTCGTTTAGAAAAAACACAAAGAAGTCGCTTTAAAAAAGGAGTTTTGGATAAGGTAAAAGAAAAGAAAATTTTTTCTTTGTCGATAAGAAAGAATAATATTGCAAAAAATGTAACTGAATTAGGTCATGTAAATAAAGTTGAAGAGGTTGTAAAGAAAGATAAAGAGTCCATAAGGGATGTAAATTTGCTGAAGGTTCGCAACGACCAAATGAAGAATAATGGAGATGGATTAATCAAGCGCTCTTTTAGATCTGGAACTTCATTTGATGTCCAAACATCTGGCAATAATTTGGTAAAAATGGGACATCGTGATACCAAAGCCACTTGTGATAAAATTGTGAAAACTAATTGTGTCAATTCCGTCCTTTCTAAAACAACTCAAGAACAAACAAACAAATTGTTAATGAAAGAAGCCAAAATCATACTTGAAAGATTTGATGTTTTAAATCATAATTCTGGTAAGAATCTTGGAGCAAATTTAAGTATCGATAATGATAAAAGAAAGCGACAGATATTAGGCCATAATGAGAGTGTTAAGAGAACTAGCACTGCCCTATTTAATGAGGAAGAACCCCCCAAAAAAATATTACACTTGCAGGCCCCTAAATTAGTCGTTGATAATACTCCTATTGTAAATACAAACAAGAGAGTTCCGAGGAACATTAATGTTAAGAATAAAAGTGCAGTTCCTAAAAGAAAGAAACCAGAAATTAGTAATAGTTCCGGAAATGTTAGCACTGTAAGTGTATTATTGTATAAACTTAGTAGTATTAATGATATTCTTGAGAGTATGCGTATAAATGAGGTTAAGGTGGCATCTATTCCTAGTAACGTATACAGCTCTCTTAAGAAAGATAACTGCCAACCATCTATATATTCTGGCTATGAAATTATTTGCACCAAGTCTTCTGAAAGAAATACTAGGTTCAAAAGGAGGAGGAGAAAGAGCCCGTTATCAAGGACAAATGATGAATTGGATGATAAAACTGATCTGTCTAAAAACCGATTGGAAAGACCTTCTAGATATTTAAATAAAAGAATTAAGGAAGATAAGAATAATATTCAAAGTAATTTGAATATTGTTTCTGCTCCACCTCAAACTGATCCATTATTACTTAACAACTTGACCAAAGTTAGCAATAAACCTGAACCTGTCTTATCTATCAATGAAACAACTGTCAGCTCTTCAATATCTACTCCCCTTCTTGCTAGGAAAAGGCTTCATGAACCAGGGAAGAGCATCGAGGATTTACCTAAACGACCTCATCTTGATAATAATAGCGGTAGCAGTTACAATACAGCTGAAACTATGGAATGTTTGTCCATCCAAAACACAATAATCATCCCTAAGACTCCTTTTGTATTACCAACTCCAGAAAGGCAAATAGAAGCTGAAGTACCTGTCGCTAGTTGTTCTAACGGTTATCGTGGTGGTTTGAATGTTGAAGGAAGAATGAGACAGCTTTTACAGAGTGTTATCAGGAATAGAATCAATCAAGCTGTGGAAGTTTCTGAAGATGAAGACGACTCCGATGATGATTTCATCGGCTTCGAAGGCGTACTACCTTGTGGTTGTTTGTTGGAAAGCGATAACAGTAGTCGAAGTTGTAAAGACAATTGTTTTATTAATAGGGTTAATGTTAAACGTTTTTATTTAAACAGGACTATTAATCTCAGTTCGAAACATTCATCTCGTAGGAGAAATGAAAGGTTTCGTACTTTTCGTCCCTTAAGTGAAGAGCAAGACCACCTGAGAGGCGACAAGAGTAGAGAAATCTTAGAGGAAGCTAGCGTGAAGCCATTTCGGGACACAGGGGTATGCTTTGTGTCACTGGGTTTAAGAAGTGAGAAGAATAGTCAAGATATTTCACAACTAGAACTAGTCACACCAAAAAATGTTGAGGTAATAATTTGCTTATTTTACGTATTCAAATCGACTAATTATAAATTCATATCAATATATCGCTTAATGTTTTATATTAAGCCAAAATGTTTTGATTTTAATTGAGATTATTAACAGTTAAAAGATCATTTCAGAATTTAATATTGGTTGTTTTTTCTATATATTTATTTTATTTGCTGTTAAATGTGATATTGTTTCCCTGGAAATAAAAGTTCTCTCGAGCTAACTTTGAATTAGCCATTGAAATTGAAATAAGACTAATGAAGAAAGAAGATAATTCATCAAGAAGATAAATGCAAAAAAAAAAAATTTTTTTTTTTTATGGCCTAAGATTGGTGGTCTTAAAATTCAATTTTTTAAAAAAATAATTATTTAATGTCTAGTCTTTAACATATTCAATATTTAAAAGCATTTTTGTAAATATTAAATGATGCCAAACCTGAAATTAATTATTATAAAGTTGGCTTTATTTTGTTACTATTATTTTCTTATTATATAATTTTGGTAATGAATCAAATTAGAAACTTAGACATACCAGAAGAAAGAAGAATCAAAGAAGAAGAATCAACGGAATCCATATTCTATTCTATTAAAATTATGAATTGAGCTACTGTGGCTCATTAGTCATAAAATTGTTTATTGTCATTGGAAACAATCAACGATGTCTATCGTAGATTGTATAATGTTGAGCTTCCTTATCTAATGCAAGTTTATTCAAGCTTATAAATTGAATGAATGTAATTCATTGTTATTTAGTGCAATTTACTAAAGTTATGTTATTTTAGCTGATTATTCTTTAACGTTCTGATAATCAGCTATCATCAGAACTCAGCTTTAATCTGTTATTCAAATTGTTATTGTTTAAAATTTTTTATTAATTTTACTTAGTTTGTCATTATTTAATTGAATTTTCTTTTTTTGTTAAATTCAATAATGACAACTATTAAATAAAAGTTACCATACTACTGTAAAAAATAAGGCAACTATAAAAGTTACCATGAAAATTTCAATATTGAAATGAATGATTCAGCATAACATTACATGAGGTAATATATTTTTTTTCATGATATCAATTATATGTTAATTCCATTTCTTGCTTTTACCTTCTGGCTTCTCAAATACTAAAGATTTACTGTCCGATCGAAATTTATTTGTTGGGTTATTTATTAATTTATATTATTCATTTGGGAAATTTATGAAACTTGGTAGCAATTTTAGTGATAATGTTTTAGAAATATGTTAAAGAAATAACTTTTATCTCCACCCCACAATGATTATAATTGTGGGGTGGAGATAAAAGTTACCTCTGAAACAGCAAGAAATGAAAAAAGAAAAAGCTTTGTTTAAAGAAGCTTGATTTAATTAAGCTTGATTTTAATTGATTTAACCTTCAACTACTACCATGTTTGAAACTTACGTAAGTACTACCATTGGTCTTTATTGACCCATTTTTTTTTATTGAATACACATCAAATGTTACACATTTAAAGATATAAATATAATAATGGAATCCACATACAAGACTAAAACGACAAGAAACTGCCCGTCGTTTCAGACTACTTCAACATTTACTAGACAAACATTCAAAGCTCCCAATTAATTACAAAAGACTCATATACATGGCTGTGATTAGACCTATTAGGATGTACAGAGTTGATCTTTGGGGCTCCACTAAACCATCCAATTCATCTCGTATTCAATCTTACAATCCTTCGAAAAATCCTCAATGTTACATATGTTGCTGATTTAGCCCACACCAGATACCTATCCTTTCATAGTAAGCTCCATAATCACTCAAATCCATTAGTTTCTCAACCTGCTTCCCACTACATTCCTGATAATCCTCTGAGGCATCTAAAACGTAGATGGCCTAGAGACCTTCTAGTGTAGAATTTTTTAAAGTGCTACTGATGAGTAGTTCTTTTCAAGTTTTAACATGTTATTATAATCGTTGTCAATACATTCCTTGATGTATATATTTTGTACAGTTGTAAATTTCAATATATTTATATATATAGTAGAAATGGTTTGTTTTATATTTTCCTTTGAAAAAAATTTAATTAAAAAAAAATAAGGCCTTAAAAAATATCTAAACAATATGTAATTTTAATTTTTATGAGGACCTTCTTTCCTCCTTTTCATTTTCCAAGATATTCCTCTTTTTCTGAAAAAGAAAGCAATTCAAATCTTAAATAATAAGAAAACTGTGGGTGGCTGGCTCTCTTGGACACTAATTTTTTTTTTTTTTTTTTTTTTTTTTTTAATTTCTCTGGAATCTCCAATTTGTTTCTCCTCATTTTTCTGACTTATATCAAACCCTTCCTCCTCGTTTTCAACAAGTTCCACTGATGAGAACCAATTCTCCTTCTTGTCTGAACCTGTATCATGATCATAACGCATATACTCATTGTCACTGTAATTGCTCATTAGATTCTCATTTTCATCTGACACAGTGTTTTATTATTTTCGTTTATATAAGCCAACCGATCCTTGTAATACCTACCATCCACAACTAAACCATCACTAACCATATCACTTTTAGAACTTTACACAACTTGTTTATAGTGTAATCACTTTCACAAAAAAAAAAAAGTGACACCAAAACTTTAATAAGACAGACATAGGCAATGAAGTTAAATGAAGCAGCTGTTTATAAGGGGAGAATACATGCTACCTGCCAGCACTGCCTAGCGGAAAACCAAAGAAGCTTTTATTTTATGTTGGGGTCGTTTTTGATCCATGATAGTAGTTAAAGGTTAATTACATATTTTTTTTACTCATTTGAAAACAGATTTTTCAATAAAATAAAATATATTTTTTAAAAAACTATATTTAAAATAAACTAAACAAAAAGTTTTGCTTCCTCACTAGTTTGGATTGCTAAAGTGTTCAGATTAGTGAGATTTCACTATGTATATGTATATATATCAAGACGGTAATGGATGGGGGGAGACATTTGATAGCTTGATACTGTTTATTGTTTTGTTTATGATTAAATTATTTTTTTAAAATAATTAAAGATGTAAGGTTTGTTATTATAACTATTGATTATTTCTGTCCAACAGCTTTTAGATTTGATTGTACTTGTTGGCTCATTCTCGACTTAGAACAGTAAGCGATGATGATTTGATAAGATTAGATCCAATCTCATTGGAATGAGGATCTGAGATGACATTATTTAGAGGAATGAGGTTTGATATCCTGCTCAATGAGTTGATACTTATTTTGTAGCGGCTCGTCAAAACTTCGAATCTTGGCACTTCTGTTAGAACAAAGCAGTAACTTTTGACTTTCCATTATTGGGAAGCTTATTAAAACTGTTATGCCATATTTATGAAGTTTCTTTGTTAATATCTATTTTTAGTATTTCTTAAAATAGTAAATTAGTTATAACAATTAATGAAAGGGGGCCAGTATAGCTGAGGGATAACGCACTTGTAAAAAATTGCATTACTGTATCATCGATACATCGAAGATCATAAGTTCGAATCCGGTCAGTGGTGGAATTAATGTCTTATAATCAATTTTCCGCCCCCACACTCCTGGGCCTAGAAAACCCCATGTAGCCAAAAATGCTAGGACGGGGAAAAGGAAAAAAAATAACAACTAATGATCATAATCAATATCTAGACTGAAGAGAGGTTACCACAGAATTGGGAACAGAGCATAATACGTAATCTGCATAAGAAGGGAGATCAAAATGAATATAACTCCCATGCAATTATTAAGTCTTGTCAAATGTCATGTCCCAAAAGCTAATGCCACTAGCTGAGAGATATGTGGATGGATCAAATATAAATTATAATTGATTTTTGTACATAACCACCAGCCTTTTAATACATTTTTCCCATCGAATTGGGAGCTTGTTAAAAAACTGTCTTTATTGGGTTGTCACACATGAAATGTCCAATTTTTCTTAATAGAGGATTAAAGCGTTGCCTGTTGATTCCTAGCAAAATATTTACTATCTATAATAGCACTCGGTTATCCTCTATTTGCAAACTGTGTTTGTTTTTTTCCCAAATAGGCATACAGATTTTAGTATAATTTTAACCGTGGCCATGGAAACATGCAATTTCCGAACAATTTTTTTTATGAGTACAAAATCGATCATTCCGCTGCCCAGGCATCAAGAAATATTAATCATGCGTTTGGTGAAGGAAGTGCTAATGAAAGAACCATTCATCATTGGTTTTTGAAATTTTCCTCAGGAGATACGACATTAGAAAATCTGCTCCGTGGACGGGAAAAACAATTGATTCAACATCATACTGCCAAGAAATTTACCAAATGCATCAAGCAACAGCCGGCACTGCTAAACAGGAAAGGACCTATCCTTTTTCATGATAACGTCTGATCTCATGTTTCAATACATACAGTGAATAAATTAAAGGGGTTGGGCTATGAAGTCTTACCACACCCCCATATTCCCCTGACCTATCCCCTATGGACTAACACTTTTTTTTGGAGTTTGGACAACTCTTTGCGAGGAAAATAGCTTACCAATTATTTAGGCATTAAAAATGCATTTTCTGAATTCCTTTCATCATGTAACTCAACGTTTATCAAATCTGGGATAGAAAACTTGGTAAGCCGTTAGCAGAAGTGTATCGAAAGTGATGGTAAATACTTAGAATAAAAGATATGTTAGATTTGATCTCAAATTTTTATTTTCTTCCTGATTCTAAAAAACGGTCATTTCATGTGTGAAAACCTAATACATTAGTTATTGTCACTCTCTTCTAAAATACATTCCAGGAATAATTTTTGTTGTGAACTTTCTTGTTGTTGCTTAAAGTATAGTAATTAGGGAAAAATAACTATAAAATTCAACTTTATTGAACTAATCTTTCTATAATTATATTATGAATATTTCCAAATACTTCCTTAAGGGTTCACTAACTTGTCTGGTTTACCCTAGTGTTTAATAACTAGGGATCGGATTCGTATGTATTTACATATTTTTTTCTAGGCAATTTTCAGACGTTTTTCAACTAGAAGAGTTCATACTGACACTTTTCAAGCCGTTTGAGCCTACTTTTATTTCACATATTTGGATGTTATTGCATATTTATACATATTTGATCGAAATAAATACATATTTCCACATATTTAATCAAAATAAGTACATATTTCCACATATTTTTCATTTTGGGCATATTTTCATAATTTGGAGGTGGTTGACAGGGACTATGAACCACAGACTGTAGGGCTGTGAATCACATTGGGTACCAGTAGTTCAAACAGCGATCGGCTGATTATTCAAAAACGCCCAAAATACCGGTTAATTTCGTTTTTACCTATAACACGAAAACGAAGCTTTTTTCGAAGAAAAAAAAAAGTCTGCAAACATTAAATATTTCTGGAACCAGAACCTACTAAAGAATAAACAACTCCAAAATTGGACTATTTTTTGCTAAGTTATAGACTTGGGAAAAATTGTAGAAATTGGCCAACTTGCAGCTTAATTCCGACACTATTTGTCCGATCCCAAATTTCTTTTTTTTTTTATCTCAAAGCTGGTTAAATTTACTATAAGATCCTATATATTTATATTCAATCTCATGCAAGTTAAATGTGTGTGTTTTGACAATAATGACAAGTTCAGTGGGCTGGCTTGGGTATTTCAATGGGATTTAAATAAATTACATATATATTAACAAATTGTAAATTTAATCAACTTTGAGATGAAAAAAAGAATATCGGACAAATATATTTTGATATCGGACAAATAGTTTTGGAGTTAAAGTGAAAAATATCCTTAAAAACGTGATTCACAAAATAATGGGAATTGTAGCGTTCTGGTATGTGTATTTTATAGTACCTAATTTTTTTTTTTTTTTTTTTTTTTTTTTTTTTTTTTCACTTTTATTTTTGAATCCACACCTGTCAAAAAAAGAAAATTGACAATCAGCGGATGTGCTAAAATCATAATATTAACAAAATTGGCATGTTAGGCATGAGGAGAAATAATGCCCAGTGGCACACCTTCCTTGTCTTTGGTTTATTTCCATATAAGTAGGTCTCTCATCTAGTTTCTTTTCAGTCTCCTCCTGGTATTCTCCGGCATGAGAGATGTAGCCATACTATTGATGAATTTGTTTGGGTGCCTCTTTAATTTTTTATCAAAAAGTTGGTAGTGGGTCCGTATGTGTTCAATGACTGTTGGTATTTGTAAGTCGGTGTGTATAGAACCTTAATTTAAACTTTTAATAATTTAAAATTTAATTTTTTTAAATTTAACCTTAATTTAAACTTGATATATGACACCTAATAGTATATTCAACTAGCTTTTAGAAGAAAAAAGTAATTTTAGATCTGACTAATAGTTTTGAAAATATAGCCTAAAGAGTACGACAGATCATCGTCGCTTTACGTTCCAACATTTGAAATTCCATGTGGTTGCAAACAATTCCGCAGAGAGAAGTTTTCAAAATTGAACACATCTTTTATTATTATATACTGTAAAAATGTTCTTTTGTTGTATAAATCATTATAACTTTTAAAAAAAATTCTTTTGATCCTAATAATTATTGTAAATTGTAAAAGTGTTCTTTTGTTGTATATATCATTATAACTTGGAAAAAAAAATTCCATTTTCATAAAAAAAAAAAAATGTCCATTTTACTTAAATATTTTAAGAAAATCACAAATCTACCACATATTTAACGAAAATAAATGCATATTTTAATTAAATATTTGGAATTTTTAAATATATAAATATCCGATCCCTATTAATAACTATCCCGGTTGAGAAGCCAAATAATTAATTAATAAAGATATTAATATTTATTTCATTATAATCTTGTAATAATGTTAATATTTTAATTAACAAGCTCTGTTTATTTTTCTATTCTCATTTTTATTATTATTATTATTATAGTTATATTTGAATTGCTTATAAAGAACATTTATATTTATATATACCGTCGTCTAAGATGTGATTCCTTGTAAGCACCAGTTGGCAGAACGTGCCCATAAGAGGTATCATATATTAGCCGATGATATGTGTCTTTGGGTTTGTATGCATGCATCTTTTTTATGTTTGTGTATACACTTATATATGTCATATGGGTTTATTATTATTATTATTATTAAAAGCTATGGTATAATTTTATTGTTTTTTCTTGTTATAACTACGAGTACTTTATCATGAGCCATGGGTGGCTGAGCATTTTAAGTTGATAAGCACCTTAGCAATAACATCATCAGTCCAGATCTGATCTCGGAAGGTTGATCCAATATTTTGTGGCGGATCCATGAAATAAATTTCAACCTCATCACTCTGGTTTGAATAAGTTGTTAAACTCATCCTAGTTTGAGTACATTCGGTCGTCGAGCCCAAATAAGCTGTTATTATTTGGTTGTTTTGTTTTTGTATAAATTATTTTTTATCTTTTTATATTGTGACGGTTTAATTATACTTATTTTTGTACCACCCATCATTCGACTTGAAATATTTAAAGGTTGGATAGTTTAATTTTGATAAATATTGTCGAGCTAAATAAATGCCATTACCTTCAGGTTAGGTTAGGTTGCTTATGGACACTTAACATTGAGGATCTTCAGTGTCCGTTCTTCAATCTATACTGTGCAAAAATGAATAGGTACATTGTTTATTTTGTGATATTTACTATTTACTTTTCCTAGCATTTATATACATACTTACTCCTCGGCTCTACGGGTCTGGATGACCCTTGGCCTCCTGGATTTTCCTTTCCATCTATCTCTGTCCTCCGCTTCTTCTCCAATTTCTTATTCTTAATTTTGCCACTTCATCCTCCCATCTGCTATGTGGTCTTCCCCTTTTTCTCTTTTACTCTGAATTTCTCTATCGTGACAATCCCCATTGGTGATTCTTAGACTCATCAGTTCTTTCATCTGCTTAGCATAACCAATCTGGTTTTTCAAGTTGTGTATCTTATTGAATGTCTAATTATTCAACCTTTTGGGATCCATCCTAACTCAGTCGTCTTTTTCTCATAACTGTTTTTAAGTCCTCTGCCCTTTCTTATATTTTTTTATTCAATCTTAGTCTGTAGTTTCCTTTTGATCCAAGTGTGTTCATTAGTAAGTTTTACATATTTTAAATCTGATATTTATCAATTTTTAATTTATCCAACTTTTGTAATATATGTAATATTTCAAGTTATTAAAATTATTTTTAAAAATAAATAAAAAAATTTTGAACTTGACCTATATCCAGCTTAATTTTGTTATTTATTCTTCCTTAAAGGTAATGAAGAGAAGGAGAAAACCACTCATCCCTAACCTTGTATCGCAAAGGAGGCGTTCCCTCAATATTCAAACAGGTAATATTTACCACTTCACTGTATTTATACAATTTTCTTACAAATAATTTTAATAGATTGATTATAATTATCAAGGAGAAACTCTTTTCTTTTATCATATTTTGAGTAAATGGTTTAATAGCAAATTATTTAAAAGGAGTTTATGTCTCAGCTGTCAATTTATCTTATCGGTTATATTATAAGAGCTCCTTGGTATGTTGTCAACTTAACATTACATACTGACATGTATATCAACAGTTAGTGAATACAGACTACTCACTACAAACAATTGAATCAAAATTTACAAGGGCAGAAACAAACTAAAAAAAGGATTAGCCATCACATACCAGGTATGCAAGTTTAAAATGTCGTTTATTTTTTAAAATATATACACAGTAATTTAAAAAAAAGTATAATATATTTTATTCAAAGTACTGACCCTCGCTTTCTACACATTTTGCCCATCTCTCGGGCAATATATGGATACCATTCCAAAAGAATGCTTCATCTTTATTTGAAATCCATTCATCGAGCCATTTTCGTACGTTTTCGAATTGTTGAAGTGTTGCTCCGCCAATGAGTGTCCCATCGATGAGAAGAGGTGATAATCAGAAGGCCCCAGGTCAGGTGAATACGGCGGGTGGGGTAGGAGTTCCCAACCAAGCGAAGAAATCGTTTCCTTAGTCAATCTGGCTGAATGTGCAGGAGCGTTATCATGCTGAAGAATGACTTTGGCGTGCCTGTGAGCCCATTCTAGGGCGTTTTTTTTCGATCAATGCGTGACTCAAATTGATCATTTGTTGTCGGTAGCGCTCGGTATTGACTGTTTCGCTGGGTTTGAGAAGCTCGTAGTAGACTACTCCCTTCTGATCCCACCACACACACAGCATTGTCTTCTTCCCAAAACGATCCGGTCTTGCACTCGATGTGGATGGTTGTCCTGGCGTTACCCATGATTTTTTTTTTCGTTTGGGATTCTGAAAATAAATCCATTTTTCATCGCCAGTTACAACTCGATGCAAAAAAACCCTTTCTATTGTGGCGTAAAAGCAGCATTTCGCACACAGTTTTTTCGTTTTTTTCATCTGTCGTTCGTCCAATTCATGTGGAACCCATTTTCCAACCTTTTGAATCTTTCCCATAGCTCTCAGGCGATCGGAAATGGCTTGCCTAGTGACATTCAACTGTTCTGCCATCATTTGTTGGGTTTGGGTATTGTCTTCGTCTAATAAAGATTGCAATTCGAAGTCCTCAAACTTTTTTGGTCGATTTTCTCGTTTTTGATCAGTAACATCAAAATCACCACGTTTGAAACTTTGAAACCAACGTTCACATGTCCTGACGGTTGGAGCAACATCGCCATAAGTCTCAACAAGAATTCGATGACATTCAGATGCCTTTTTCTTTTGATTAAATCATGACATGCTTTTGAAGAAAATCATGACATGCCGCAAATGCTCTTTATTTGGCTTAAAATTAGACATTTTTAACACCAAAGAAAGGTATGATACGTCCACGTAAACGACTTAAAAACAACTGACTTTTGTAAACAAATGACTAACAAACAAAATAGCGTTTAGAGATAAGCAAATCCTTCAATAGGCTAAGAGCGCATTCTATTGGAATTAAAACGACATTTTAAACTTGCATACCTGGTATATGCCTGAAAATAGAATTTAATTTTTAAATAAGATGAATCACATTTAGAATGATGTATGAATCACATACAGTTGCTGTTGATGACTTGACAACATAGTGTGTGTGCGTGCAACATGTCATCTATTGGTGTGTTGTGACGTTTCGAGACATTTGTTAAATGTTGGAGTTAAAGAGTTGTTTGAAATGGAAGACAAGGCGATGGTGGGTTAGATCCTGGATATTAAGAAGAAACGATTTGGGGACATCAGTAACACTTTTTAAGGAACTAGAATTGGAAGATCCATCATCTTCTGCCAACATTTTAAGAATGTCAGTTCCTAAATTTAAAGAGTTATTGGAGTTAGTGACACCGCTTTAGAAAGACACCAAATTCCGTCAGGTGATTTCAAGTAAAACCAAACTAGAAATTACTTTACGGTGCCTAGCTCTACTGGAGACAGTTTTAAGTCTTTGATCTACCTGTTTAGAGCTCCTCATAACTCAATTTCAGTGTTCGTTCCAGAAGTGTTGAGTGGCATTTACGAGGTTTTACAGCAGTTTATTAATGTACAGTACATAATAATGTACCAATGTAATGTAAATATACTACTTGTGAGCTACTAGAAGTTCACTTTGGCTGGCTGGCACTAACGAGATCACATGACTGCCAGCGGAGGGTAGGCAGCGCTAAAAATTAAACATGTTCAACTTCTGATTGCGGCTAGTAAACACTAGCCCGCTGGCATTCACCAGCTGCTAGTTCTTGGTCAGACTAGGCTGCTTTCTCAGTATTACCACCGGCTAGTTAGAAGTGGCTGCTAAACAGCCTAGTATGACCGTGGCTTTAGAATCACTGATGGGGACTGCCGTGATAGAGAGATTTAGGAACAGAATTAAAAACATCAGGGTTCTTGTGGAGGAGAGAACAAGGCGAGGGTGTGGAGGATGGATGGAAGAGAAGACTGTAGCAGTCGGAGTGAATGATAAATTATTGGAGGAGAAGGAATGAGCGTGTCATAATAAAAATGATATTTATGTGGTTTTTTATTGGCTGGTTCGTAAAAAAAAAAATTATGGAATTATGCTTGCCGAGATTACAGATGGCCACCAGTTCTGAGTAGTGGGGGTAAGGCGTGGCCAGCCTAAGCCAATGACTGGACTGCGCTGTTTCCAACTCTCCAACTGAGTACTTCATTCAATATCGAGCCTTGCTATAGACAAGTTCTATGCGATCTTATTTTACCATTTTGGTTTTATTATTAGTTTGAATTTCGGTTAGGTTTATAAGTGGTGTAATTTGTTAAGTTTTAATTTAGTGCATATATTGGAATTTGTGAAAATAGCCAAGGAACTATTAAATTTCTAGTGAATGCAGTTCGACAGAAAAAAAACTTCGCCGCTTTATCTTGTTATTGCACAGTTTGTAATTAATATGAGTTTTATTAATATTTATTTAGTTAACATCAAGTAATTGCCAGAGGATAAAAAAAACACATTAAATATAGTAAGTTCCATCATTTGCAAGATTAATATAGTACTAAAACCCATTTTTGCATTAATAATGTGGAGAAAACCTACATTGGAATAAAATGCCAAGGCGAGGCCTTAGCTAGTGGATTAAAAAATCCACTAGTCCTGCGGACTTGAGGGTTAAAGCGATTACTTTTAAAGTAATCATTTGATGATAAAAAGTAACTGGCAGTATATAAAGACCACATTTTGTTCCAACAATAAGGCAATTATCCTTTACTTGAGAAGTAAAAAAAAAATAACATCTGCATTGAAAGAGTTCAAGAAAAGATTTAAAATATTATAATTTAGATAGCTGCAAAAAGGAAAGGTCTATGATTTTGTTTTGTCAATTATGTGATGCCTAAAGGGGCTGGCAGTGTGATGGGTCTGGTCGGCTACAATAACGTAAATTCGGCAATGTCGCTTCCTTCCCCTCCAAAACTCAGTGGCCATTCGAAATCTAGGCTACTATAGTTTTTTTTAATTACTATTCTTAATAAATCAACTGACTCATGAGTAAAATTTTGTTATTTGAGAATTACTCACGGTCAAATACTAATTACAACACATTTTTTCAATTTCAGTACCATTCATAAAACTGTTTTTTAATATTTAAATTTTTTCATTTAATTATTTTTTTTTGTTTTTTTCAGATGAGAACTTTGAAGAGCACTCTGATATATCTAGTTGATAATTCATATTTTATATTGTACATAGCACTGCATTAACCTCATGTAAATGTTTGTAATGTTTATGTATTCACTTATTTTTTAATCGTCTACTTTTATGTGGACATTTTGTTTAGTCATTTGTAGTCTTTTTTTTTGTGTTAATTTAAAAAAAAAAATATTTTATCACAAATATGTATAAACTGAAACGTTTGATCTCTTAAAACATTTTTTTAAAAAACCATTGTAAATTCCATCTTTTTTTGTATTTTAAATATCATCATCAGTCGCTTTATTTATGTTAATAATGTATCTCTCATCTCTTAGAAAGTTGTAAATGTTGTAATATATTTTCTTATATAGGCTTGATGCAATGTAGGTTACAATTATATCAAGTCGTTTAGGAATCGGTAAACACAGATAATTAGACAAATTATTTTTAGTTTTTTTTTTTTTTTTTGTAGACGGTTGTCAAATTTCTATCTTGAAACTTATTCGAGCATTATATCCAGTCATATCATTTTGAAATATCCGTCCTTCTATTTTGAACGTAAAATCGATTCTTGAAGTTGATATAATTTGCTGTGAGATGTCATTACTTGCACCTTTTGTAAGGTACCTCGAGCGATCTGGAGAAACCGACTTGGCACCTCGCTGAGTATCAACATATCAAGATAGAGGAACATACTCCTTCGTTAGCTGTGATAAACTTGTCTATGGACACCTTGAAATTCTGTCTATTGTCCCGCTGTGCCTCGACCTCTGCGCTTCTGTCAGCTGCTTCAAGTCCTCTGAATTAATATGTCTTTATAATACTTCAAGTACCGATTTTCACTAATTCAAAATAGAAAGATAGATATCTACTTTTATTTTTTTTTAATTTGAAACGATTATTTTTTTTATATTAATTTTTAATGAAACATGAAATTTTTGTTATTGTTATTGTTATGTGTATATATATATATCCTAATGTACCAATAAGGGGATACATTAGCCCAAAGTATATAATATATTCTTATTCTTTTATCTCAGCTGTGATTCTTAGTTTTATAGTTTGGATGTTTCTCCAAAATTATATATTTTTGTTTGCTGTCCCTTTTTCAGTTATATACCTGCAAAAGAGAGAAAAAAAATAAATATATATAGTACCAACTATGTTGTACATAGTATAAATATATTTATGTATAAAGGTAAAGATAAAACACATCATTTATTAGCTTTGTAAATATTATTTTAAAAAATTAATAGAAAATTTAGTAAAAATATTTTGACAGATTGTTTTTTATTTTGTTTTTTTAATATCCATTATGTGTATGTATATCTGGATGACAGTGTATTTAGTAAGTGTATCTGAAAGACTCATAATATTTCAAATTTAATTTGTTGAAGTTGGACCCCCCATTATCTGGGGCTCTATTAACCATGGTACCAAGGGGCCAATTTTATTTATTTATTTATTTAAATAAGATGTTTTTTTAGTTTTTACACCATGTATTTTATATGTGTATAAATACATATTATACATATGTATAACTAAAGCCTTTCGTGGCTTCGCCCACTCTCATAAGAAATTTAACTAATAATTTAAGTTTTATTTGTTTATCCATAAAAATCTTGTAATGAAGTATGCGATTGAGCATTATATTTTCAATATTTCACGTAAAAACTTAATTTGACATCCAATTTTTAATTTTAATGTATGAGTTGGTAATCTAGATGGACAGACTATTAACAAACTTGCGGATAATGGACCGCATTAGTATTGTTTACATATAAAGGCCCATGAATCATATTTTTACATAATAATATGTAAAACAAAGGATCGACATTTTGGTTTCATCAGGTTAGATTTTAATTTCTGACCCTAAAAGTATATGTCATTGTAGCAAACCTCGTTTCTACCACCCAGCATCGTACATTTAAATTTTTATTATTGTAAATTTTATTATTGCTAAACCTTCCTAGAACTACTAAAATTATTAAGTTAAAATTTGGTACAGCTGGGTTCAGTAGTTTTGCCATTGTAGTTTCTATAGTGAAATGGTGCTGCCTATTTATTTTCAAATTCCTTTGGGATCCACATGTAGGATCATATATTTAAATCTTTTTTCAATAATTTTTTTGAATATAAGTAAATTTTATAAACAATCTCAAGCTATAAATAACACCAAACCTTTATAACCTCTCATGTAGAATGGTGTTCACCACCTATTGGTCAATTTTCAAACTTCATTGTTAACCATATAGTATCGTTTTTTCGATAACAAATTAATTGAAAATCTTAAGCTTTTATTATCGCTAAACCTTCCTGGAACCATAAAGATGATGTCAAAATTTGGTTCAGTAGTTTTTACATTTAGTGATCACAAACGAAAAATAGCTTGTCCTTTTGTATAATGGTATAGATAATGAATACCTAGTATAGGGGTCACCTGTGGTGTAGTGGTTAGCATAGCAACCTACTAAACCCATGATCGCGGGTTCGCAGCCCGGCAGATGACCTCAGGATTTTTTAAAGGGAGTAAAAAATCCTTAGCTATGGCGTCCTACGGAAGGGACGTAAAATGGGGGTCCCGAGCCTGTGCGATGTCAGGTACTCGTTAAAGATCCCTATCTTAATTATACCTGGATAGGCAAAATTTAGGACTCTCACCGTAGCATCGTCCGATTAGCCATAGCACCATAAAGTGACGTTAAACGAAATAAATAAAAATAAATGAATACCTAGTATTATTGAACGATTACGTAATGGTTAATTATTTATTGTTCTTTAAATTAATAACTTAAAAAACACAACAAGCTGGTATCATGTGAATGAGATCTTTCAGGTAACTATGAACTAATCCAATTCATATTCTAGGAATGGTAATGTTTTTAAGTCGTTTCTATGAAACTCCTACTGGCCTGTTTGCCAAAAAACAGAATTATTTACTCAGATGTGCTTTAGTATCTATTTAAATACGAACTTATGAGATGTTGCAAAAAAACAAAACAAAAAACATGGTATTAACTCTTGAACAGAAATCAAACCTTTGTAAATTGAGTAGGAAAAGGTGAAAGAGTTAAAAAATCATCTGCTGAATTATGAATGAATTCAATGAGCACCAAATCTTAACTACATACATACTTCATAGTTCTTGAAAGGTTTAGCAATAATAAAATTTACTGATTTTCAATTAAATTATTATAAAAGCGATAAATATGTGAAGTTTGAAAATCAGTCAATAGGTGTCAAGAGCTCTATTCAGTATGAGAGGTTGCAAATGTATTGTTTTCTACAGCTTGAAATTGATAATAAACTTTACTTATTTTTCAATTAAGTCATTAAAAAAATATATAAATACGTGGTATTATAGTAATAATAAAGACATACAGATCCCAATGAAATTTAAAAATCAACCAACATGTGGTTAGCGCTATTTCCCAAGAGATTACTATGGGTTTACTAAAACTACTGAACCCACCCATACCAAATTACTAGGAATAATGGAGGATAATTATCTTGTATCTATACTATAATATAAAAGAACAAGCCATTTTTCGTTTGTGATCACTAACCATGAAAACTACTGAACCAATCTGTACCAAGTTTTAACCACATCATCTTTACAGTTCTAGAAAGGTTTAAGCAATAATAAAATCTACTGATTTTCAATTAATTTGTTATTAAACAAAGCGATAATATGTGGATAAGAGTGAGGTTAGCAAATTGACCGATAGGTGGCATGTAGCATTCTTTACATAGGTTATTAAGCTACAGTGTTAGATAGAGCTTGGAATTGAAAATAAAATTTACTTATATTCAATTAAATTATTGAGAAATATTGAAATATTTAGTGTGGCATGTGAATCTCAGTGAAGTTTGAAAATCTACCTTTATATGGTTAGCATCATTCCGCAATAGAGTTTACTATTGTAGAACTCAGTACAAAATTGTAACTACATCATTTTCATAGTTCTAGGAAGGTTTAAGAATAATAAAAATATTAATGAACAATGTCGAGCAGCAGACACGAGGTTTGCTAACTGACATATACTTTTATGGTTAGAAATTAAAATCATATCAGATGAAATCAATAAAATTATTTCTGTTTAATAAAAATTATTACTATATCAAAATGTCGATACTTTGATTTTTGATATGGTTTGCAAAAATATGGGCTTTCAGTTGTAGGCACTGATAATGCAGTCCATTATCTTAAAGAGTTTCTGTCCATCTGGATTACCAACTCGTATAAATAAATTAAAAATTGGAAAGGCCAATTATGCTTTTACGTAATCTTCTAACACCTAATCAGTGCACGTTTAACCAGATAAAAAATTACTGCTATCTATGAAAATATCATTGAAGAAATAATGCTCAATTGCATACTTCAATACAAGATTTGTATTGATAAAGAAATAAAACTTAATTATTAGTTAAAATATTGTAAGTTCTTCGATTATAAGAGCAGGTGAAGCCGTGACGGGGAATGCTAGTTAATAATATTTTCCTCAAGACTGCGATTTAACGTCTTAAATCCTTCTTCAGTAAGTTTTAACAGTGGAACTACAATATTTTAAGATTATTACAGAACTTAGTTACTCAAAGAAACTTATCAACAATATTGTGGGTTCCTGATAAGAAAGTTATATTCAATGTATACAGAGTATATTATGAATCATGTCTTCCAAAAGCTAGGTTCGTTAAGATAATAATCATTGGTGGAAAAGAGGCTGGTGCTAGCTGATAAAAGAATAAATTTGTAAAATTCTTGTACTCAGCCGTATGAATGAAAAAAAAAGTAACAAGAGGATAACCTCATTTAATTTTGAAGGAATAGAGATACTTTTATAAATAATTAAGGTTATTCAAAAATGAGACTTACCGTGCAAGAGCAAGGCTTAACAATTCAATTGGACCTCTTCAGTTGCCATATCAGATTAACCAATGATTGTATATTTTTAAGGCTCAGACAATTAAAGACTAGAAACATATTATTAGCAATGAAACACAAAATATCTTCTTAAAAGAAAATTTTTAATGAAGAGGCTGTATAGAAACTAAAAGGAATGATGAATTAATTGCCATTTCTATTGAAATCGTTTTATTTTAAAACTAGTTTCAAATGTTTAACATTCATCTTCAGTTCTAAAACATACAAAATCATTGCATACCGCAAGTAATTCTGAAGCTAGCTAGACAACCACATAGAATCCATTACTTACTACGTAGCACTACAGCCCAGTGTGGGCCTTGGCTTCCTGAACAATGCCCTGCAATGTACCTCTATCTTTCGCCTTCCGTTTCCATGCTGCAACGCCAAGCATCCCTAGATCTTCAAAGTCCTGTAGCCATCGTCTTCTTGGTCGGCCAGCTCTTCTTTTGCAAAAGTTTGCTCGGCATTCTTATGCTATGACCCAAAACCAAATTTACATCTTTGTACAAAGAACACAACTCGGCATTGGATCGAAGCTTCCATGTATTTGATTGAACATTGTGGACTGGACCATAAATTTTCCTCAAACCAAGTTAACTGATTTTTCATTACAGTGGTTTAAAGTTCATGTCTCCTCTCCATACGTTAGGGCTGGCCGAATTAAGATTTTATACAATCGCACCTTAATTGTTTGAGACAATAGACTACTTTCATTTATTACTATTTTCTCATAATTTAATTCTAGGCCCAGTTATGTGAAGCTTTTAACTTTTTCGAATGAATAACCATCGATATCTATGGAAGTACTGCTATTCCCTGTACTAGTAGTCATATATTACATTTTTTAAATTTCTTCTATGAAGGGGTATTTATATAATTTTTAAATTAATTTAAAATAGCTTCACTCCTCTTGAAACATTTATTACATAGTTACATGTTTCGGGGCCACCATTTCCCATCTTCAGACTGAAACAATGTTCAACAATATCTTTCACTTTCTTATAAAAAATACATCCAAATGAATCACTTAAAACTAACAATCCATCAGTAATAAGAACAATAATATAATTTACCTAACATTCTTCTGGTGTGAACCACCAAGTCATTGTACTGTTACATTAAGAATACTTGAACCCATTAGGGTTCAAGGGCCCATTCCTTATTCTGTTTATTGTTTATTTTAAGTTGGCCAATCTTATATTTTTAATTTATCTATTATATTAGCATAAATTGTTCCTATTTTCTCGGTATCTGTTTTATATTTTATTGCTTTATCTATTGTTTTATTTATATATATTGCCTCTTTTATTTTTCTATTGTGTGTTTTTGTTTCATGTTGTAATATTTCTACTTTTTCAAAATCAAATTTGGCGGTTTAAATTTTGTGCATGGTCTAATAATGCTGATTTATTATTATTCGTTTTACAGATCTTTTTACAATCATATCTATGTTGGTTGATTCTTTTATACAAAATTACTTGGTGGTTCACACCAAAAGAATGGTGGTCCCGAAACATGTAACTACAGTGGAAACTCGTTATTTTGTCACTCCATAATTTGTCTTATTCTGTAATTCGTCAGGGTTTTTTTTTCTTTTCTTTTAAACTGGCAACTATAAATAACAAATTTAATACGCATTTAATTCATTTTTCCCCTTGCTACTTATTTAATCTTTAAACTGCCTCATTTGGTTTGTCACTAAAGAAATATACCTATATTTATACATTTTGTAAATCATTTCATAGAAAAAAACAGAACAAGCCCGGAGTCGATCCCTCCATTGGTAGTAGTAATGAAAGGAAGCATGAGTGCAGTTGACGAATTCCCGGAATCAGTTAATACTGGAAAGCTCTTCCTACAAAAAAATAGCATCTGGCTCAGCAACTTCTGCTCCAGGTTATAGAAGGAGAAAATATAAGCAAGAGGTAAGCAGCTGGTTAAACATGAATAGTACGGATGTAGGATATGAAATTTTAAATGAAAATAGAGTTAAAGAACAAGTGCTGAGTGCTCAAAATAAAGCTAGTGATAAAAAAGATGATGACGATGATGTTTCTAATTCTTCCACTATTCCATGCAAAGAATTAGAGGAAATGTTACTAAGTGCATTGAGTGGTTTTGGACAGCAATGTGAATCAGATCTTTCACACCTGATGGGATGCGGCAAGTGTTAAGGTTTTTTTGTTTTCTGTCATTTTCACTCAAGTCCAATGTGTATAATGTTCATCTGTTCGTTTTTACATTCAATAAATTACAAAAAAAAATTACAATAATATAGATTAAAATGCTTTTTTGTTGCTTTACCAAAAAGATTCTGTAATTCGTCGTTTCCATTATTTTGTCACCCTCCCTCCCTCACTCATAACGAATTATCGAATTTCTACTGTATGTAATAAATGTTTTAAGAGAAGTGAAGCTATTTTAAATGAATTGAAAAATTACATTTTTTTCTCATTTATGCAGAGGCCGATCTTAATCCATTAAAAAACTCAAAACTCAGCATATCGAAATTCAAATAACGATGTGCTGATATTTTGAAAATTTTGTATGCTTTAGAACTGATGATGGATGTTAATAACATTCGAAACAAGCTCTCAAATAAAACAGTTCCAATAGAAGTGGCAATTAATTCATCAATCCTAATTGTATTGATCCTTCTATACCATCATGGTGTACCTCAAGTGATATATAAAAACTAATTTATTGCTTTATAATACGAGGAGGAGACTAGGGAATGGATGAAAATAACAACAAACATTATCCATTACAAAATATATTTCTGAAAATCTGTCAACATACTAAATTTAAATTATATTTATTTTTTGTGAGAAACAGAACAAAGAAAAAAAAAATTATAAACATGTAATGTAAATATTTCTGTGCACAGAAATATTGAAATATATATCGTGAATTTCAGCTGATACACTAAATATTATTTGAATATGATTGAGAACTATAAAAAAACAAAAACAAAAAAAAACAAGAATGTCAAAATAGTCATAAATTGACTTCTTTGCATTCTTTTTTCATTTAAACATTTTTTTTTTTTTTTTTTTTTTTTTAACCACAAATTCAGTTAAAACCTTAAGAAAGCACACAAACCTTCAAAAAAACTTATAAAATATAATTAGAAATGTTAAATTTATGAGCGTACAAAATCTGTAATTGATAACACAGACGCAGCCTCGTTGTACAAAGCAATAAAGCAATGAAACTAACTAATATTAATATATTAGATAAGTGAGGCGCTATACAATTATCCAATTGACATTTGTTAAGATATTGCAATAATAATAATTCATTTCAGTGGCTATGTCAATTGATTTTTTTTTTTTTTTTTAAAGGATAGACTTGCCAAAACGTTTACAGAATGTGTGTTACATGAAAAACACATTTTTTTTTAAAACACATCATACATTGAAGGCCATCTTTAGGAGGTGATATACCATGAATAAATAAATAATGATTATATTAATATAAAACATTACAATAGTAAATAAATACCAAAAACTTCACCTTATGGTTAAGTAACAACATAAGACTCAACTTATCACATAATTTCTGGTACTATCAAATTTTTCTTTTTTTAAATGCATCATGTCAAATAACAATAACAACTTTGCTCGTAGATTTTCCTTACAAAAGACACTAATGTTTCTTTTTAATAGGAAATATTAACCTGTAACTGTTGAAAAGTTTCCAATAGAGTAAGACTACAAATCACGTGTAAAAAAATTAATTCCTTATAATTTCAAATATACTTTCTGTATTTATTTTTAAAAAAATATGGTGTAGGTTGATGCTCATTTTTTTAATATGCTGTAAGTACCATCAAATTTTTCTTCTTTTTTTTTTTTTTTTAATGCATATCAAATAACAATAACAACTTTGTAGATTTTCTTTACATTAAAAAAAAAAAAAAATGAGTATGATATAAAAATTATAACTTTTTATAAACCCCTATAGCTGTTAAACTGTACCCCACACCTCGAGCACACTGTAGCAACTTTTTGATCTCAGATAACTAAAAAAAAAAATAATAAAAAAAAATATAGTTTTTAAATATAATTTTGATGTTACTTCAAGCCTAATATGAAGGCTAGAGACAGTTGAATTTATAGAAGGGTAGACACGCAAGAGAGAGGAGGGTGAATTTGTTTCGTACTAAATCTTTGTTAGGAGAAAAAAAAAAATAATTTTTTAAAAATTTTGGCTTACCGCCTCACTTTCTCAAGTTGCGTCTTCTTTAAATAAGTAGTCTACTTAATAATAATTTTTTTTCTCTAAAAATAAAACTGACTTTTTTGTTTCTGTCCAAAAACTATATTATTTTGCTTTTCAATAATATCGATCAAAATATTCCAATGATCTTTATTAAATATTCAGTTTGAAAATTATCAATGTAAAAGTTCAATAATTCAAATAATGGGAAATCTCTCAGCTATAAATTAAACGATGAGGTTAAGAGATCTCTGAAAAGTTAAATATATGCAAACTGATAATAATTTATAGTTCCAAGGTCATTACTTATCCCAGTTAAACGATACATCCGAGTGCCGTAAGACAAACTGACAATAATAACTGAATATATTGCAAACTAACGAGACATTCTCGAGCATACCATAAGATATCGATTTATAAATTTACTGCACTACATGTATATCACATTCTAAGATCAGCCTTCAATAAATAAAATACATTTATACAGAGTGTTACAAGATAAAAAAAATTAACTCAATTATAATTTTCTTATGATTGTAGTAAATAGAATAACTTACTAATTATTATAATAGTAATATCTCGTATGTTTGTAAACAAAAAAACAAAATTGAAGATAAATCAAAACAGCTGAAATAATAAGGAAATCTAAAAATAATTCTTAATATTTAAAATATATCAGATTTAGGTACTTGTATCGTTTAGAAACTTCATTGTCGTCTTACTGCAATCTATAGAGTTGAACCTAATTATATCCACTCCAGATTTAGGCAATTTCTTTTAAATTAGTTTCTGTACATCGTCCTTATTTATAAGTTTTTGTTATTATGTTGTAAAAAAAAAAAAAAAAAAAAAAGAGGTGGATATTAGGGTTATATATCAATTAAAAAAAGAAAATTTTATTTCTTATTTTAAAAATAACATGGTGGGAAAAGTGGCATTAAAATAAGAATAAATGGACTCCAATACAATTGCCAAGCCTATGCTGACTACACGGCTCTTAAAACAAAATATTGTGAAGAACCAGAAATTCAAATGAAAGAATTAGCAAAAAAAGCAGCAAAAGTTGGATTTCTTTTGAGAAAACTAAAGTTTTAACAAATATTAAAAACTTACCAACCTTTTTAGAAATCAATCATCAGAGAATTGAGTGAGAGAACCACTTTGAATATCTGGGTGAATGGCTACCCACCCATTAACTTATCAAATTATGTTGGAATTCAGGAGAGAAAAAATCCATTCAATTCAGAATACAAAAAATGGAAACTGCCTTTCAACTGATCAATAATACATATAATAAAAAATCAGAGCCTTGGAATTCAAAATTTAGACATAATACAGTCATAAGGCCAGAAGCACTTTATGCAGCAGAAACATTAGCTTTAACAAATAGAGGATTTGTTAGATTAATGAGATAGACTCACTAAACATGTATTCGATTTGTTCAAAAACAGAAAGAAAAAATGTAACTGGTTCAAACAAGTTCAACTTGATTTTAATGCATTTAATATTACAGAGAATACACTGTAAATTTAAGAAAATTGTTGAAAGATGACAATACAAGATTTCAAGAACGACCTAAAGCTAGAAGAGGTATTGTAGTATCAGAGGAGGGAAGAAAGGCAACATCATAGAGAATGAAGTACTGAAGGAAGCACAAAGAAGCATCCACAAAAAATAATTGATTCAACCTACCCCATAGTGGGTAATTCAAGAAAAAAAAAAAAAAAAAAAAAAAAAAAAAAAAAAAAAAAAAAAAAAAAAAAAAAAACGGTGGTTTAACATCCTAAAAGATATCGTTTAACTAACTTACATAAAAATAACTAATTTACATATTATTTAAATAAAAATAAAACAAAATTTGAACCTAATTTGTTTCTCTTATTTATTAACTTTCGTTCACTTTACTTGCATCGTTATTTTTCTCAATTTATTAGGAATCTAAATAATAATAGATTTGGAAGCTGTAAATCACATTACAGCAACGGTTTTGGAACCGAAGGCAGAAACTAATATAAAAAGAAATTTCCAAAAAATGGTTACTAATTAGTTAATGTCGCTAAGATAATGAAAAGATGAAAGCTGAAATATATACAGCGATTGCAGTGAGGGAGTCATCAAAGGATACAACTACCTAAATTGATTTAAAAAAGAAAAATATCGACGTTGTAATAACAAATATACCACAACCGCAATAATTGATTACAGACTTTCACAGTAAAAGTATTTTTAACATCAGAACTGCACTAATTGAAAAGAGTTATACAGAAATCTATCATATTATTCAAAAATAGCTCCGTAACAAAGTTTCTTTATCAGAGAAACATTGAAAGTTCAATAATTATTTTGTGAACATTTTATTTTTATTTTTTTTTATAAAGATAGAATAGACCTAAAAGAGAGTAGGAAATGTTTTGACATGATAAACTACATTACTAAGCAACAACAGGATTTTAGAGAGAAACTGCATAGAAAAATAGCCTATGATGATAGAGCTATACAAGATTACATATCGTTATATTTGTCATAATTTCATTTATAGAAAATACAAATAATTCATTAAACACAAGTTCGGTTAATGTCAGCAGTAAACATAACCATGACGATTTTTAAAACTAAATTTTTGAAAATAATCAAAGATATTTTAACTTATCAACAATCCTTAAAAAAAAATTAAGTAAAAATCGAAACAAACAATAAAATTTGAACAGTTGTAAGTATACTTGTTGTGTACAAGTCACCCAAAAGAAAAAAAAATTAGAGAAAAAAAAACCTTCCTTTAAAAATACATTTAGTAAAGATTTTAAGCAACAACAATGATATAAACAAGAGCATCAAAATAAATAACTAAATCTGTTTCTTCCAATACATTTTTTTTTTTTTTGTTCCTTCAAATGTAATAAATAGGCAAAAAGAAAACAAACGCTTATCGGTAACAACTAGATTGACCAAAAATCTACTTATCACATGTTATTTGATAGCTAGCTATTGGTTGGATTGGGTCACCTCGCCTTCTCTCGGAGGGCAATAGTCCAATATACGTCTCCTACGGATCCTCTTATAAACCTGTTGCTTATGATACATCTTAATGATTCCACGTACAATGATAAATGTGAGACCACCCTAAAAAAAAAAAAAAAAAAAAAAAAAAATGAAATAACTTTGTAATATGATTTAGGAGGAAATATAAATTAATAAATATAAATATATATGTAATTGTTAAAAATAATTTATTAAAGGTCTTGTTTGATGGCTCCATAAAGAAAATGATTTAGTAATAATTTTTGTTTATTAATAAGAGCATTAATAAACAAAATAGTAGATTTACAAAAGATAATATTTAATTATTTTATTTTTTATTACGGCAATTAAGAAGGTGGTCATCAAGAATACTCTCCTCCCTATTCTAACTTATGCAAGCGAGTCTTGGAACCTCACTTCCAAACACAAAAGCCAAATCCAAGCCATTTAAGCTATTTAAGAAAAATAGAGGGGAAAACAAGAAGAGATCGTGTGAGGAACACTACTATAAGAACAAACTTAGACCAGTGGCCTGCAGAAGAAATAATCCAAGAAAACCAACTCAAGTGGTTTGGGCATGTCTCACGAATGGCTGAAGACAAAATTGCCAGAGTTACCCACAAGGCTAGAGTGGAGGTAAGATGACCACAAGGAAGACCTGGGAGGTAGCAATCATAGAGGCCTTTAACAGAAGAGGAATGGACTGGAGGAGGAGAAGGCACCTGGTGCAAGACAGGGCTTCTTGGGTCAGACCTCTATAAGAAGGAACCTCACACTGCTCAGCAGTATAAAGGAGGGTTGGATTAAGTAAGTAAGTAAATATTTTTATTACATACAATTTTTTTTTAATAGTAACAATTTATTAACAGATATTATTGGCCGTGGTTCGGAGTTCATGTAAAATACGATAGGTCCCATCTTATTAGTTTTCATGACATAATAAAAGACGTAAAACTAAATAGACCAAGTACTGCCGCAGCGGAGCTACATTTCAGAATTAGGGGTGGAACTTACACACCTCATAACAGTCAAGTTCTGAGTAAACGTACTTAGCGAATTTTTAGAAGCATAGCACATCATTCCTACACAGATTTTGCGTAATCTGGGCTCTATTGCTGTCGCGAGGGTTCTCTTTATAAACTTAAAAGATTTATGGCACCTAAAAGAAAACATATTACATTAGCTGTGTCTGAAAAACTGTCCATTGTAGAAAGTCTTAGGAAAGGCGAATCTGGGAAAAAATTGTGTCAGCACATCCACGATTTCCGACATTTTAACTAAACTAAACTTTGTTGTTACATAAATATAACTTTATAAACAGCCGCACTTTTAATCATTCAATAAAATACATAAAACATCACATATTTCTGTATTTTGTATTTCAATACTCTAATTCAATATTAAATTTGATTATCCGGATTTTTTGGTATCAGGATCACATATGGTCCCAATTAATTCAGTTAATCGAAGTTTCACAGTAATAACAATCAATTACTTCTTTTAGTAAATCTATTTTCTATTTTCTTCCACATAGATCTATCCATTCCCTAGACTATCAATTTTGTAGTTGTCATTTGGCACAATTCAAAATTTAATATAAATGCATTTTCAATATTCAAACAATACAGTTGGGGACTCAATGGCCGAGTGCGTTGGGGTGAGGGTCTCAGCGTGCTCGTAACGAGAAGGTCATGGGTTCGAATCCCACCTGGGTGGGTTAAAATTTATTTCGTGGTGGACCCAGGAAATGAATCTTGACCTTCCCACCATGTCCTATACTCCTTCAATGGAAGTCATGGGAAAAAAAAAAAATAAAAAAAAAAAAAAAAAAAAAAAAAAAAAAAAAAAAAAAAATAAATAAAAAAAAAATACAGTTATCGAACATCTCAGAACAATCAAATTTATTTCAATGCTTTGCTAGATCAGCGGTTCTCAGCCTGGGAGTCATGGTGATATTATAGGGGGAGGGGTGGCAAAATTACAGTCTAAAATCAATTATTACTCAAATTACACTTAGGCTTACTATTTATTGGAGAGTATGGGTCACAAAATATTAATTTTTACTATTTGGGGATTGTGGAGAAAAAAAAAGGTTGAAAATCACTGCTCAATATAAACGAATACCCCACAACCCCAACCTCATATTTCTATATTTTCCCTAAATAATAACCTCTTCAAATTTCATCCAGCACTTGATAATATTTTAGCGAATTCAATCATGGAACAACAACAAGTAGCGAACATTTACCTATGCTACCTTTTCTATCTAATTACCTTTTTCACCTGGTTGAAGCCCATAGGCAACTGTATTTTTATTCACTTGAACCTTTCAAGGCAAATTACTTCAAATATTAGTTAAAATGAGTCAACACATAGAAAATATGGTTTAACTAAAATCCGACTTATAAATTAATTATAGGGATATAAAGAAAGAAGCAATGCTGAACTTACTAAAAAGGTTCTTTGAACAGCTGAGCGAACAGTATTTTTATATAATATATCACCAGTAATGGTGGCTATTGTGGGAAGGAGAAGAGCACCAGTAAAGACTCTTGTGCAAGACATTTCTTCTGTAACAACTGCTTCACTGTTAGTCCCACTTTCGTTTGTTCTACAGAAAATAATAAAAACAATAATATAAATAAAATAAGTTAATTTTAAGCATTAATTTTTTTAACATTTTTGTAAAAAACACTACACCTATGGGTAATACTTACACAGGTGCAGGTAAAAAATGCCTTAGAACTGGAAGACGAGGTCCAGCCTTCCGCAGAAATTCGAGAAGACTATCTTCCCATTGGACCATCTTGAACGTTATCAGGAAGACGGGGATACATGGGAGTCCGGTTAACAAAACAGCTGGTTCGAACCTTTCCATCACCTCTACAGCATGGGCCTGGCCAACAACCTGATAAATTACAAGGATCCAACAAATAATGTTATAATAAAAATCATGACAATTACAACACTATTTACAAGAGGCTACTTATGTGTATATTACTCTTACTTGCATAACAGTTATTGCACCATAGGTGACAGCCGTCCAATACAGAGACCCGACCATAATTCCGGCGGCAAAGAAAGGGCATGATTTATAAACAAAGGCGTCCACTTTATCCAACAACATTACAAGTTTGTCTGCATCTCAATATCAATCAAAAATTGAACATAAGTTACATAAATCAATGAACAAATGAAAATAAGAAATAAAATTGAATATACTTACGAGAATTAGGAAAGAAAATAATATATTCTGTTTTACATTGAGGACATGCTACTTTAACATCACGACCGCTTTTCTGTTTCTCGTCTACCCACTGCTGTAAGCAGCCTTGATGAACCTACCAAACAAATATAAGAATTAACATTATAGATAATATTCCATCATGAAACATAAATCATGATAAAAACTATCTATTTATTTATCTTCCTAAAGACAACATAATTAAACAATGAATTTAATCTCGTAATTAACATATCTATGAAATTAGTAAGGATAACTCAACTTAATTTAATGCTTTCATTATTCCTTTTGTATCTAGTTGGAGAGTTAGCAATTGCTCTTCATGTCAACTCTGAGAGATATCACATTACCAATGGACGACAAATTCCTTCCTAATTTTTTCAATCTAATCATTGATATATATATTTTTTGTTTATATTACTGTTCATTACAGTTATGGAGTAAAATTAAAATAATTCCTTCATTTCTAAATTCCTTCGTTTATTGTTATGCCAACTTTATTATTTTTCTTACCTTTCTATCTTACCTTTTTCCTTTTCATATACATCCCTTATACTTATTTTTAAATTCCTATTAAAAACATCTGTTAATAAAATTGTTACATTGTATTAGTTTACACAATTTAAAATTTGTATTATTCAATTTAAATTATTTAATTATTTTATTACAACTGTATCTTTGACTACCTAGACTTTGCTATTATTTTGTATTCAATTACTTAATTAACTTCAGATATTCGTATAATTATGTAAACAGCTATTAATTCTTTTGTTGACTAATTTACTTTGTATTATTATTTTTTCTTTTTCACTTTTGAATTATTTTTATTAATTTATTTTTTTAAATGTTTGTATCATCTTGGCCACATCCAATTTATTGTTAATTTAGCCCTGATGAAGACCTGCAAGGCAGGTCGAAACGTCGGCACGCCAAATAAAAAGTTTTTAATTTAAAAATCTTGACGTGTTTATTTACCTGACTGCACCCCTGACCATTTCTTCACTTAAATTAAAATAAAAACACCTAGCAAACGATCTATTTTTTGGCAGAATTTCAATTGAAAATATGTATTTTTTAAAGATAAAACGTGTTATCTGGTTAGTTTGATTGTAAATCAATTTTGAGCACACAATGCTAAAACAAATTAATAGCAACTTTGTTGGTCCTGTACTGGTTAGCATAGCAACCTACTAAACCCAAGATCGCGGGTTCGCAGCCCGGCAGATGACCTTAGGATTTTTTAAAGGGAGTAAAAAATCCTCAGCTATGCCGTCTTTCGGAAGGGACGTAAAATGGGGGTCCCGAGCCTGTGCGATGTCAGGTACTCGTTAAAGATCCCTATCCTAATTATACCTGGATAGGCAAAATTTAGGACTCCCACCGTAGCATCGTCCGATTAGCCATAGCAGCATAAAGTGACGTTAAACGAAACAAACAAACAAACTTTGTTGGTCCGAATAGTTTTTTTTTAAGTTATAGAACAAAACACAAATACTATCTTGATATTTCTTGTAAAATAGACTAATTTATAACTCTTTAATAATAGAAAAAGATGAATAAGAGGAAAAACTACTATTATCAGTAAAACTCTATTAGTGCGGAAGAAAGGAAATTCTTAACATTAGGAAAAAGTTTAATAAAATGAATCATAATATTTCAAATTGGAGATTAGAAGAAGCTTTAATAGTACAGATTTTATGCTTGCCCGCATGTTAAGGAGAACTATTCTGGAGCATTATCATTTTATTAATTTATTATAATTTTTTCAAAACGTGTGCTACTTGAAATCAAACTTTCCGTCAGCTAGCAATTCTTAAGATTCATTGTTAACCATTTCTTTCCAAATTAAGAATCAAAAAGAGATGGTGGCATTGGTAATCTAATCAAACAGTGATAGCATATCTAATGTTAACAGTTAAAACTATCGATTAAAAACCATGGCTCTAATCTTTGTTCGATAAGAGGGGGGTATACTAATAAACATCAAATAGCTTCTATATTTAAGATGGGAAAAATAAACAACCACTAAGTAAGTTTATCAGATGGATCTTTAATGTATAATATAAACAAATCTGAATGCAAATCAATGGGCATATACAAAGAAACATAATGTTTATTTTTTTTTTTTTTATAAAATCAATAAAACAGAAAATGGTAAGTAGATATGAACTTGCGTAACTGATTTATAAATAGTAGGTTATATCAATAGTGGTAATAGATTACAAATTAGCAATGCAGTAAACTATCATAGAGATAATAAAATATTTGCACTGTATTGAAGGAAATCCAAAGAAGCTTAAATAAAAATACCTCCTGATGTTAATAAATCAGTATAATTTATACGTTAAAAAACATCTGTAGATGCTTTGGAGCACCTTAAATTTAAAGTTATCAATTTGCCAGTAATGATGCAAGTTTTCAAAAATAACAGATACTTACCCATTTGGTTGTCCCTTTACAGTTGCAAGGTTGAATCCATTGTGCAGCAGAATCATCATCTTCTGTAGCAAAGCATATCCAACACTGTTTCACATTACTCCCATTGCTGATGACACATTTTGAAATTTATTAAATTATAAACCATACAAGCCCTGCTAATTATTAACAAATCATAATAATCAAAATCCTTACTCCAAGTTTCTTGATGCCTGTAGTGAATCAGTCATTTTTGAAACACTTGAATTCTACAAATATGTGTATCAGTACAGTTAGCTTTGAGGAAACTATTACTCCGATGTGTAACCGCAAATAAACTTATTGCTAAAATAAGTACTTTCAAAGTGTACCGGATTAATGTTATACAATAATTACAGTATTTTATACATATAAAGATAATTATTAAGACATAATATTATATACATAATAATTAACTCTATAATTATTATATATATAATAATAACAATTTATATGTAATAGAAAAATAGCTCAACAATCCGAATAAACGTAATTTAAGAGATATCTAGCTTTCCATCCTGACGTAAGAAGGTTACTCATTTGTTTATTATTGCAATGTCATATGAATAATGCCATTTTGATATTTTAATAACTGAGTAATGAACAGAAAAACCTCTGAAGAAGTTTCTTTTTCATGAATCCCATATACCATGAAAATACAGTCATATACGCATATCTACGAGGATTATTACGTGTTTTCAAATACATACTATCCTCTTTGATATCCAGACCCTCTCATTTTATTTTATATTTTAAATACCATCAAATTTTCTTTTAGGGTTGTTAAAAATCAGAGGGTTCTTCTTTTCTCATCAAACCTGTTTCTTAAATTGCCCAAGAATCTATTTGTAACTTTATGGGTTGCGAATTTATGTTTCGTGATTTCTTCATTCTGAATCAAATCAGCTTCTTATTACTTGCTATCTCATTCCTCTGATACTCAGGACCCTTTTCATTTCCTTCCTATTATATGCTAAGGTGGACGATGCTAATCAGGCATCAGGGTATCATTAATGAAGTACTAAACCTATTGGTTAATTGAGCTCTCAAGAGAGCTTATAATAATGCCTCATTACTTGCTGTTTCTTTATGACATTCTTATGTTCAAGTAATATATTGAATCCGTGTACTAATTTGTTGGGTTCAATGTTGTACAATCTTGACAATCCACCAATCTCGCGAGAATCCTCCTTTGACCAACAACTAATCGCCGGAGGGTGCTGGTTAGAATGTTTCGTTTAAGAACGGTGGCGGTAAAAAACAACTTTTGGAGAAAATTTAAATGGAAAGATTAAGTGTTCTACTATGAAATCAATGGAAAACACAAACACATATCAATGCTAGTGATAGATGGCTAGCTAAATTAAAAAGTCGTATTGTGAAATGGTTTCTGGCTGGAGAAACTGTCAAACCTTTATAAGATGAATTTGTGTCTAAATTTCAAGAGTTGGGTACAAATCAAAATTGTCGACGAGCAAAAACACACAATATCTATTCTGCTACTAAACAAAACATTCTTTCAAAAGAATGACGATTCTACTCCTGGCAGAAAAATATAAAAAGATCGTCTGAATTTCATGTTGTGAACCAATAAATTGCCGTGCCATATATTTATTATATCTACAAAAGTAGCTTTTTTTAAATCCTCCAAATAATTTTTAAATATTGTCAAAAGTGCATTAATTTTTCATTTCCTATGGGTTTCTTTTCTTTACATCCAGTAATCCGACATTTTCGGTAATGGGATACTACTCTGGTCACATATGTGTCAGATTATCGAGCCTGTATTGTACTTAGTAACGTTCTTCAGTTTCTTGGTCAAAGGTTGAACAAGGAGGAAATTTGGCCGGAATTACCCTCACCCGCCAGTTTTTTTTCCCATTTAAGAGTTCCAAATATCAAGAGGTACGATATGTCCCGAGATAGTCACCCAAATCCAGGGTCTATTCTTAGCTGATATAACAGAATAAACAATTATCTGTCTATGCCGAACTTCAACCTGGGTCTTGGAAGTTTGATGTCCACTGAGCTACTACACCACCCTTAAAAAATAAATTTCAGTTGTAATTCCAAGATTTTCAAAAGAAATTGAACCGTAGACCCAAACTCTTTTATTCTAACTTTCATTTTTGTTGACCATCTATTTTAAAGCTGCTATCATAGGGACAGAAATGAATTATTCGAAATCCACTGGTAAAGTCATAAATGTTTAAAAAAAAAGAGGAAAATAAATCAGTAGCGAGGACATTTAAAGTTTTAATTGACAGTCAAATAAATCATTTGCAGTGAAGGCCATATATCTCACTACCAAACAAATGAATTAACCACTAGAGTTTTTTATAAATTGACTTAAATATATGAAGCTGGCACACTCTATTGGCAATACCAAAAAAGACAAATAAGTGCATGTTAAAAATATTTAAATTATACGCCTTTAGGCGAATTTAAACCAAGTTTTTGAATAATTTAAGAGATCATTACAAAGCTAGTATTGATCCGTGTTAAAGAAGAAAGAGGGGTAGTTCAGATTCTTAGTTGAGATTAATAGTGGTTCGACAGAAAAAATATGTATTGTGATTCCAGAAAGTAACATACCTCGAAAAAGAAAAAGATTTTCACGAGGTGGTATTATGTATTGACGGACGCGATTGGCAAAGAAAATTCGATGCCGGTTCATTCAGCCAAAATTTACTTAGTGTTCTTCACAATGGATCTCAGCATTTTCACTTAAATTGGTAAAGCACTAAACCATCTAAGGTAGTCATGGAAATAATGGAATCAAGAAATGCTTTAGAATCATTCTGTTCAGCTGTAATGCTGCTGTATTGATAGCTTCTCGCCCCCCTTCCCTCCACATATTTAATATAAACTGATTTAAAAATATAATAATGTATTATGAAAATATTTTAAGGAAGTTATTTGTAGCTATAATATTATTTATTCTAATACTTTTGAATAGGAGTTAATTTTTTTTTTATGGCCAAGTATTTTATTGCATTGTTGCTATCATTGTTTTGTAACATAGGTATTACCTTCTGTTGCCATAGCGCGTTTTTAAACTTCAAAGTTTGCTAAGCTATTTTCTGTTAAGTAAGTTTTTGATAAGTTGACTTCAATTTACAATCACAAAAGATGAAGATTGAAGAAGTTAAAAGTACTGTAAAAACTCAGAGGATATCTAGTCATAGTCATATTAAAGGTTTGGGCCTAGATGAAAATGGGATACCAATTCAAATGGCAGCCGGTTTAGTGGGCCAAGAAAATGCCAGAGAGGTGAGTGAATAATTTATAGTAATTTTTGGACTATTAGTTTTGATACAATGAGAAAAACGAGTGCTTTATAGGCAGCTGGAATAGTAGTGGAAATGATTAAGTCGAAGAAGATGGCTGGAAGAGCTGTTTTGATGGCTGGACCACCAGGAACTGGAAAAACAGCTATTGCGCTTGCTATGGCCCAAGAACTAGGAAATAAAGTATATTAAATTCATATTGAGTTAGCTTAATCCGACGTACCCTATTGTTTTTATTAACTGTTGTATTTTATAGGTACCATTTTGTCCAATGGTAGGATCAGAAGTGTTTAGCTCTGAAATTAAGAAGACGGAAGTGTTAATGGAAAATTTTAGAAGAGCTATTGGGCTTAGAATCAAAGAAACTAAAGAAGTTTATGAAGGTGAAGTTACAGAACTTACACCTGTAGAAACAGAAAATCCTATGGGAGGTAACGACTGATTATTGTTGTTTGATTATATATCTATATTGATATAATGTGTCTATATTCTTACATCATTGTTATTATACTAGCATACCCCATTGCGGCTTCGACCTCTCTCATAAATAAAGAACACAGATTATTTTAACTAATAATTGAATTTCCTTTGTTTATTGATCTTGTATCGAAATATAGAATTTAGCATTATTTCTTCAATGATATTTTCACGCATGGCAGTAATTTTTGACCTGGTTAAAGTCGCATTGATTAGGTGTTTAAAGAGTAGGTAAAAGCATAATAAGATATCCAAGTTATAATTTTAATGTATGAGTTGGTAATCCAGGTAATCAGAAACTATTGCAGATAATGGACTGCATTATCAATGCTTACAACTAAAGGCCCACGGATCATAATTTTACACACATTATTAAAAAGAAAAAGGATTGCCTTTATATTATATCATTATATTACATCATAATAGTTCATATA
Source organism: Euschistus heros (assembly GCA_003667255.2). Taxonomy (NCBI): domain Eukaryota; kingdom Metazoa; phylum Arthropoda; class Insecta; order Hemiptera; family Pentatomidae; genus Euschistus; species Euschistus heros. The sequence goes on along the minus strand of RCWM02000416.1, from coordinate 115,474 downwards.
GCTTTTATTTTATTGTGTAACTGCCCTGAATTAAATCTTAAAACTTATAGAATATTTATATCTTTCATTTTTATCAATTTTTTAAATCTGGAACACAATGTTTTGTAGTAAAGAAAAAATTAAAAAAGTTACAATTTTAAAAAAACGTTTGCATTTTGTTTTGTAGCATTTTACTTATTCGAGGTGGCAAAGTTAAAATTCTAACTTAGCACCCCCAAAAAAACAACAAAATCAATGGAGTTAAAAACTTCTACATTTTTTGTCCTTCTAGCTACTCTGTTTGGTTACTTTTACTGACTAGAATTGAAAGTCTGTCAAGTTTGTTAATTTTTCTAATGAAGTTTTGAGAAAAGATATTGTTTATTCATGATAGCAGTTGCATAGGTTTGGATGAAACAATTAAGAAACAACTTTTGTATTCTTCTACTTAGGGTATTTTTTTTTTACTATTATTTTGAATTGTTAACAATGCAGGTGAATCCAACATATAAATATTTTTCTTATAAAAAATCTTAATTAAGTATATATTTAATTTGTTATTTGTATTTATTACAAACATCTTGACAAATGATTGTTGGAGAGAATGTGTATCTCTTTATAATTTTTTTTTATTAAAAAAATTTTTTTTTTGTCTTCTGTGGACACTGTTTCAACTGCTTTTAGTGTTTTATATTAGCCCAGTATTCTGCCATTCTTTTTCGGTGAGCTTCCCTTCGTTCTTCAGTCCATATCCTGCCTGTTTTCATTTTGGATTTTGGTTGAAAACTCTGTGCTTTTTCCAGTTTCCTCTTCAGGGAACCACGTTCTTTGATGTCCTTGATTTCTTTATAATATTTAACATTAAAATAATATTATTATATATATATATATTTTTTTTTTTTTTTAGGATATGGTAAATCTGTATCCCACGTAGTTATTGGCTTGAAAACAGCAAAGGGTACAAAACAGTTAAAGCTAGACCCTAGCATTCATGAAAGCTTAACCAAGGAGAAGGTTGAAGTAGGAGACGTTATATACATAGAGGCAAACAGCGGTGCCGTTAAGAGGCAAGGAAGGAGTGATACCTATGCTACAGAATATGATCTGGAGGTAATTCAGATTTAATTACGCCATTGAGGTGGAGAATCCTCTTTTAAATATTTGAAACATTTTTAAATTTTCATCATCTTTTTACCTATAGGAAATAATATTATTAAGGGAATATGTACATTTAGTGACAGCCAATTTTATACTCTACATCTCTATTCATTGCCTAGTATCTCCTATCGCTGCTTCCCCCTGTTCCATAGCTAAAGGATTTCAATAATTTAAACTAATAATTGAAGTTTTATTTTTGTATTGATAATAATTATCTGATATTGTAGAAAGCATGCAAAAAGTAAAAAAAAAAAAAAATTCATAAGACTTCTGAATAAATTATACAATAGACGCCGTTTAATGTGATCGCTGCGGGACTCGCACAAGGTGATGACACAAACTGCCTAATAACATTAAGCAACAAACACCAACAGGGAATTGAAAGAAAATTTTTTATGGACAATTTTTATTACGAGCGTAGAAAATACACTTCTTTTCAATTCTTTTCCTACTCTGTTTCATTTCCGATTTTTATTCTCATTTTGCAGAAATGAGCCAAATTCTTCCGCTGTTTTAATAGTGCATTCAGCAATAAAAGCGGCTTTAAACTGACTTATTCTGGTAGACAGGCGATTGTACGATTTTAAGATCTCCATCTTTTCAGATAAACTCAGGCCCCGTCGTTTTAATGGTTCTGAGCTCATTAAAATAAAAAAAAAAAAAAAATGAAAAATCACAAAAAAGATGGTCCGAACACTTCAGAGGACAAAATCATACTGAGCCGAGCTAGTAAAGTTATTTTCATAAAAGTAGAAAGAAGGGGATGATCATATTGTACATTCTTAGAAAGAGGGATGTTCTTGGTAAGAATTTTACCTGTCCCTAAAGTAGATGCCCACTTCCGACAAAAAAACCGAAATTCCGAGATCATAGTAAAAGGAAATTTGATAACAATAAACAGAAAAATGGTAATGTTTGGGTCCGTTCCAAGCCATTATGATCGCAAAAAGCGGTTGATAACATTAACCGTGATCACATTTTGCGGCGTCGGCTATATTTTGCGTTTTATCTCCTGATGTTATGAGAACGATTTCATTGTTAGGGTTTCCAGAAAGTTTAATGCAGTATTGACTGTGACAGAAACAATCACTCCCAAAATCTACTCCAATGTTCTTGTAAATCTGCCCTTGCGGTTTGTTAATCGTAAAAGTAAAAGAAACATTAACTGGAAATTGTATGAACCGTAATAATAGATCAGTTGGAATCATTAGGATTCTAGGAATAATTTCCATTTCGATTTCTCCAGTCTATTTTCAAACTTCACTTTGTCCATATGTTGTACCACATATTTATCGCTTTTTTTAAATAACAATATTATTGAAAATAAGTAAATTTTTATTAACATTTTCAAGCTCTGTATAAAGGCTGTTTCTTTATAACTTCTCTTTCAGAATGGCGTTCGCCACCTATCTGTCGAAATTTATACTTCACTGGAGTCCACATATTTTTCCCCTATCCACATATTTTAAAGAACATTTTAATTTAAAATTTGGTACAGATTGGTTGAGTATTTTTTGTGATCACTAACCGTGAAAACTACTTAACCGATCTGTACCACATTTTAACTACATCATCTTCACAGTTCAAGGAAGGTTTAGCAATAATAAAACTTGAAGATTTTCAATTCCATTGCCATAAAAAAGCGATATATATATGGTGCACAGTGAAGTTTGATAATCCACCATTAGATGGCGAGCACTATTTAAGAGAGGTTACAAAGACGCAGTGTTATATAGAGCTGGAAATTTATAATAAAGTTTACTTACTTTCAATTTATTTTTATTTAAAAAGCTATAATTATGTGTGATCCCAATGCCGTTTTAAAATCGGCTGATATGTGGACCATTCTGCAACAGAGTTTGCAATGGTAGAACTATTGAATCAAACTGTTTCAAATTTTAACTATATACTATCAGCTTCATAGTTCTAGGAAGGTTAACAATGTTGAAGTTGCCTATGATAATAAGCTATAGTCTTGGGGGGCAGAAACGAGTTTTGCCAACCTGTCATATACTTTTATTGTTAGAAATTAAAACCCAACCATATGAAGTCAATTAAATTATTTCTGCCAAATTAAAAATTATTGCCAAATCAAAATGTCTATCCCTTTTCTTTTTAATACTGTGTGTAAAAATATGATCCGTGGGCCTTAAGTTGTAAGCACTGATAATTCAATTCATTATCCACAAGAGTTTCTTAATAGTCTTTGTCCATGTGGAGTACCAACCCATACATTAATATTAACAATTAGGTGTCCAATCATGCCTTTATGTAATCTTCGAACACCTAATCAGTGAAATTTTAACTTGGTTAAAAATTACTGTTATACTTGATAATGTTTTTGAAGAAATATTGCTCAATACATACTATAATACAAGAATTTTGTCAATAAACAAATGAAACTTCAAATTAGTTAAAATTATCTAAGTTCTTTTCTAATGAGAGCGGGCGAAGCCGTGACTTAGGATCGTAGCTAGTATAGATGTTTAATATGAACTAAAATATGTAATAGGGATTGCTAATTGTTGAGTAAGAGTAAGAATTTAATTACCTAAGGAGATAGTAAAATAATCCCAGTATCACTAGAAAACAACAGACTGTTTTCAAACTCCAGATACAACCAGTAAACTAGAGAAATCAATGCCAAAGCGGCTTTGCTGAATTATGGAAAATTGTTTTGGCTTCAAATTTTACAGTAATTTATAATTATCTATCTAATTACAGTAGAAACTCAATAATTCGTCATGAGTGGAGGAGAGTGGGTGACGAAATTACGGAAATGACGAATTACAGAATTTTGCTGGTAAAGTAACAAAAAAGCATTTTAAACTATATAATTGTAACTTTTTTTAAATTTATTGAATGTAAAAACGAACTGATGAACATTATACACATTGGACTTGAATGAAAATGAAAAAAAAAAACACAAAAAAACTAAACGCTTGCCACATTCCATCAGGTGTGAAAGATCTGATTCACATTGCTACTCGAAACCACTCAATGCACTTAGTTAACATTTCTTCTACTTCTTTGTATGGAATAGTGGAAGGATTAGAAACGTCATCGTCATCATCTTTTTCATCACTAGCTTTATTTTGTTAAATAAAGAAGTAGCTGAGCCAGATGCTTATGTTTTTGTTGGAAGAGCTATCCAGTATTAAATGATTCCGGGATTTTGTCAACTGCACTCATACTTCCTTTCATCTCTTACTACAATCTATGAAGAGATCGACTCTGGGCTTGTTCTGTTTGTTTTGTTTTTTTATGAAATGATTTAGAAAATGTATAAATATAGGCGTATTTCTTAGTGACAAACCAAATGAGGCGGTTTAAAAATTAAATAAGTAGCAAGGGGAAAAAATGAATTATATACGTATTTAATTTTGTTATTTATAGTTGCCAATTTAAAAAAATAAAAAACCCTGACTAATTACAGAATAAGACGAATTATCGAGTGTTGAAATAATGAGTTTCCACTGTATCTCTTTTTGATATGTTGTTCAAAAAAATTTTTTTTTTGTGGTAGCATTTTATCATCTTAATATTTTTGCCCCTATTTTTTTCTATCTTAAAGTTTATAATATTAAGGTTATTGTTGCTTCTGTATTCTATTATTAAATAATTTTAGGAGCAAATTTTCTGTAACTTTTTAATTTTTTTTTCTACTCACAAAATATACCTAATATAATCTGTTATTAGGCAGAAGAATACGTCCCACTTCCTAAAGGAGATGTCCACAAAAAGAAAGAAGTGATCCAAGACGTGACATTACATGATCTTGACGTAGCTAACGCGAGGCCGCAAGGAGGTCAAGATGTACTGTCTATAATGGGACAGCTGATTAAGTCAAAGAAAACTGAAATTACCGATAAATTAAGAGCTGAAATTAACAAAGTCGTCAACAGGTTTGTATTTTTAATATTATTTCCTCGATAGAATGTCTAATATCCTCCTAGACCCTGCTTTTGTATTAGTATTAATCCAAAAATTATATGCAGGGTAGTTTTAGTTAGATCTTTATATCAAATTAAATTTCAAGAGAATGACAGATAAGTTTTATTTGAGTTTGAGATACAGGAGTTTAAATTAACATAACAGTTATTACTGAGTAACAGTTACTTTACTCAATTGGTTAAACCTTTAACACTCCAGTAATAGCATCTCACCTGAGAGATTCGAAAGAAAGAAACATGAAAAGAATGAGTATTGCCAGTATTAATTCAATCCGCTCCCTGTTATCCTTCTAACTTGGTGACCTCCACTTGTTAGTGTTGTGGTTTTCTTCTTGCCAAGTGGCATTGATGTTGAATTGAAGTCACTACTATTTTAATTTTTTTTTAAACTGGTAATTAGCTTTATTTTGCTTTTTTGAGACACCTATAAATATAGGAATAATTAAGGATTTGTGTCAAAGAAATATTCTTATGGAATCAAAATGATGTTCTAGTTCGGTGACTTTTTTTTTTTAACGTCTGGGAAGAGAATTACTTCAAAGACAGCTTTAGAAGAACAGAAAAATACTCACCTTTCCTCCCACAATGTTTATCAAATTTCAGGAAAAAGATGGAAAATTGTTATTATTATTAAATTTATTATTTAATTTTTTTACTTCAAAAAATTATTTGCATCATAAAATAGTTAATATAGCATTCTAACATCCATGACTAGGAATTTAAATATTTCAATAATTTAAACTATTTTATATTTCCTAATATTGTGAGTTTATAATTTTACAAAATGGAAAAGGTTTTTCATTTATACTCCGTATATAGGTGCAAGGTCCGTACTGGAGTGCTAATGACATAAAAAATCGTTTTATATTTACATAATGTTAATATTAATGAATCGTTATTATTAAAATTATTTTACATGTAAATAATTATGTTCTATGTTATAATTACTGACTAAATTCTGATTAGGTACATCGACCAAGGTATCGCTGAACTTGTGCCTGGCGTCCTATTTATTGATGAAGTACACATGCTAGATATAGAGACCTTCACTTACCTTCATCAGGCTCTTGAGAGTGCAATAGCTCCTATCGTAGTCTTTGCTACAAATCGTGGTCGTTGTCAAGTTAGGTGAGTGATATATTTTACAAATGTTTTAATAATATAATTAAATATCGTGGTTTTAATAGAATTTCGATAATTTGTTTTAAATTAAATAATATTCTGTGGTAGAATCAGTTCTGCATTGTAAAATTATAGTACGCCGATTACCGGACCCTTCCCTGTCTGTGAGGACAGGCACTCCCATGTGGTAACCCACACCTACCGTCCTGCGAACTTCCGCGGGGGTTGTATTTGGGGGATGGGTCACAACCCTCCCCCGCCTGTGATGCCTGTATTGGCAGTGTCGAAGCGGCGACGAGGGAGGATCTCAGGATCACCGCAAATGATGAGGAAAGGTGGTTTTAGTGAGTAGGAATCTCACACTACCCTGCAACTGGCTACCATCGTCCAGCGAACTGGCAACCATCGTCCAGGGATTCGGAGCAGGGTGTCTTGAATACTGGAAGATTTCCATTGACCTCGTTAAAAAAAAACAAAAAAACTATATTGGTTAAAAACCCCCGTAATAACAACTTAACCTACATAATAATATACTCAGCTTCCTGTGGATTCAATTAAATTTTTTAAAATAATATTAAATTTATTTTTTAATAATATTATCTTCATATTCACTTGAAATATGGGCAAAATCGGTTTAAAAGTTGTATTAATAAAATAGAGTTTAAAAGAAAATTATATTTACTAGATTTCTTGTTGTTTTTTTTCCTACATTGCTACTTTTAAATTTAACAACAAATTTTTCTTTCGGGATACAAAATGATGATTTGGGGTTAAAAAACTAATTCAATGACACAGAGCATAAATAAACCTAGTTATTGTTTAACTATAAAATAAACCTATATATCTTGTAGTGCTATGTCCGTCTCTGTTTGAGTCCGGATCAGCATTAATCTAATTATTGGGATGCCAGCCAGGACTTATTCTCCTGACAAATGATAAATAAGTATTATTTAAATAATTAATTGATTTAATAAATTCTTCTCCAGAAGGTGATCGTGGGGCCAGATAATTGAGATATGTTAATTATTAAACATTTCACCCTTAGGTAAACAAATATATAAATTAATGGGTGGCATGCAAATGGTGAATAAATGACGGTTGAACTAAAACAATATATATTCCACTATGGGTTGACATGTAAAAATTACAGTTAGGAATAGGAATCATTCTTAATCTAGTATTTTAACTTTAACATAAGGAACTTAGCCTAAACTTATCTTGAATACGAGGGCGATGCTACGTATGTTGTGGGTTCGTAGTGGTAAGCCGGAGCTTCCAAGCTCCGAAGGATCCAGGAACTAGCTCAGAAGGGACCAGACCAGACATCTCCTAGACTCTCTCAAATACTCTCCTCGACTCATCGACTCCAACTGACTTTAAAAATATTTTGCCGGTAAGGGATAGGCAGGTAGAGAAATATGGCACACCAACAAAGGGTGTGAACTGCTGGACCACCCGCAAGAGGCTGTAAGGGGCCAGCCACCCTATTACGCAACACGCGAATATTATGCTTATTAAATTAAATCCTAAAGGTTTGATACATAGCAGTAGGATATTACTCTTTCCTATGGTTGAATGTGTTGTAAACTCTGTAATATGATAATATTAGCATTTTTGCTGCTTTTAATCAATTATAACCATAAAAGTAAACTAAATTAGGTACTATAAAGTTGGAAAAATACAAAATTTTAAAAGTATCGTCTGAACTAAGGTTCTTTTAAGATATACTTTTTTTAAAATTTTGATAATTAATATTTTATTGTCGACATTTTACCTTCTGTAAGACGATGAATTGGAAAATATTATCTGTATTGTATTTTTATGAATGTATTGTTTGTAACCTAACTGCTTAGCCATTCTTCTAGGTACAACGCTTTTTGGTCCAAAGTGTTATCTTGACGATTTTTTTGAAATATTAAATTTTTAATGCAATTCTTTTATATTAAAGAGGTGCTGTGGATATTATTTCACCCCATGGATTACCGTTGGACCTCCTGGATAGGTTGCTCATAATTCGTACCGCACCTTACAGCCAACCGGAAATGTGCCAAATTCTAAAATTGAGGGCTGTAACTGAGGGGCTTAGCATCGACGAGGATGCATTATCAGAGCTCAGTGATATTGGAAGCAAAACAACTCTAAGGTAATCAAATTCACATTCCTTAGCAATTACTTCAGTTTGCATGTTATGTTGAGAAGAAATATTTGTGTCCAATAAAATTTATTAAACTATATTTTCTATTGTTATTTAGGTATGCAGTCCAGTTGTTGACCCCTTCTAACTTAACAGCCAAAGTGAACGGTCGTTCAACGATTACAAGGGAAGATGTAGCAGAGGTGGGACAACTGTTTCTGGATGCAAAATCTTCTGCCAAAATTCTTGCAAAACATCAGGATCAATATATGAAATAAATATTTCCTATTTTGTTCAAGTAAATTGTTTGGCTATATTTAGCTTTAATGAACGTGTAATTGTATAAATAATTAGTTTTTTAAGTATTAAAATATTATTATTTGATTTTATACCTATTAATGGACATAATATTAAGAATGCAATTCTAATTTTGCCATATCTACTGTAATCTCCATTGTCAAAGTATTTCGCTCATTGGAAGCGAATTGTTAATGTATTTTTTATTTGTGCCAATGAAATTGATATTTTCAATTAATTGACTTTTATCATATTTTTGTTGTTTTTTTCTGTCAATTATAAAATATTTTTAGCCAATATTGTCTTCCCCTTTTTTGGAAGGGATTTTTGTTCCTGCAGATTGATATAATATTTACAAGTGATATCACAGTCAAAATTGGTTGTTTGGATTTGTTAACCTTCCAAAGATTATGTTAAACCTGTATAAAAGTAGCTGTCAATGTTCATTTAATCTGAAAATTGTTTATTTTTATTTTACACGAAATTGTATATAGATATAGAGAAATGAAATTTAATGATGGCCTTGAGATATAATTTTTATTTTTAACTCTTTTCTTAGTTAACGATTTAGTTGTTTATGAATATGTGTGCCTTTAATACATTTAAAACAGCTGCAGCTGATAGTGAAATATTTAGAACAGCTGATAGAGAAATATTTAGAACAGCTGATAAAAAAATACTAATATAAAATTAACTACAGGTTTTATAATAGAATAGATAAGAGGAATTAATACAATTTAAATATCTTCATTGGAGTAATGTGATCAATTTACCATTTCTCTGCTACTTTATTACCTTTTCGCCTTTAGAAAATCTTAGTCTGAACGAGTGTAAATTAATTACTAAAACATTCTCCATAAGGTAGGTTGACATTCACCTCACTGCTTGAAAACTTCCTTTTCTATGTTGCTAGTGGTCTTACTGCTATAGATATGTTACTGTTTTATTAACAGTGTTCTTCAAAAACTTAAGTAAAAATTTTGGGATTTTAGAATTTAGTGCAAAAAGGCTTTTGCTGCCAACCGTCTTTCTAGCTTTGTGATCTTTGCTCACTTTTTAAATAATAATTTATGTTCATCTCATGAACGTTATGGGAAAAACCTTGTTAAACTTGGGACTCGATTAACCGATGTGGTTGAGACTGAGATAGGCTCGGATAATCAAATCCTTGGTTAATCGGGGCCTCAAAAAAGTAGGGAAATACAGGATAATAATTATTAAGTATACAATAATAGTAGGGTCATTCTCATAGCCTCAGCTAAAATAAAAAAAAAAAAAATTGAATTTTTAAAGTTGCTTAAATTTTTATGATTTTTGAGTTTTCTATTATACCTTCTATTTATTGAATTCCCAGTTGGGACCAATTTTTTTTTTCTAATTACTACTGTTTTGAAGCATTTTATAGAGCTTTTCATAGTAATGCTCTTGACCGTTAGTAGTCTTTCTTTAAACATTTTTTTTTCCTATTACAAAATTATTAATGTCCTCAAATGGATAAAACTAAATAATTAAAATTTATTATTGATACATAAAAAATTGAAGTAATAAAAAAATTGTGATCAATTCTGGAAGAATTTTACAAAAAAACAGTTTAGTTGTTCAATTATTTTATTGAATGAGATTTAATTTATAATATTTCTTTTTAAGGCATAACTCTATGTGCATGTCCATACTGACCCTCAACTGAGGGTCGGTATGGATATGCACTTGTTACTATGTGAGGGAAATCACAGTTATCCTGAAGATGGAGCAATATACTCCGAAACTTTTTTTATTTTATTTTTATTTTTTTTCCCCTACCTTGCCTTTTCAGGCATATGGTGTTTTGACGGCAGTGGGTTCAACATCATATGGGTTTCAACATGTACTCCGAAACATGTTGAAGAAAATAAAAGATAAATAGGAGTTATGCCTTTAAAAGAAATATTAAGGTTTAGTTGTTTTTAAATCTGACCCCTCCCCCCAAAAAAATTGAAATTAAATTAGTGATGTTTCAGCCTTATAAAAGTGTTGGTATATAGGAATGAAACTCCGATATAAAATTTGACGAAAATCGGTTGAATTTTTTTAAGTCCGATTCCCCCCCCCCCCCCCCCCCCCCCCCAACATCCCACCAAAGAGGACCTCAATTCAGTGATGTTTCACCCGTATAAAAGTGTTGGTACATTAATATGTAACTCTTAACAATTTAAAAAAAAAATAGGTGTTGACTGTCGTGAGGAACCTCCCATAATTTAATGTTTATTGCAACACCAGAGCCTTCCCTAAACGGGTAGTTTTACTAATCAGTTGTGTACATTTAAAAATAATCAAATATGGAGTCCAGGAGCATATAAAAAATACGAATCATTTCAAAAACGTGCGAGGGTCGTAAGAAAAAGTACAAGGAAGAAAACTTACCCTGGATTAATGAAAATCTTAGAAAATACACTAAAAAATGTCTACCAAACACATCACTTATGAAGATAACCTCACGAATTACTCTGTAGATAGCAATAATTAGCACTAGCTTATTCTTGTAGAGAATATTGAAATAACTATTTAGTGTGACGGTCGTGAGGCCAAACCGAGGGACAAAAAGAAAACGGAATTTTCAGTTTCCCTTTATAGTTTAAAAGCATGTTAATTTATTCTCCAATATATGGTCTCATACTCTAGAGAATAAAAACATAAGTTTTCTAAAAATAAATCCTTAAATAACTTCCTTGAAATCTCACTTTATAGGTAGGGACAAGTGAAAGTTTGAGCTTATAAGCCTTTCTGTAGCTATAAAAAAATAACAAAAATATTTTTCGAAACTAGGCTATATGCACTAACTTTAAGGAATTGGTGTATGTTCAAATTCACCAAAAATATTGATTTGGAAGTTTTAGTTCCATCTTAAGTCCAGCAGGACAGTGAAAAATCACTGCCATGAGAATGACCCAGTATACATAAGTAACATTATTACAAAGTAAATTAGAAAGTTCATGGCTTTAAAAAAATCACCTTTTTTTTTTTTTTTTTTTTTAAGTATAGACATAATATTTGCGTCACACAATATCGCCTTTAAAATGGAACTTTTTTTTGCATCAATTCTGCCTTTGAGATATTGCAGTGCCTTCTCTAAATGAGAAATTATTAATGGAGATTTGTTTAGTAGTGGGCCCTCCTCCTCCTCATCCTCCGGCCTTCCCACAGTAATGATTGTGTAATGTCTTGTTTGGCAATCTAATTTTTTAAATAATAAAATCAGAATGGGTCAGAGACACTAATTCTGAATAAGAAATCCGACATAGAGAACATTCAGAAAAAGGAATGCAGAATTATAAGAAAAATTTTGGGCCCAAAACTTGTAGATGAACAGTATCGGCATAGAAGTAATCAAGAAATCAAACAATACTCTTCTATTTACAGTGACATTAGAAAACACAGATTGAAATTCTATGGACACAGCAATAGAATGAACCCAGAGAGGTTTACTAGACAAATAGTTGAATTCTATGAACAAAGGAGTAAATAGAAAACAGACCCAATGAAGTGGATAGTTGAAATCAAAACTGATCTTAAACTAGCCGGAATTACACTAGAGAATATTCCAAACCGGGTAGTTTTCAAGTCCAAAATTTAAAAGCAGCAAGTTGACGAGGAGGAGAAACTTAAGAATGGAACGACATGGTCTCAAGAGAGAAAAGAAGCTCACTGCAGAAGAATGAAGGAACTGTAGGCTTGGTTGACCTAGACTCAGTTAATAGAGTCCCAAGGTGGCATTTATTAGCTGCCATGATTCTCGTTTGAATTTCTTTTTTACAGCTGTCCTGGGCCATTAAATAACCAAGATTTACAAATTCTTCGGCTCTCTCAAAGGTACATCCATTGATTTGTAAATATGAAGGAAGAATTCCTTGTGAGTTCGTCACCATACATTTAGTTTTGTTTGGTTGACTTCAATCCCCATTCTCGCAGCTGCCACTCATAGGTTTGTGAACGCCTTTTGGCAGTGGCATTAAAATTTGTTCTGATGATATCAAAGCGATTCACTTTTAATGAATCGCCTATATCACTATCAATAGGCAAAGGAAACAAAAAAAAGAAACTGCACTTTTTAAAAACAGTGATTCATACAGTCAAAAAATACAATAAGGCGCAGTGCACACTGGAGAAACCGGTCTCTAGAAACATGGAAACGAAGTTGCTTGAAACTGAAAGATAGGATTAATATAGGTTGGTGCACACATCGTTTCTAGAAACCCGGTTTTTGAAACCCCGTTTCATGAAAGGCTGTGTGCACCAACCTACATTAATCCTATCTTTCAGTTTCAAGCAACTTCGTTTCCATCTTTCTAGAAATGCATTTATAGAAACCGGTTTCTCCAGTGTGCACCATGCCTTAGTGGTATCTTTTTTAATTAACAAAGTGAGTAAATAAACAGGTAAATAAAAAAACGAAAAATGACAATCCGCTAACATTATTCATTATATATTTTTTCAAATTCAAAATAAAATATATATATATATATATTAGATAAATTCAACAATAAATTTTTATATATAAAAAAATAAGCAAAATTATTTCTTTACTTTATCTCTTATTCTAACCATTTTTTATTTATGCGCACAGACATAGCTATAACTATTTACAATATGATTGAATTTTAATTGAGTCGAGGTAAGATATAATACGAATTTTTCAATTATATGAACTGTAATTGGTCCCAATCAGTTTATATAATTGACATACTGTAGCATCTTCTTATTTAGTTCTTTACGTGTACATTACATAAATTAGATTCTTCATCATTTATTAAATAATAATGAAAGAACTATTTGTAATTATTTTTTCTTTTCATTAGCTTAAAAAAATCTGTGGATTTTGAAATTAAAATATAACTATATTCTTTAATTATCATTAAGAAGCTGATTTGCTTTCTAAAGGCGTCGGCTGTAGGATATCAGAAATGAATCATTCACCTGCTGCTTCTCACTTTTCAGACTTCTAAAACTTAATTTTATGATAGCTAAATTAGAAAAAGCAACCATGTTTTTTTTTAATCTCAGTGGCTATTTTTTGATATATTTTTTAAAAGGCACTAGCTTCAGTCGTAATCTCATAACCTAAGAAGATTCTTTAGAGCTTGGCGTAGTCTATTTCATTGGTATCCAGGTCATCTAAAACCGTCTCGCTGATCGCTTTAGCAACATAGTCTATGTTCCTATGGTTTAGTCCACACATATTTATACGTCCAGACTTCAAAAGATAAATATGATACTTCAGGATTAATTTTTCTACTTGTGATGCTGAAAAAAAAAAAAAAAAAAAAAAAAAAAAAAAAAAATATATATATATATATATATATATATTTATATATAAAATATTTTAAAAATAATTAATTAAGAATACAAGACAGATATGAATAAGTAATTTATTTTATTATTGTACATTATTGACAAAATTGATTAAAATCTTTATTTTTTTCACTGTTGAATTGGTTACAGGATAAAAAAAGTTATTTTAACACATAGTAGCTTCAATGTTTTGGAATTTATAATTATAACTTGTTTAAATCACTAGTTAAGGCCAGGCTAATACAATTATCGCAATAATATGGTTATAATCCATTTATTTGTGACATCACTAGGAGAAATATTTCTGAAAAGTATTTAAGATTCATTTACTAATGAAACCATCCCTCCTATCCCTTTCCAGTAGCCATTAAAAAATATTTTCCTCAAATACTGTCCTGAAATACCTCTTTTTTAGTAAGACCTTTTTTAAATGTGAGGATTCTTAAGGAGTAATAGTGGAACTTGCTTCATTAATTTTTAGTTATTGAGTTATGTAACTTTTCATTAGAATTCAAGCTTCCATACCAGCTTCATTATGTTGGACTACCTGATTGTAATTAACAATAATTTTTAACTGACCATAACCGGTGTATAAAAATTATCCATATAAAAAATATATAATAGTTTTTACTAATTATAATCCAGAAAATGTACAAATAATATGGTTCAATTCACAAATTCTTATTTACAAAGATAAACATTCCAAGATTTAATTTATTGATTAAGGAATTTAAAATCTTTCACAAAACATTTAAACATAAACTGTATTTGTTTTGAGTATTAAGGTTCGAAAACTAGTATTAACATGTAACAAAATGTCAAATATTCTTTACTCGTGAACATATCGCCCATTAAGAATAAAAAAATAATTAGTAAAATAGTATTATTATCTGAGATTGTCATCTTATTTCTTAATTTTCCAATAATGAATAAAGATCTTAAACGAATGAAGTTAAATTAAATGAAATTAAGCTTGCAGTTGCTTGTGATTCGTTTTTAATTCTGTACAAAGTATGGTTGGTTATTAGGAGAAGAATCGATGTAAAATAATATCATAATTAGATATCACTAAGATATTGCCAATGTCAGCAGTTAGTATTATTATGTATGCAGTATGTTAGTATTATTCGGTTCCTAGGAATCGACTTTAGATCATTGATTCTTGATAACAAATTTTTTCTGAAGAATCGACTTTTGGAATCAAAACAACCTTAATAATTTTCTAACAATGGGAATAAATAATTAAGAGAATGACTTACGTGACAATCCTGTATAGGAAAACATTCCAATTTGATTGGTTATGTGTTCCCAGTTCCCTGGGGTACCTAAACCTTCCAGTTTGTTCCTGAGAAGGACTCTCATATCTTTCACCCGATTAGCCATAGTTTTGAGGCATCCTTTCCTAAAACAATCTATTGTTATAAACAATCTAAAAATCTATTTTTCAAGAATACTGAATGATGGTATACATAAAGAAACTTCCAACAAGACAGTTCATTGAGTTATTATTTGGATATTATAAGGATTATTTGCTATTATTTTTGTATATTGAAAAATATATGTTTGATACTTTCTTGTGCTAAAGATTACAAAATAAAAAAAATTCAATGAACAAGTACAAAATGAAATGATCTTCAACTTTAAGTACATAACATTGTTTGATTGAATTAGCTATTTCTGCATTATAGAAATTAAACATGACCAAAACTAACTTCTTAATGCTGGCAAAATTCTTAGTTGTTTGACAATCGATTGAGGCAAAATTCCTAAATCAAATTCAGCTTAAGAGATGTCTTTAGACGCACAATTTAATAAACTTTAATTTTGCAAATAGAACATTTTTCAATTGAAAGCTTTTGACAATTTTTCAGTTCTATATGTTTTTTTCCAAAGTCTGAAAAAAATTCAAAAGGTTTGGGTTTTTTTGCCCCTCAAACATTTTTCCCTTATCAAATTTAGTTTCATTTTTGATATTTTATTCTCAGGACCCATCAGGGTCATATAAAAACGTAAAACCTACTGCTACACCTTTTGTATGGCAGAACCCCAATTTTGGGCTCAATTTAACTAGACTAAGTGAGAACATCAGAACAAAGTTGTACAATTATTGTATTGCCATTGGTCCTTGAGACGTGTGCAAATATTCAAGTTAATCAGATTGCTGGAAATTGGTGAAAATTACTATGAAAGATTATTTTACATACAGGTGAAGTTAATTAAAGTGTATTAAAAATTAATGAGGCATAAACCATTAGCACCAAGATACGGAGACACTTTAGAAGCTGTTTTCTAAATCTTGCGTAGTGATACACTGATGTTTATTATAGAGTTCATCACCTTGTACAAAGATAACCAACAGTTCTACTAACGAAAATTAAACTAATGATATGACGAGGTAGCTAGTAGACTGCCTTTTGAGGAATTGATTGATGTCCATTGAATACATGCCTCAATGATCTTCAATAATAATGTAATTGCAAAATTTAACTTGACAATAGCACTGTAATTTATAACAAAATAGATGACATTAGTAAATAATTAACATTGCTCACCACTCTTCGGTAAGATCTGAATTATTAAGTATATTAGCAACTACCCTGGCTCCATGGTTGGGAGGGTTGGAATACATGGCTCGAATTATGATGGATACTTGAGATTTAATTGGCGCAATACATTCTTGAGAGTTGACAACAAAGACTAGATTTCCAACTCTTTCATCTAGAAAAAAATATAAATATTAGGTAATAAATAACATCCGATATTTAAATTAATCACTATAACATATCACTACCTAAATATTGTCGAAGCTAAATAATTAATGATGCTAAAAATTATTATCAGTCTATAGTCTTCTTAACTTAAAACAGAAAGTTCTTGCAACTTTATTAAGATTCATAGATCTTATAGACAGTGAATCAATGTCAACCATGGCCCAAAAGATTATTAAACAGAAGGCACATATTAGTGTTTCATAGGCCTATTCAGTCAAACATTTTCCAAACCCAAACAAATCTATATAATTATATAAAAGGACAATCATTTTTCGTTTGCGCTCACTAACCACGATCTATATCAATATCACTAAATCTATATCAAATTTTAATCACATCGCCTTTATAGTTCCAGGAAGGTTTAGTGAAAATAAAAGTAAAGTTTGAAAATTAACCGATAGGTGGGGAGCTCCATTCTGAATGAGAGGTTACAAAGGTAAGGTGTGGTATAGAGCTTGAAATTGATAATAAAATTTACTTATATTCAATTAAATTATAAAAAAAATTAAATAAGTGGTGCGACATGTGGATCCCAGTGAAGTTTGAAAATTGACCGATATGTCGTTAGCACCATTCTGCAATAGAGTTTACAATGCTAAAGCTAGTGAATACATCTATACCGAATTTTAATATCTTCATAGTTCTAGGAAGGAATGGCAATAATAAAATTTAAATGTACAATGTTGAGCGGCAGAAAGTAGGTTTGCCACACTCTCATATAGTTTGATGGTTAGAATTTAAAATCCAACCAGATAAATTCAATAACATTTTTTTCTACTAGATAAATATTGTCACCAAATCAAAATTTTGATCCTTTGCTTTATTGTATATACAAATATGAATAATAGTCCATTAGGATTGATAAATAACTGCCACTTCTATTGGGATTATTTTATTAGAAAAGTAGTTTTGAATGCTTAACATTTTGTATGTTTTAGAACTGAAGATGAATGTTTAGCATTCGAAACTAGTTTTATAATAAAATAATCCCAATAAAAGTGGCAATTAATTCATCAATCCTAATTATATTGATCTTTCTATACCATCATGCATACCTCAAGTAATATTCCATTACTTGCAAAAGTTTCTTCATAGTCTCTGTCCATCTGGATTACCAACTCATACATTAAAATTAAAAATTGTATGTCCAATTACAATTGGACCGCTTATAAGGCTCATGGGTTATAAGGTTCAGCCGCCTATAAGACTCAGAATCGACTTGAACGTTCCGGACGTATCCAAATACACACAAAAAAAGTCAGTTATAAGACTCGCCACTCCGGATATAAGACTCAATTTCTCCAAAATAAAAAAAAAAAACAGTCCTGTATATCCTCGCCTTGTCTTCATGGAAACGGACGCTTAGCAACCGTGACAATATTTGCTCGAAATCGTCCAAATGTTCTAGATCCAAAGCAATGAGGAATTCACGGGTCCATCTTTATTCAAGTGTCAAGTTGCAAACGTCTTCTTTTTTTTTTTCTTTCATTTTTTTTATTCAGTGTTAAAATGAGTACGCGCCGCACTCTTAGTTTGAATGACAAATTAGAAATTTTAGAGAAGTACGACCTTTTTTCTAAAATGGGACAACGGGAGGCAGCTGGTAAGCTTAACGTTTCACAAACTGTATTGGGCAGGATTTTGAAAAATAGACCAGAAATCGAAAGTGAAGCATTACAAAATAAATCTCAGGTTCGAAAATGGAAAAGGAGTGGAAAGAACGCTAATGTTGAATGCTCGTAAAAAAAGAATGGTTTCTAAAAGTTAGGGATAAGGATGCTCACGTTTCAGGACTTTGCTTCACCAAAAAGCTGAAGAATTGGCAGAAAAAATGGGAGTACCGGTGGAGAAGACAGCCACCAATCCCCTACGCGCGCCCAGAATAGCTTTTATCATTTCTAACCTTCTTCCAATGAAATACTAATAATAAAAAAACAAATGTAATTTTTAAAACCAACGTAAATTGTGTTGGTTGGTAAATTATGTTACCATTATGTTATCAGTTAATATACACGCTATGCATATTAACTGATATAATAAAGTTTTTTCGTAAATTAAAGAAATTTTTAATATTATTTTTTCTTTTTCCCCTATAAGACTCATCTGTCTACAAGACTCACTTTTTGTTGATCCCTAAGTGAGTCTTATAAGCGGCGTCCACTGTATTATCAAATATGTTCAACTTAATCTTCAAACACCTTATCAATGTGATTTTAACAGGTTAAAAATTACTGCTATGCATAAAAATATGCAATGCTCTATTGCATACTTTAATACAAGATTTTTATCGATATACAAACCAAACTTAAATTATTAGTTAAATTTATTGAAGGTTTTACTTATGAGAGTGGGCGAAGCCGCAACAGGGGATGCTAGTATATGAATAAAAATTTTGTGTTTAATTTAATGATTATTTCCTTATTCAAGTTATATAGAACTTTCTTTCAAGCTTTTTGGAATAAAAGTACTGATTCGGAATTAATTATATGTTTCAGACATGCACATCTTCACTGATTACATAAATGAACTATAACAATTGTAAAGAAAATTATTACTGTATAATCCAAAATTTTTTGCAAACGACTGAGCTACAAGAAGTTCAAACCCAGCTGATGCAAAGTACCTTACAGCCCAAGCATCTTTATCTGGATCACCAGATGCGAATCCTTGATATGCGACATCAAACAGGGGGAACAAAGATTTTTTCTGTAAATAAAAGCAATAAGGTAGCAACTTAACTTCAATTTCATGCAAGATTAAATCCAATAAGTTAAAATACTGGATGAATTAAATGGTTAGTAGGAAGATTTAATTAAAAAAAATATATAAACTAGAAAACTAAGATTAAATTTGGTGTGCCTGTCATTTCCCAGAAATCAATGGGGTGATTCTGATGTTCAATAAATTAGAAAATCTCAATTTTAAAGTTTTAAAAGGTTATGAAGTTTTCTTATCTTATTTAAAAATATCATTTCTACTGAAAAGGATTTATTGGGAATTGTTTATATCTCAAGGCAGTGGAAGCCTACAGCTGTGCATAGCTCAGCCTAAAATAGTAATAATTTAAATTAGCACTAATAAAGTTAAAGAATTGTTTAAATAATTTTAGTAGTCCTGGTCAGCCATGAAACATAATTCAGAAATAACATCAACATTCAATAGATGGAAGAAATGTATTGAACTAATTATTATTTGAATAACTATATGAAACAAGTTGCTGTGATGAAACATGATTAAAAAAAAAATAATAAATAAAAAAAAAAATCATTTTCAAATTAATTTCAATTTATGTAGAAGGAGGTTGGTATTATTAATTTAATTTCATTGGCTTAAACAAATTTATTAACAACTGATTTAAGGCTGTGTAAGTATATAATTGCCTTGTACCGAAAATTATGGTTTTTATCACAATATTTTTAAAAATTAAATAATCAAATCAGACCAATTTAAATTCAACATCTAGCCTTTTATTATAATATTACAACAACTAGGAGTAGACAAAATAAATTCCTGAATATGAAGTAATTTTTGATAACAGCATTACCAAGAGAATCCAAATAAGACCAAACAAGAAATCCAAATGTGTTTATATTGATTTAACAGGGATTAGTCTTATAAGGATTAGTCAAGTATAATGAGATTGGTGCTTTAAAAAGGCAGAGTTTTGGCCATAATAATTATGTTTGTCAATTAATCTATCAAGCAATAAGAATAAAAAGGGAAGAAAGAAATTACCAAATATATACAGATAAAAATAACTGTTGACTGTAATAAATAAATAAAAGTTGTGATGAGATAATACAATAGCCATTTTAAACTATGAGAATTCATTTCAATTGTTTTTATTAAATCATAAATCAAATTTATACAGAATTCAAATGTCTCTGAGCACTTAAGTATGCTTTTTTTATCACTGAGCACTTGTTAGATATCAATCACAACCTTTTAGCTGTGGATAAGAATATTATAAATAATGTACAAAACACTAAATTAAATTAAATTTATGAATTTAAAGGTACCTTCATAACTTCAGCTATTTGTTTCCACTGTTCCTCAGTGGGGTCCACACCCGTCGGATTATGAGCACAACCATGAAGAATAATTACACTATTTTCAGGGGCATTATTTAAATCCTCTAGCATGCCTATTAAGTATGGATTTTAAAATAAATGATTTTCACAAAAATTTTAATATATTATAAAATAAAAAAACAACTAAAAAATTACCTTGAAAATCTAAACATTTCTTTTTCATATCCCAATACCTATACGTTCTTATGTTTGGAAAACCAGACATCTTGAATATAAGCTGATGATTTTCTGAAAAAATTGTTCACTGAGGATATCAGAAATGAATAATTAATAAATTATAAAAAATAATTAATAATTACCCCATGATGGTTCTGAAGAATATACAGAAGTATACCCGAGCTG
Organism: Euschistus heros; assembly: GCA_003667255.2. Taxonomy (NCBI): domain Eukaryota; kingdom Metazoa; phylum Arthropoda; class Insecta; order Hemiptera; family Pentatomidae; genus Euschistus; species Euschistus heros. The sequence goes on along the minus strand of RCWM02000416.1, from coordinate 94,302 downwards.
TCTACACAAAAATTCAGCAGCAAGTCTCAATGCACCAGTACCTGACAAACACTGTACTCCAAATGCCTATAATAAAAATATACACCGGTGACAGAATGTCCAAACTGATCCCTCCCATAGATTTCTTAATATTCTTTACCAATCCGCTCAAAACAAGAGGGTTGTCATGACGCAAAACCATCTTTGTAGCAGCAAGACAGAATGGATCCAAACCCATGATAGGTAAGTATTCATGGTTCAAGCCATCATCATTTGCCATCAACTGTTCGATTCTTCTGACAACTGGTAAAACCCAAGGTTTCCCATCTTCGGTCCTGTAAGCTAAATTAAATCTGTCAGAAAATGACAAATTATAATTAGAATCATATTAAAATAAAATAAAATTACTACCTCCGATTCCCAGATTAACTTTATCGAGGAATGGATCTTCTAAATAGGCTTTGTTAAGTGCGAATACTTCGATCGGAGGAAGGGTTCCAATTTTGGAAAATCTGCTCATTTTTAGAGAACGTTAATTACAGTTGGAGTAAATGACTCTGGACCATCTGCCGGCCTCGTGACAGGTTTTTAAGAGAACTGGTCAAACCTTTATCTGTTTAACCACCAGTAGCGCTAGCATCGCCTCTACCTTGTAACAAGCTGCAGATTAGATATGGCAAATGCTACCGTAATCATATAATTGTTTAATGACAAGCTACTTTTTAAAAATATTTGATGAGAGAAAAAAATATTTGACTATTAGAAATATCTTGGAACGTTTCATTTTTCAGATAGCACTGTAATATAGCAGTATTTTATTCGTACAAAACGAAGAAAACATATTTTGTCTTTGGGTAATCCTCGTAAATAATATTATCTTCTAAAATCCTATAGTAGCTGTATTTGACGGGTGTTAGAATAGGAAGAATGTCCTATAGTTCTGAATAAATTGGAAATTTAAATTACTATATTTTTTATTATTGGGAACGAGTTCTTAAAACTTCAAAATATTTGAAATCTTATTTCTAGCCTTCATGAGACCATCTTAAGTACATGGCTCAAGATAACAGGTGGCGATGAAATCTCAGGTTTTATTTTTTATAGGGTAAATTACTAGTTATGGTCACCTCACCAATAAGGGTGTAATGCAATAATAAGGGTCTAATCCATTCATTTGTGATATCACCTAGAGAAATATTTCTGAAAAAGATTTAAGATTCATTTACTTATGAAACTTTCCTTCCTATCCCTTTCCAGTAGCCATTAAAAAATATTTTCCTTAAATAGTTTCTTGAAATATCTCTTTTTTTTTAGTTAGATCGTTTTTAAAAGTTAGGATTCTTAAGGAATTATAATGAAATTGCTTCATCGATTTTTAGTTTTTGAGTTACTTAGCTTCTCATTAGAATTCAAGCTTCCTTACAAGCTGCATTATGTTAGACCATCTGATTTTAATTAACAATATTTTAAACTGACCATAAGCGATATATAAAGATACGAGATATGAGTTATAATCACCCCTATTCGTTTCTACGAATTCTCGTATTTTCACTGGTGTTACAAATGTTCTTTCTGCTAATATAGAAAAAATAAAATTTTCTCCATTTGATTATGTCATTTTAAATACTACATCCCTTCCTTATAGAAGTGATATTTGAGCTTACTTCTCTTAAATGAGCATTACTAATTAATATTGTTAGTCATATTCTGTACTTGACGGATGGCTGCTGCTGTTTAAGAAAACTGGAAATATCGATAGAAGAGAATTTACAGAAAATAAATTCCGATTTATTTTAATCTATTAATTTTTTTAGTGGGGATGATTACCATATTATATCCTGCTACTGCTAATGTAGAAAAATCAACGAGATGTGCTGCTATAAATTATACTCTGATAATAGCTGTTTTAATTCATTTTCAGCTATCATTTCATGACGTTTTTTTTAACTAATAAGTAACAATAAAGTTTGTGAATGAGTCCATCGAGTGACTTTTTTTTTAATTTTGAGTGACTGTGTTTATATATTTTACTTTTTTGTTAGGCTGTGTTGAGATTATTTTTATATTTCTAGTTATTCATTAATTAATACTCATTTTTAAATTATTAAAAACATTCGTTTAAAGATTATTTTGCCTCATGATCATAACCAGTTTTGGCTCTGACCATAACAGGTACAACATAACCCTAACAGGTATTTTTTTTTTTTTTTTTAATATAAAAATTTATTTGAAAGGAAGCTTTAGGTTAATTAGGAATTTGGTGCAAATTTATTTATACGCTTTAATAATGTATAGAACAAAAAAATGTTCTAAAAGTAACGGTTTCCGAGTTATTTGATCAAACAGCTAAGAACATACGATTTTAATTCTCCCCCCCCCCCTTCATTGCCCAAACCCAACGCTATTTCGACGAAAACTTTTTACCACATTTAGAGCTAAGGGTGTTGAACAATTTCCAGCAGTCAGACCTTTCTATTTTCGAGAGTTCTAATGCCCCTGTACTAAACTTTTCTATTCTCTCTCTTCCACCCAAGTCATCAAAATAGCTTAAGCTAGTGACAAGTTCTTGCCCAGATCTTAGCAAAGATATTTTTAATGAGCAATGTTAGATATAACTCTTGAGGGAGCTAAATTTGCATAAAAAGATTGTAGAGATTAAGATGAAGATAACTGATCACAGTAGTGATATTGGTCACAAGCAATAATTGGTGCCTTGATGTTCATGAGATGAAGATTTTTTGTGGTAAAAACTTTTTACAAGTGACCCTATAAATGTTCTTCAAGTATGCCAACCTTCAAACTTAGTAAGTTCATTCTATTAATGTTCTACAACAAAATTATGTGCTCACAGTGCTAAGACACGCTTTACCATATGAATTCGGTGCCATTTCCTGTTCAAGAGTTAACGTATTGCTTTCAAGGCAATCCGATTAATCACCAGTAATCATCTTTGTCGTCAGTTATTTGTTATTTCTAATCGCTTCATAATATCAGCTGTTTTTTTTATTTTCGGTTATTTAATAGTTATTATTCTATTTTTAGGTCGGTAATGGTTGGTGTAAGGACTTATATTTCAAACATAAAAACAACTAAAACAAACAGAATTCGAAAAAAAATCAATGGTGATTGTAAGGACTCCCCACTATTTCATCAGCGGCACACCGATGTCTCGTGCCATTCGAAAGTTTGTTCCAAAGATAGGATTAAACTTCCCTTCTTGGTTGGCACCGACTCCAAAAATAACTGATCATAAATTGTGAATAGTTATATAAGTATCGATAATTTCGTTGATTGTCTTTTTTTTTTTTAATGCTTTATCTAGACGCCATTGGCTAACTTTAAAATAATATTTATTCAAAATGATTGTGTTTTTTTATCTTAATCAATGATCAATGGTCAACACCAGTGGATTTTAGAAAATGGCCTAGCGCTTCTAGTACTGTATTAGGGTTTGATAATATCTCTTAGTCCATGCAACGAAGACCAAAAAAGGCCGAATAGGGGACATAATTCATGTAGAAGCCAATTTTGGCACAGTTGTAGGGGGAGGTGTCTTTAACAATATACTGGGGGTTGGGAGTGGAGCTAAGGGTGGGGGGGCTCTGAAGGTCGGTTTTTTCAGTTTTTCGTTAATAACTCGAAAATGTAAAAAAAATGTAATATGGAAAATGCAAAAAAAAACAAGTTTTTATTGTTAAAATTTCTATATTTATTGTTAATATTCCAATGTTTATTGTTACAAATGAATAGTTTATTATTATTAATTGAATGCTTATTGCTAAAAATAAAATTATTGTCGTTAAGCCTAATATGCTTATAATAGTACTTGCGGTAAGTCTCACTTTTCCTCAAAAACACGTTTCTCAGTACTCTTTTGGCCATAACTCCGAAACTATTCGTCTAATCTCGAACTTCTTTTTTTCATCTTAAAGCTGGTTAAATTTATCATCAGATACAATATATTTAGTTTTAATTACGTTCCTTGAAACATCCATTCCACGCTGAATTCCGCGTACCGTTGTGAAATCCTTATTATTTCGGAACATTTCTCGTTATAACTCTAAAAATATTTGTTCGATTCCGAATTTCTTTTTTCTATCTCATAGCTGGTTAAATTTGCTATTAGATCCTATATATCAAATTTTGATAAAATATTTTTTAATTTAATTGTCCTTTAATGCTCTTTGTTTCCAAGTAATTAAAATATTATTTTTTACTTTTTAGTTCAAGGTTGTACATGTAGGTTTAATCTTGAAGTAGGTTTTTTTTTTTTTTTTTTTTTTTTTTTTTTTTTTTTTTTTTTTTTTTTTTTTTTTTTTTTTTTTTTTTTTCTAAAAATTATTTTTATCAAATTATTTTTTACCAATTAGAATTTTCAACTTTGCCTCAAGGTAAATTGCGGTCTTGAAGTTTTTTTTGTTTTTTTTTTAGGCAAAGTAAATTTCAAATTTTAGATACCCTCATACAAGACTAAAACGACAAGAAACTGCCCGTCGTAACAGACTACTCCAACATTTACTAGATAAACTTTCAAACCTTCCGATTAACTATAAGAGACTCATTTACATGACAGTAATAAGACATCTTTAAACTTACGGAGTTGAGCTCTGGGGCTTAATTAAACCTTCCAATTCTTCTTAAATCCAATATCCTTCGAAAAATCCTCAATGCTCCTTACTTTGTCACCAATAAACTTATCCATAAAAATCTTAATGTTCCATATGTTGCTGATTTAGCCCATACCAGATACCTATCCTTTTATAGTAAACTTCATAACCTCACAAATCCATTGGTCTCCCAACTTACTTCGCATCCTATTCCTGATAACCCTCAGAGGCGTTTGAAAAGAAGATGGCCTAGATACCTTTTAGTGTAGATTTTTATTGAAGTGCTACTATTGAGTAGTTCTTCACAAGTTATTTACATGCCATTGTATTTACTATTACACAAATTTACTTGATGTACATTATTTTGTTCAGTTGTAAATATCAATAAATGAAAGAAAAAAATATTGAAGTAACATTTACAAAAGCATGCAGTGTGATTTCTATTTGCACCTCGGAGGGTAATTTGGAAGTTTTCATTTCGAATGTCTACCGCTTGAAAGCGCGCCGGTAACTGGAACTAGAATGCGGTTAAACAGTTACAGGTTACCAAAAAGTAACTGTTAAAAGGGGCAAGCCACCTCTTCGCAAGTAATGACATTTTTTTTTTTAAATGTAATAATATGTCATTTTTTATAGTTTTCATTTTCTTTATATAGGCCTCGAGACCTTCTAATATAAAACTTTTATTAAAGTGCCACCAATGGGTGGTTGCGTTACAAGTTATTATCATTTACTGCATTCATTGTCCCACACATTTATGGACGCATATGTAAAACTATACAGTTGTAAATATAAATTGCACCTATCATTACCAAAATTTCTCGATTTTCGATTCTTCGTATTGATACCTCGGTCTAAAAATAAATCGCTATTAAAAAAAAATAATCGATAATACAAAAGCAAACCAAATCTTATTAAAAAAGAACAATAACCAAAGAAATCAATTATAAAACAGCAAATAGCATTCATTATCGACTACATTCAATATGTTAATTATAGATGAAACAATGCGCAATGAATAATTCATTTAAAAAACTATTATTTAAGAAGATTGGATTATTTATATTCTTAAAATAATAGTTTCTTGATTTCATCTTCTATATTTATAAAAATGAATGTGTGTATGTCTGTTCTCGATAGATTCAAAAACCATACATCCATTCGCCGTGAAAATTTGGGAAATTATTAAGTATATCCTCGAGAAGGTTTTGGTAAATTTTCTTTAAAATCAGAGTTGGGGTTGAACAAATATCCCAAAAATATCAAAATAATATTTATTTTTTATAAATATTAATTTAGTGCAGGTGTTTTTAAACAATTAGCAATAAAACATATGTTCTAAATTAAACTATATCTGTACCATTAGGGCTGAGACACACACAGCTGTTTTTCCGACTCGATATCCGCGCGGTTTTACGGCGCGTAGAGTCATCAATGTGTTTATAGTGGGAGAGGACAGACACGTCGGTGTCGGATTGCAGGCGGTTTTGAAACCGAAGCGGATGGTGGTTGGAGCTAAGATCCGCTCGGTTTTGAGAACCACGTGGCGTATAGTCATTGCATTGAATGAAGTGAGACTGAACAGACACAGCGCTTTTTCCGCGTGGATTTTTTTTTTTTACTCTTTTATTCTTTTACTTTTCCAACTTTTAATTGTTTCAACTTTTGTTTTTTATTATTATTATAAATCATGAGTAGAATTGACATTGACAAATTAATAATTGAGGTTCAAAAGCGTCCGGCTCTGTGGGATATGAGGACTGCGGAATACAGTGATCGTATTAAAAGGAAGAAGTGCTGGGAAGAAATTTGTGAGGTGTTTGGGAATGAAGAGATGACAGCAAGCGAGAAAAATGAACTTGGTAAGTTGTGTATTTATACAATACAAATTTTAATTGGGTCTTTTGCACTTGTTCCCAGCATTTCATTTTGAGTTTATTATTATATATTTACGTTGCGAGTAGCCTTCCCAAACGTAATAACACGTCAATGAGAGATCGTTTGATTGTTCCTATTATTAAATAATTAAATAAAAAACAAAAAAAAAATTATTTACTTATTTGTTTAAATATTTTATAAAGTGTTATTCGATGTATAATAACTTTTTCCTGAAGAAATTCTATTGTTTTTTCTTTTGTATTTATTAGACGAATTAAATTGAACAAAGACATGTATAATATGCGTATAATAATACAAAAAATGATATCACGGAATATTACAATGGACGGATAACATATGAGGTAGGTAATGTTGTTAAGCAATCATATGTTTAGTTATAACCTGACAAGTTATAATATTAACGCTGAATAAAATATTTAAATCAATTTTTTTTTTTGTAATTTTTTTTGTTTTTTATTTAATTATTTATTAATAGGAACAGTCAAACGATCTCTCATTGACTTGTTATTACGTTTGGGAAGTTTATTCGTAACCTAAACATATAAATAATACATATAACATATAATAAATAATAACATATATATAACATATAATAAATAACTCAAAATGAAATGCGGGGAATAAGTGCAAAAGACACCTTTATTCTTGTTTTTATAACATAAATTACTTATTATGCCTCAAAAAGGAGAACAAATTGTTTTTTTAAAAAATTCGGCCTCAAAAAAAACTACAATAAATTACAATTTAATGAACTAATAGGTATTTATTTCAACATACACAATGATTAATAAACTAACACACAATTAAATTAACTAATGCAACTATAAACGTTGTAAAAAAAAAATTATACATATTATATAGGTAAATTAAAATTCATTGGAAAAAAATTTTGCAAATTTATCTCTGGCTGTTAGTGCCCTAGGATATCCCTGAAGGGTGCTCTCAGTCGAAATTGGTTGCCATTGGAAACCATCTTCATCCTCATTGTGTAATTGGAATCCATCCCTTGTTCTGACAAAATTGTGTAGAACACACGTGGCTTTGACAATACTTTCCACCAGATCTATATCCACATCGATGGGTCGGTGAAAGATGCGCCACTTATTTGCCAGGATTCCAAATGTGCTTTCAATGTATCGTCGGGCTGTGGATAAACGTTTGTTAAAGATTTGTTTATCTGGCGATAAGCGTGGGCCTCCATAAGGCTTAAGCAAATTATCTGACAAAGGGAAAGCATCGTCACCGACTATGACATATGAAAACTGCTCACTTGAATTATTGTCGAATGAGCGTGGAGCAGGTATTTGTAAACTACCATCACACATTTTTTTGTAAAGTAACGAATTCTTAAATATTCCTGAATCACTGGATTTTCCATACGATCCAACCTCTATGTATGTGAAGCAATAATTTGCATCACACATCGCAAATAGAACAGTAGAAAAATAATTTTTGAAGTTGTAAAACATTGATCCACTGTTACATGGCTGCTTCATTCTTATATGTTTACCATCAATGGCGCCAATACAATTAGGGAACCCTGCCCACGTTTCAAACCCTTTAGCAATTTCAAGCCATCTATCATTAGTTAAAGGAGGCATGGTGATTTCGCGAAGACATATCCATAATGCGTTGCATACTTCTCTTACAATAACACCAGCAGTACTTTTTCCTACGCGAAAGTTGTTGCGCAGATCAGCTAAAGAACAACCACTTGCAAGATACCTGCAACAAATAATAATAAATTAAATTCATTACTTCTGTGATTAATTACATGAAAATGCATACATCGTGATATTTTGTAATGCTAATAAATTTTGTATTTCAGGAGGCATGTTGCACCGGAAATGGAAGAATGTAAGGGACGCCTTTTCCAGAGACTTGATGGGAAAAAAAAAGAGAAAATCCGGAAGCGGAGTAGGTCCTCAAAAAGCTCCTTATATGTACTCCAACCCATTGCAGTTTTTAAGAGATACAATTCAATGTAGGGAAACTAGCAATTCGATGGAAGGATCGCAAGGATCGCAAGAACCGCAACAACCGGATTCACAACAATCCGGCCCGTCGAACCCAGATACACCTGAAACACCTCGTCCTCCAGGTTCCAAAATAGGAAAGAAAAGATTACATCCTGTCGAAGAACAAATAATTCGTTCTTTGGAAAAAATTGATAAAAGTAGCAATCTTCAAGCTACAGAGAACGACGATAACCGTCATTTTTTGTTATCGTTATTGCCCACTCTTTCAGCACTACCTAAAATGTTAAATACAAAGTGCAGGCTTGAAATTATGCAAGTTTTGGGTAGGTATGAAGAGTATGCACACGCTCGAAGACAATGGGAACCACCAATGCATGCAGCAGTATACCCACAAGTACGTCACCAGCACCAGGTACCGCAGCATTTTATTGACCACGGCCCCGGTTCTGTGAATTCGGCAGTGAATGAATGTGATTTCCCCCGACCGGAAGCCACATCTCCAATTGAATCCCTCGCATCATATGCATCACATTTTTCAGATGAAAATTAATTATTTCAATGAACAAAATACTAATCTTAATTTATTATTAGGTATACTGTTTCTTTAAAAATAAATAGTTATTTGAATGAGTGAGTTTTTTTGTACATACCTCAATGTTATGATGAGCTTTTCTTCAGGTGGTATGCAGCTTCTCATCCTAGTGTCATTTTTTGTAATTTGATCTTTTATAAGCCCCAGTAATTCATCGAAACTGCACATGGACATCCGAGAATAATTGAAAAATTGATCTGGATGATTCCTTAATTCAGAATATAAATTATAAAAATGTCCTTTTTCTTTTCTTTTTTCCACTATTGGATGAATCCATATCTTCCTGTTTCTTGTCCTTCTTTTCCATCGGTAATACAGCAGGGATACCAGGAGCGCCTTTTCAACAGAATTCATTGCACTTCAATTACACACTGTTGCACGAGGAATGGGAATGTTGGGAAGGTTTCACAAGGCTGAAGATGAATCCGCTCTATAATCCGCTTATTAAATCCGCTTATAACATCCGCACTGTCTGGCCACTATGACAAAATCCGACTCGGAGATCGTGTCGGAGAAATAGCTGTGTGTGTCCCAGCCCTTATATAAAAGGACAAGCGGGGTCACCTGTGGTGTAGTGGTTAGCATAGCAACCTACTAAACCCAAGATCGCGGGTTCGCAGCCCGGCAGATGACCTTAGGATTTTTTAAAGGGAGTAAAAAATCCTTAGCTATGCCGTCCTTCGGAAGGGACGTAAAATGGGGGTCCCGAGCCTGTGCGATGTCAGGTACTCGTTAAAGATCCCTATCCTAATTATACCTGGATAGGCAAAATTTAGGACTCCCACCGTAGCATCGTCCGATTAGCCATAGCAGCATAAAGTGACGTTAAACGAAATAAACAAACAAACAAACAAAAGTACAAGCCATTCTTCGTTGGTTATAACGGTACAATGTTATTTAGAGCTAGAAATTGATAATAAAATTGGCTTGATTCAAATAAATTGTTATTAAAAAAGCTATAAATATTTTAATGTGACCTGTGGATCCTAGGGATATTTAATAATCGAACGATATGTGGTTAGCGGCATTCTGCACCAGAGTTTGCAATGGTAAAATTATTAAACCCCGTTGTACCAAATTTTAACTACAAAATCTTCATAATTCTAGGAAGATTTTAAATAGTATAGTTTACTATATTAATAATTTAAATTCACGGTGTTAAGTGGCAGAAGTTTGTCACTCTGTCATTAACTTTTATAGTTAGATAGAAATTAAAATCCAACCAAATGAAATCAATAAAATTATTTTTGCTGCACTAAACATTATTGCATTATCAAAATATCGATTATTTTTTGATATTGTGTTTAAAAAATGGGCGACCTAACCATAGCTTTTGATGAAGGTTTTAAGAAGACTAATATTTTAATGATTTCAAATTCATTTTAATGTTTCAGGTTTATTTAATAAATTGTACCATTGGTGGTGTGAAAGAGCAGTAATATTACCAACAAATACTATAGCAGAGAATATTAACATTATTATTGAAAAAGTAAATTGTGACATAGAGAATATCTCTATTGATAGGGTTGTAAGCATTGATAATGCAGTCCATTATCCGCCAGAGTTTCTTCCTAAAACGTCTCTGTCCATCTAAATTACTAACTCATATTTTAGATTTAAGGATTGGATATCCAATAATGCTTTTGAGTAAATCATTGCAATAATACCGGGTTACAGCTTTGAGTGAAAATATATAGAAATATTGTGAGAAAATAATACTCAACTGCATTATAAGGTTTTTATTGTTAAAAAATAAAACTTCTATTATTAGTTTTAACCTATCTAAGTTCGTTACTTATGAAAGCGGGCGAAGCCGTGACTGGGGATGCTAGTTTATTATGAAAACCTTTCAGTAAACACTGTAGACGGGAGGATGAGCTCACATTTCTATGGGAATTGATTTTACTAGTATACTAGCATTCCCGTCGCGGCTTCGCCCGCCCTCATAACTAAAGATAATTTCAACTAAAAATTAATGTTTTATTTGTTTATCGATAAGATTCTTGTATTTTAGCATGTGGTTCAGCATTATTTCTTCAATGATTTTTTCACGCATAGCAGTAATTATTAATCTAGTTATAATCGCACTGATTAGGCAGTTGGAGATTGCGTAAAAGCACCATTAGACATAAAATTTTTAATTTTAATGTATGAATTTGTAATCAAGTTGGATAAAGACTAAGAAACTCTTGCGGAAAATAAACTGCATTATCAGTGCTTACGACAGAAGGCCCGTGGATCATATTTTTACACACAATATAAAAAAGTAAAGGATCGACATTTTGATTTAGTAATAATTTGTATTCGGCAGAAATAACTTTATTGATTTCATCTGGTTGGATGTTGATTTCGAACTATAAAAGTATATGACAGTGTGGCAAACCTCAGTCCTGCCTCTCAACATTGTACATTTAAATTTTAGTTATTGTAAATTTTACCATTGCAAAACCTTCCTAGAATTATAAAAATTATTTATTTAGATGTCGGTACAGATAGGTTCAGTTTACCATTGTTAACTCTATTGTGGGATGGTGCTATACACAATCGTTCGATTTTCAAGCTTCACTGGGATCCACATATCGCACACCATATTTAAATCTTTTTTAATAATTTTCTTTATAGTTTAATAAGTAAATTTTATCATCGATTTCAAGCTCTTTTGTAACCTCTCGCGTAGAACCTCTCCACCTATCGGTCAATTTTCAAACTTCACTGTTGTCCACATATTTTCTTTTTTTTATAAAAAATAAATGAAAAATCAGTAGATTTTAATATTGGTAAACCTTCTTGGAACTATGAAGATGATGCAGTTAATATTTAGCACAGATTGGTTCAGTAGTATTCGTGGTTAGTGATCACAAACGTAAAATGGCTTGTCCTTTTATATAATAGTATAAGTTATTATTATGGTAAACTTTCTGATTTTAAATCTTTCAAGAACTATAAAGATGATGTAGTTAAAATTTGGTTCAGATAGGTTCATTAGTTTTACTAAAACGCTATTGTCGCTTGCCACATATTTATAGCTTTTTGGATAACAATTTAATTGAATTAAGTAACTTTATTATCAATTTCTAGCTATATTTAACACCGGATCATTGTAACCTCTCTTAAATGGCGCTCGCTTTACTGCACTCCACATATTTATCGCTTTTTAAACAGCTATTTAATAGAAAATATATAAATTTTATTATTGCTAAACCTTCCTTGAACTATGAAGATGATATAGTTATATTTGGTACAGAATAGTTCTATAGTTTTCGCGGTTAGTGATAACGAACGAAAATGGCTTGTCCTTTTATATATAACTTCATCATCCCCCGTCGAGGCTTCGCCTGCTCTCATAAGTGAAGATCTTAGATAATTTTAACTAATAATTATTTTTTTTTTAATATTTATCGATAAAAATCTTGTATTAAAGTGAAGAATTGAAAATTTTATTTTTGATGATATTTTCACGCATAGCAGCCATTATTAACTTGGTTAAATTTAGATTGATTAGGTGTTTGAAGATAACGTAAAGCATAATTAGACATCCAATTTTCAATTTTAATATATGAGTTGGTAATCCAGATGGACAGAGACTATTACGAAACTGCATTATCAGTGCTCACAACTAAAGGTTCAAAGTTCATATTTTTACACACAATATTAAACAGCTGAGGATCGGCATTTTGATTTTTAATAATTTTCATTCGACAGAAATCATTTTATTGATTTGATCTGGTTGGATTTTAATTTCTAACCATAAAAGTATGTCATAGTGTGGCAAAACCCGTTTCTAACACTCAACATTGTACATTTAAATTTTTATTGTTGCTAAACCTAGAATTATGAACATGATGTAGTTAAACTTTGGTATATTTCACTCCATATACCTGTTTTTATAACAATTTAATTGAAAATAAGTAAATTTTATTATCAATGTTCACCTCTATGTAACACTGTACATTTTAACCTTTCATGTAGATTGCAATTGCCGCCATTTTTGAACTTCACTGTTATCCACTTATTATTCATTTTTCAATAAAGAATTAGTTGAAAATCATTAGATTTTACTATTGCTAAACCATCCTATAAAGATGATGTAGTCAAAATTTGGTAGAGATTGGTTCAGTAGTTTTTGGCGGTTAGTGAACACAAACGAAGCATTGCTTGTCCTTTTATATAATAGTATAACCTTATACCGCCATATGTTAGAATCGTATAGAGCTAACAGATAATTGTGACTTGCAGATAATATACAAATAATATTGCGACTATAAATTAAGATATAAGGTATCCTATCTTTTTTGTTGGATCAAACTGCACACGGTGTGCAAATTTGATTAAAATCGGTTCAGTAGTTTAGGTGTTAGCCGGCCCCTAGGCGGCGACACGTAATTTATATATATTAAGATTAGGGTTTGAAAACCAGTTTAAAGCCGCGTTTACACCAAAGTGACAACTAAAAGTTGACAACAAAAAGTTGCTCTTCTCAAATTTTGAGCAAAAAGTGGAAAACTTGTTTCCAACGAATTGGCGCGAAAGGTTTAGATAAGGTGAGGAGTACATGTTTGGTTATTTTTGCGTATATCTTTTAAGTGATGTTTTATTGTAATTAACGATTTCTCTGATAAGGGAATTTTCTGAAATTTTTGGTTTTCCAAAGCTTCTCACTCCATTCCCGATAAACCTCCGAGGCGTCTAAAAAGAAAATGGCCTAGAGAACTTCATGTGTAGAATTTTAGTTGAAATACTACTGATGAGTAGTTTTTTCATGTTATTGTAAACGTTGTTAACACATTTACTAGATGTATATATATTGTACAGTTGTAAATTTCAATAAAAGATGAGTTATATTGTATTTATACTTCCGGTTTTATTCTTGCCAAATAGCGAGCTTCTCCTAGTCTTTTCCATTATTTTCTTTCGTCTGCCACTCTTTGCCATGTTGCTCCTCCACATGTAGTCCTCATTTCTTGATCCCATGGGGAAGGTGGTCGTCCTCTGATTCTTTTGTAATCTCGGGGGTACCAATTTATAATATCCTTGGACCATTTATCGTTTTTGCTCCTTATTAGGTGTCCTGCCCAAGTCCTTATGTGAATTATCTGAGCTATATCTGGGGATTTCGTTTTAAGCCTTATCCACTATATTGATTTTTTGTCCCTCTTTGTGATCGGTAAGGTATAACATTCGATACCCCTTGTAGTTTCCTGATAATTGTTTGATTTATTGGCCAAGTTTCGCAAGAATAAGTTAAAGTTGGCAGGACCGTACTTTTTAACCGTGATTTCTTCTTCATTTCAGGGGGGCTTTGAATCTGAAAAATAGCTTGTTTCTAGGAAGAGCTTTCCAGGCATCAGAACATCTCTTGCTTGTTTCATGTTTCTATCTTCAAGTGATACCGGTTAATGTGACTGTTTGTTTGTTGAATTTTGATAGGGCATAAAACTGCAGAGGTCATCAACGCCCTTTGGTTTGTATCTGTTTATCATTATTATTATTTTTATTTTCTTAATTATTATTGTTATTATTAACTTATATATACATACATATATACATGTATATACACATATATACACATGCACATATTTTATTTAGTTTATTTTTATTTCTTCATATTTGGTTTATGAAACCACCCCTCGACCCCACAGAGCAACCGAGGCGGGCAGCGCCCAGACCCATGGGGGGCCGGCCAAGGGCCAGGGGGCGTCCCCGTCTCCCACGTCAGTTGGTGGCTGTGCTCTTTAGAAGACACGAGGGCTGATCGGAGGATGTGGATAAAAACCATGTTAGCCACCTCATTATATTACAGTTAATGTGACTGCTGTGATATATTTGTGAATATCTTCCGCTCAAATACTTGGATTATTATATTATATTATTTCAATTCTTCCTACCATCATTCCATTTGTATTGGTAACATTGTCACATGTACCAGTGGCATCACTGAGCTACGTGAACTTAAAGTGATGCAGTTTATTGTTGTACAGTGGTTCTTCTTCTTTGAAAAGGTTTTTTCGCTATTCTGTTTCCTTCAACCAAACTCCTCCCTCAGACGGTTCCTCCACTCCTCTCTATCCATCGATCCTTCTTCCGTTAATCCTCGGCCAGCCATACTCTCCGCCACAACATCTTTTCACCTGATGCGAGGCCTACCTCTCCTTCTCCTCCCCTCTGCTTCCCCTTCATAAGCTATTTGGGGATTCTGTACGGTTATGCAACGTTACCCAAAAAACTATTATTTTTAAAGTTTGAGAACGACCGTACAACAACCAACTACTACGCATTTACGTTCACAAAGCTGGCATGTGTTAGTCAATACAGGTTATCTTTTTGGTACTCAGTGTTGTCACTGGTAGACGTAACATTGTTACCGCTACAAATGGAATGATCGTAGAAAGAAAGAAAATGAGTAAAGTGGAATAATATTCCAAGTTATTTGGGCGGAAAATATTCAAAAATATATCACAGTAATCACATCACCTCATTACCGTCAAAATTTAACACATCACTCAGTCCCTCACGCAGTAGCCACTAGGATATGTCGTTATTTAATTGTTATTTGTGACCTAAAATCACTCTTTCAAAGACGAAAGATCTTGTTGGAAAGTATGCACATGAGTTCTCAATTGAAATTTTTAAGGGCGATGGAGACGTTTAATATTGTGATTGTTTTTATAAAGTGGTTTTAACTACTGCATAGGTTTAAGTAACGCAGCTCATAAAAAACAGAAAAGTACCTAAAAATAAAACAAGGTAAGAAGTCTAAAATTTTACAAACTTTTGTTACACAAACTGCCACTGGGTCAGAAAAGTCTGTTTTCGATACCGATTTATGTTGCACTTTGTTTCGAGCTGGCATAACCTTCCATAAAGTAAACCACATTAAGTTTTAAAACGTGTTTTATAATTTTTTTATATTCGCCTTGTATTTTTGGTTTTTAAAAATCTTCGTATTGTCCCCCTTTACAAAACAATTAGGTACTTAAACTTGGGTTTAATTTCATATTTTATCCAATATATTTACATATTTATGTTCATACTTTTCAGTATTTATTGCATGTAATTCACAGGTATGAGGTTAAAGAGCGCACGCGCACACATACCCTCACAAACGCATACGTTACATCATTAGAATGACTGTTCATTCCACACTTGATTAGACTACTATCGAAATTTCAACATGACAATATAAAAAAACCTTTTTTTTTTCAGTTTTAACAATAATGTTTTTAATTATTGTAATCTTAATGTTATTATCGTGTTTATCTTTCATTACCCTTTTTTTTTATTAATTCTTATATAATACCTCTTAGAGATAATGGTGCCATAAAAACGACAAATTTCTATTGATGGTGCGTTTAAAATTAACAAGTTAGATTAACTGCTATTATTTTATAATGATAGTAATGTTTGAATGTGTGTAATGAAGAATTGGTTCAATGACAACTTATTATTGTTTTTAGTTTTGGTTCATGGAAGACTCCGTTTTCTGTAATCCAAGGTTTTTCTTCGGAAACATATTCAGGGTAGTTAAAAAGTAATCATACTAAAAGTTCTGGAGTTTTCGGGTCTGGGAACAAGAAGGGAGGGGGGCGGAAGGTTCCCTCTTCTTTTTCCCCGTTTTGCATTCGTATCTCGAAAACGGTGCGTCGTATGCAAAACATGACTATTTACTAAATTAAACCTAATTAAATCCTCTACAACTTTTATTCTATACAATTTTTTCATATTCTGTACCATTTCCGAGATATACACTTGGCCAATGTGAACATTTTCGAGAATAAAGAATTTCACCTCACGTTTGCTGTTTCTCTACATATTATACATATACGATATACGCTTGGCAAATGTGAAGGACTTTTAGTATGTTTGTTATACCAAGAAAAGTTAAATTTATGTAACTTTTGACAGATTGAAGATAATTTGGCATATATAACTGTTTTTGAAGGAAATTTAATTTTCTACAATATTATTTATGAAGACTTTTGTCGTAGGATCAACGTTGTAGAAGATATGGAGAGAAGTTTAACAGAAAACGTGAAGTGAAAATTTTTTTCGAAAATGTTTACATTTGCAAAGCTTATATCTCAGAAACGGTGCAGAATATGAAAATGTGTATATAATAAAAGTTGCATACTACCGTTTTCGAGATATGAGCGCAAACCAAAAAAAGGGAACTTTCGCGCACCTCCCCTTCCTGTTCCCAAACCCGAAAACTCCAGGACTTTTAGTATGTTTACTTTCTAACTACACTAAACATGTTTCCGAAGTAAAATCTTGGATTACAGAAAACGCACTCTACACCCCATTTCAGGCCTTCAGACAGGCTTATTTTCTTAACCTCTTTGTGTTTTCAAAGAATACATAAATCAATAATTATAAAATATCATTTGACACTAATGATCATAAGAAAGGAATAACAAACACAAGCATAATAAAAACGTATTTATAAAAATCAATTAAATATAAAATCACAGGTTAAAGTGTAATAAATTACTCGTAAAAGGCCATCTTTAGACAACCATGTTACATTTCTTTGTTTTCTTTCTTTTACTTTTCTTTCCAAACATTTCTTCTTGAATTTCGACTAGGCTCTTTCCTTTTGTCTCGATAACTACGAAAGTAGAAAAGAAGAAACCAGTGACACAGACCGCAGCGAAGATCCAATACGTCACAGCAGGTCCCACGGCGTCGTTGATCGGTTGGAAAGCTCTGGTAACTGCGAACGCCAAGAACCATTTGAACCCGGAAGCTATACCTAGTCCAGGGCCTTTTATTTCCGGAGGCAGGATTTCACCAGACATCAACCACGGGATGGGGCCGAAGCCGATGCCGTACATTATGATGAAGACGACAACGGCGATGACAGGAATCGAGCCGAACTGCGTAACATCTGAACCCTTTGTCTTCTCGAAGAAGTAGTAACCAAGGATACCCAAGCAGATGGCCATGACAGTCGAGGAAGTCTGGAGGAGAATCCTGCGCCCGATGTGGTCGATGAGAACAGTAGAGCCTAGAGTTGCTAGCATCTGGGCGACACCGGCGATGATCGTGGAGATGTCAGGTTCGAGGGTACTACCAGCGTCGTGGAAGATACTTTCCATGAAGAAGATCACGACATTGATCCCGCTTAGTTGTTGGAAAAACATGAGCATGAGGCATACGAAAAGCGAAAGGAGACTGGATTTCTTGGAAAGTTCTTTGAAGAAGGCTACCTTCTCGGGTTTCTTCGAATTGATCTCTTCCTCTAAAGCTTCAAGTTCTTTGCGGATGTTGTACTTCTTTCCTCGAAGGCAGATCAAAGCGTCCTCGGCTTCGTCCCTGCGTCCCTTCTGCATGAGGTAGATAGGACTTTCAGGAGCTTTGAAGAACAGGACAATGAAGATGATGTTGAGGATTCCACAAAACAAAGGAAGTTCCGTGTAAGGAAATATGGCTCCTATTATGTAAGTGTACATTACTCCATTGACCAACATCAATTGAAACATGGATCCGAGGGTACCTGCAAAATAGAAATCATAATATGACTTTTTTTTAAAAATAATAAATCTTCTATTCAGATAGTATTACAAATTTTCTAAATAAACTTTTTATTTGAATAATTACAAGCTGCCTCACTCAAGGGCAATGAGTAATATTGATGAAAGACACTCATTCACACAATATGTACAATGATAAGAAAACCAAAATAAACAGCTTTACTTATTATAAACAAGAGAAAAAAAAAAAAAAAATAAAATATATATATATATATAGAAATAAAATAATATATATAAGAAATAGAATAGAATAAATGATAATATAAAAGGTAATGATTTTTTTAAACTAATAAATAAAAAATAAAAAAATTAAGAAAGAAAAGAAAGAATTAAAAAAGAAAAGAAAGAACATAACTACATTCATACTCTATATACAAAATTTACAAACATTCCAGGGAAGACCACGATCCAAGCTCGCCCCCCTTAAGGAGGGCAAGCCGGACACAGAGAGTTCCCAGCGCTGTTCTATCAGCTGCGTCACTAGTAAAATCCAGTGGAGGCTGAGAGAGAGCGTAATAGCACAGTCGCACATGGACTTGAGTGGAGAAGCTGGCCATTGCCAGAACTCCAATATTAAATATTACAATAAGTCTCTGGGCCATTGCCGTTTTAATCTGCGAGGTGGGTTATAAGGATGCGTGAAATGGATAATGAATGAGCCAGAGGGTTAGGATGGTTGGAAAGATTTTGATGGAATTTGGAGAATTTAACAGGTATCTGATCAAGGACAAAAGGTATATTGAGATCATTATGTAGGGTTTTGTTGGAGACATAATATGGAGCATTTAGGATAGTACGAAGGACTTTGGATTGGAAGGATTGAACGCGTTTGATATTCGATTGTTTTGCTGTCCCCCACAGTTCAAGTCCGTAGGTCCAGATAGGTTTAATGATGGTTTTGTATATGAGGAGTTTATTTTCAATGGAGAGTTGGGATGTTCTATTTAGTAGTCTGTACAATTGGCTGAAGCGTCTAGTATTACAATATGCCTCAAATAGGGCAATAAGTAATATGGATGACTTCATGGACCCATTCACACAATATGTAAAATGAGAATAAATTAAACGGAAAAAAAAAAAATAACCCCATAATATATCGCTCATGGGCTGTAATAGTGGCACAAATCAAAAAATCGTTTTTTGAGATAAGTGGGTTTAAAATTTTCATTGCTAAGGAAAGTGCATAGGAAATGCTTTAGTTTGCTTGAACGAAATTACCTTCAAGTTATACCTTCTCTCGTTCTACCTTCTCGCAATGAAAACTTTAAACCCACATATGAAATGAAATGAAAAAATAAACTTTATTCCAGTTAATTTTAACATTACATTACAGTTAATTTTTCATAGTCAACCGAGGCGCCCGAATCTACAATAGCAACTTTATTCCAGTTACTTTAAAATTAAACGGACATACAAACAAAATTTCTAATAAATTATTATATTTAGGCATTTACTTTGACAGACATATGACATTTTCTGCCCATTTTGAAAAGAAACTTAAAACTGTACGGACAAAATCATACAAACTTTATCACCTATTGCTATCAAGGAGTCTTTCACTACGGCTCAAGCTAATAATTTATAAATGCGTTTTGAGGCCGGCATTACTCTATGGAGCACCATCTATGTTCCTTCATCTGTCAAAGACAATGACAAAACGGTTAGAATCATTTCAAAATGGAATTATTAGAAAAATAGTAAAGGGAACGGCATTCGAAAAGAAAAAGTCAAAATTAATAACTAAAGAGCTTCAATTACTGACAATAAAAGAAATTATAAATCTAAAACATTTAAATTTTCAATCAAAATTACCATTGTCCGGGAATAACTTGTTCAATAAAGTTATAGAAAGTCCAGCTCCCCAACGTTGGCAGAAATATATTACCATGCGTGAATAAATTTAAGTTTTAATTTTAGTTTAACTTGTTAGGTTAGGCCGGCTCAAATAAAAGATGAACCCCCATCATCTAATAATAAATAAATTAAATCAAAAATTTTCAAACCTATATTTATCACTTATAAATTCCTTAAAATGTAATCTAGTTACAGTACAAGGAGAAAAATAAATAAATAAAATATTATGCATAACAAAACTAATAAAAATGAGGGGCTTAAAAAAAGAAAAAAAAAAAAACAACTTTATTCTGGGACTTACAGTTCCCTAAGAATAATAAGTATGCACAGTTACACACATTTTTGACAGGAAAAAAAATTAAATTAAATTAAAAAAAAATATGAAATAATAATAATAACAAAAATACAATCTTATATATATGTACATATAGAAGAGAGAAAAAAAGTATTTCCAAGTATTTATTTAATTACTTACATATTTGCGGAAGACTGATTGTCTAAAATGAAAAGAACTAAATTATTTTTAAAGGAAGTTATGGAAGCTGCTTTACGAAAGAAGTGGGTAGGGAATTCCAGAAGGAGGTAGCACGAATGATGAAGGATTTGTCAAAAGAAGCAGTTTTATGTGAGAGGGTTAAAAGGTTGGGATCTAGTGTTTAGGAGGTGGATAGAAGAGCGCAGAGTTAATATTACAAGAATATAGGAAGGTTTTTTGGTTTTAGATAGTGCAATAGGAAAGTACCCAGAAAGTATTGCCGTCGGAGTTTTGGAAAAACCACCCAAGCTCTGAATATTGGCAAGTAACGTGACATACTTATCTCAAAAAATGATTTTTTGATTTGTGCCACTATTGTAGCCAATGAGTGATATAATACAGTAAATAAAGTGAAAAATAAAATAAATAAATAAAGAACCTCAAACTATACAACAAATAAAGTGAAAAAAAATACAATAAAAAAATAAAAAAAAAAAAAAAAAAACTATAAAAAATAATAATAGTAAAAAACAAAAATAGGATTAAATTAAATAATAATTATTGAAATAGTACTGTATTTAAAAAAAATCTGATTGATGATTATTAGAAACAATCCACATTACTAAATTTATTTATATAGAAATAATCAATTTATACACGTCAACTAAAAGTTTATCAATTCAAATATGCTGTTTATATTGTTTGATAATAGTGTAAATCTTATCAAGGTTGAAGTTGTAATCTGAGGAGCGTTATCAATAAAAACACTTATCCATCATTGGATAATCTTATAGCTGTCATTGATTGAGTCATTATTGAATGAAACTGAGTATTTTAACGATTTCACATTTTAGCTTGAAATAATAATTTTAATAGTTTCTTAGGAAACTCATTATATATCTATATCTATACTATTATATAAAAAGAGAATCCATTTTTCCTTTTTGATCACTAACCACGAAAATTATTGAACCAATCTGTACCAAATTTTAACCATACGTGTTTATAGATCCAATAATGTTTAGCAATAATAAAATCTACTGATTTTCAATTAATTTGTTGTTAAAACAGTGATAGTATTTACATATTGAGTCAATACTGGATAATATCTATAGTGGAAAGATGGGATTTTATGAAGATATCAAGACAACCCACGGTCCTGAATCAGTTACAGCGATGAAGGAACTCCAGAAAGCCAACAGGAAATTAGCAAGCGTGAAGATTACTAGGACATGGGGTCACCTGTGGTGTAGTGGTTAGCATAGCTAGCATAGTTAGCATAGCTTAGACCTCCTTTAAAGGGAGTAAAAAATCCTTAGCTGTGCCATCCTGCGGAAGGGACGTAAAATGGGGGTCCCGAGCCTGTGCGATGTCAGGTACTCGTTAAAGATCCCTATCCTAATTATACCTGGATAGGCAAAATTTAGGACTCCCACCGTAGCATCGTCCGATTAGCCATAGCAGCATAAAGTGACGTTAAACGAAATAAACAATAATACTAGGACATTCCTACTAAGATGTATGGCATGATTATGAGAACAATATAGTCTCGAAACGTCGCCAAAATAGTTGTGTATTTATTGACTGAACCTCAAGAACCTTACTAAACATTTAATAGTAACAGTCAAGAAATTTATCCATATTTACATACCGAGTCAATATTGGAAAATATCTATAGCGGAAAAATGGGATTTTATGAAGATATCAAGACAACCCACGGTCCTGAAGCGTTACAGTGATGAAGGAACTCCAGAAAGCCTACAGGAAATTAGCAAGCATGAAGAATACTAGGACATTCCTACTAACAATAAGATGCAGGGCATGATTATGAGAACAATATAGTCTCGAAACGTCGTCAAAATATATATATATATATATATATATATATCCATATATATATATATATATATATTATATATTATTTTTTTTTTTTTTTTTTTTTTTTTTTATTGTGATGGAATGAGGAAAATCTTGCATAAGACGGGAGTGGACCGTGTGAGAGGCCACAACAGTGTGAGATTCTTACTGACTAAAAACCACCTCCCTATTCTTCTTCACCACCCCGCGGAACTGCTGTCAAGCATTACTTCACGGGGGGGGGGGCTGGCTATGTGCCTACTTTATATTTTAGTGCTGCTAATTATTGAGGCACTAGGAGGCCTCGTCTTTCCCGCTCCTGTTGACGTAGCTTTCTGCAGATGTTAGCTGCGTAATTTGCAACGGCATTTCAGTTTTCATCGGCAGAAGTCATCTGGCTAACCAGGTTTTCTGGCACCAACTGATGGCCAAGCCTCCTGGCTAGATCTTCTCTCTCTTTTGCAAATTTGGAGCAACAGAAGAATACATGTTCTACTGTTTCCTCAAGGTTTGTGCAATTGGGGCAAGATGATTCATTTTCAAGTTTGAACCGGAACAAATAGGCGCTGAAACACCCATGTCCAGTAAGGAGTTGGGTGAGGTAATGATCAACCTCCCCATGTTTCCGGGCTATCCATGTCGCAATATCTGGTATCAAACAGTGGGTCCATCTTCCAGAAGATGATGAATCCCAGCGTATTTGCCATCTTTGTAAAGTATCTTTTCTCTCCTCCTTGGTGATTGAGGGCCAATAAGCACCCGGTTCCTCTCGTTTTCGGCGGTAGATCCGGTTGTGTCCATCCTCCAGAAGGTCAATGGGCGGTATGCCAGCTATAACATACACTGCATCATATGAAACAGTGCGAAATGGTCTAGTGACACGAATGGCACTTCTTCGGTGTGACACGAGTGGCACTTCTTCACGCTATTCTATATGAAAGGTGACAAAGGAACGGTGTTATATAAAGCTTAAAACTGATAATAACATTTACTTATATTAAATTCAATTATTAAAAAAAATAATTAAAGTATGTGGTGCGACATTTGGATACCAGTGAAGTTAAAAATCGACCAATATGTGGTTAGCACTATCCTGCAATGTTGTTTACAACGGTAAAACTACTGAATCCATCTGTACCGAATTTTAACTACGTCATCTTCTACGTCAGTTCTAGAAAGGTTTAACAGTACCTTAAAACGGCGTGACGTTGCACCATTTTTGTTGAACTTCATTCTTTAACTACCTATTAATAATGTTTAAAATGCATGTATTAAAATATTTGCTTTGAATAATAAGCTTAAAAATGTTGTTGATTCATCGGATAATCTTGGAATCGCAAAATTTACAAAACTTTTAATTAATTTTATTGTTTTTAAATTTTGGTTCAAAGTCAACCGGATGCCCGTGACTTCGCACCACCATATTTTTTTCAATTAAAAAAGCATTAGGAACGTATTATAATCTGGAACAAAGTCAAAGCTTGACAGTAGTTATGAGATGCAAGTCATTTCCTAATAATGTTTGGAGATTAGCCTAGTGATTTTTTTCTCTGTTTGTAAGGATTTTGTTAAAGGAAACGATTTTAAATCATAATGTTTTCATTGAAATGAGAAAGAAAAGCGCACGATGTTTAAAGGATTATTGAAGAACGGATTATTGAAGAACGTTTAAAGGATTATTGAAATGATATTTAGGGAACCATATCAGCAATAATTTTTTATAAAATGTACTAAACAAAACAGAATATTTGAACAAGAAAAGTCAACTTGATTATTAAACTAGAAAGCTGACTAAAAAGGTGACAACAAAAAAATTAGTGTATGAAAGTAAATAGAAACTTAACTTATTTCTAAACCTTTTAACAAAAATAATACACCTATAATTATCATTAACGAGTGTCACAGACTTTTTTTTATGGAGAAATATTTACGAATACACCTAATAATGTGAAGTGTAAGAAATACACCTGTTGAAACAGAACAATCAAGATACTGTTATGAAACACGAGAGGTAACTAGGATCAGCGTGAAAATTCCTTAGACCCAATCATTATTGTCATAAGTAAGAAATATATGAAAGACACCGACATATGTAAATGTGACGGAAAGACACTACAGGACTTTCCTCACCTTCTTTTTAGTTGTCCACTTTATGACAGGGAAAGATTTCTATTAGTTCGCAGCATAATATTAGGTGGAGGAACTTGGCCGGAATCTCAGACTGCAATTTTTAATAAATATTACATACCATTCAAAAAATTCATAAATTCAATTAATTTTGATAAATTGAAATAAAAAAAAAAAAAAAAAAAAAAAAAAAAAAAAATGCAACTATAATAATTCATGAATCTTGTTTGAGAAGGCATCTATGGTTCGATGTGCGCCGATTCATCTATGAGCTTACTATTGCTCTATTTCTCCCTTCTTATATTTCTTTATTTTATATATTCTATATATATATATATATATATATATATATATATATATATATATATATATATATATATATATATATAAAGGGGGTTGGACACCAGAGGCACAATTTTTAACAGCCCCATTCAGATATTGGCGTATGCGGATGACGTAGTTATTGCAGCTCACTCTATGCGATACTTAAGGGAAGCTGAACAGAAAATGAACAGAGAAGCTAAAAGAATGGGATTGCATATGAACGAGGATAAATCCAAAATAATAGTATTTAGAAGAAAAAAACTTGCTCGTCCACAGCATTTTTATTATATGGAAGGCTATATCCTCGAAACCGTCACAAGTTTCCAATATTTAGGCGCCTGGATTAACGAACACCTCGATGAAAATGAGGAAATTGAAAGTCGGATAATATCAGCCAACAGAGCTTTCTTCTCCATACAAAGCATTATCAAGAGTAGACTCACCAGCCTCGCAACCAAGATAAGACTGTACAAGACTCTAGTGCGACCGGTAGCCTCGTATGCCTGCGAAACATGGACTATTAATAAATCAGTAGCGACAAAACTGGACTGTTTCGAAAGGAAAGTACTGAGGCGTATATTTGGTCCGATAAAGGATAACGGTATGTAGCGGCGAAGGAAGAACCGGGAGCTACCATATACGATGGTATGGTGACTTGCCATTGACGATATACATAAGAATTCAACGGCTAAAATGGAAGGGGCATGTATACCGGATGGGTGAGAATAGAATATGCCGAAAATTGTTATGGGATAGACCGGATGAAGTGAGACCTCGTGGAAGACCGAAGAGAAGATGGTTCGATGGCGTCTCCGAGGACTTAAAAGTTTCTGAAATATATTTAAGGCGAGCAGCTGATCGGGACGACTGGAGGAGGGCTGTGGAGCAGGCCAAGGTCATGCGTCTGTCGCGCCAAAAAAAAAAAAAAAAAAAAAAAAAAAAAAAAAAAAAAAAAAAAAAAAAAAAAAAAAAAAAAAAAAAAAATATAAAAAAAAAAATATATATATATAAAAATATATATATGTATTTTTTTTTTTTTTTTTTTTTTTTTCTTTTTTATTTTATTTGTTTTATTTTATTATTTTTATTTTATTTATTTCGTATTATTATTATTATTATTTTTTAATTATTTCGTATTATTATTATTTTTTATTTTATTATTTCGTATTTATTATTATTATAATTTTTTTATTTACTACTGTGTATACCTATGTATTTATAAAGCTATAAAATCAATTGTACTAAAAAAAAAAAAAAAAAAAAAAAAAAAAATGTAACATAACCAAACGTGTAATATGCCTCGCAAGGCAATGGCACACGTTTTAAATAAATTGCCTCTTCATAGGGTTACTATGAGGAGGAAAAAAGGAAAAAAAAAAAAAAAAAAAATTAAGAAATATAAAATATCCCCCATTTAGACAACAGCAAGATACTTTTTCTTCAACTGAAAGTTTTTAGTGAACTTGGTGCAATGTTAACTAAACTGGTGGAAAGCCAGGCCGTTTTATGGTATTTAAATTTACAATAATAGAAATATAAATGTACTATGTTGAGTGGGAGAAACGAGGTATGCCATACTGCCATATTGGTTTATTGGTACAAATTAAAACCCAACCATATGAAATGAATACAATTATTTCTGCCGAATAAAAATTATCCTCAAATCAAAATGTCGATTCTTCGCTTGTTGATGTGTGTAAAAATATGATTCATGGACTTTTAGCTGTAACCACTGACAATTCAGTCCACTATTCGCAAGTTTTGAACTGATAAATTAAAATTAATAATTGGATGTCTAATTATGCTTTTACGTGATCTTCAAATACCTAATCAGTTCAATTTTAACCAGCTTAAAAATTAGTGCTACGTATAAAAATATGATTGAATAAATAATGCTTAGTTGCATACTTCAATACAAGTTTTTTATCGATAAACAAATAATATTCCAATTATTAATTAAATTTATTTAAATTCTTTACTTATGAGAGCCGCGAAGGAGGATGCTAGTTTAATATAAAAAAAGTGAAAAGTCACTCTGTGCCGTATAATGAATTTACTTTAACAAACTGAGGATTATTTTTTTTTTCTTTTTCTTTTTAATTTTTGCTATTTATTGAATTCTACAACTGCTTACAATAAAATCAAAATACATCTTGGAAATGTAAATATGATGTTCGTAATGACATGTCAATTAATTGTAAAGGAATTACCCACTGGTAGCACTTCAAAAAAAGTTTTATATTAGGAGGCCCCGTGGCCATCTTCTTTTCAGATGCCTCGGAAAGTTATCTGGAATAAAATTGGAAACAAGTTGAGATACTCATGGATTTGAATGGTTATAAAGTTTACTAAGGAAGGATATGTGTCTGGTTTGGGCTAAATAAACAGTATATGGAACATCAAGATCTTTATGGTTGAGTTTGTTTGTAACATAATGAGAAGCATTGAGGATTTTACGGAGGATTTTGGATTGTTAGGATGATTTAAAAGACAAGAATTACTGTCATATAAACTAGTCTTTTATAATTAATCGGCATCTTACAGCGTTTGTTTGGTGAATGTTTAAGAAGTCGAAAACTGAGAGAATTTTCTTGTAATTGTAGTCTATTATCTGGATTCCAAGTTTTTTTTATTATTCAAATTTTAAAACTGCTCCCTTGATAAGTTGGAATGTTTAGTATTCACATCAGCTGAGGCGATAGATATTGATATCTAGATGGCTGTGATTGCTTCCAATGAAGGGCAATAACTATCTCAGTAATTTATTATCGATGGGCTGTCAGAAGTAGCATTGAGAGAACTAGAAATAGTATGAAGAGAAAATAAAGACCAACACATTCTCTTGAATTAATTAAAGTATTTACTGGAAATATTGGGTTGTTTCACATGAAATGTCCGATTTTATAATATTTGAAATACATAGAGGATTTTGCGAGTCTCTGTTGTTGAAAAAGCTCGATACATGGGTACCTCACGATCTCACTGAGCAACAGCAATTGAAACGTCTTGAGACCTGCGTTTCGTTGCTTGCTAGGCAAAAAACCGACCCTTTCCTTGAAAGAATAATAACTTGCGACAAAAAATGGATTGCTTATGACAATCAGCGTCGGTCAGGGCAGTGGTTAGACATCGACGAAAGCCAAATTTGCACCTGAAAAAATTGATGGTTACAGTATGGTGGTCCATGGCTGGAATCATACATTATTCCTTTTTGCCTAGAGGTGAGGCCATTACCTCTACAACCTACTGCAATGAAATTGGCCAAATGCACGAAAAAATATTGAAAAAACAACCTGGATTGGTAAATCGGAAGGGCCCTATACTCATACACGACAACGCTAGACCCCACGTTTCAAAACTTAAAAAAAAAAAATTGAAAGAGCTGGGGTACGAAGTTCTTCCGCACCCACCATATTCTCCCGACTTGTCTCCAACAGATTATCACCTTTTCAGGAATTTAGACAACTTCTGCAGAGGAAAAATTTTTGCAAATGATGCTGAAATCAAAAGTGCGTTTTCAGATTTTGTTTCACTTCAAAGCTCAGAGTTTTTCAAATCCGGGATAAAAAAGTTGTTGTCACGTTGGGAAAAACGTGTAGAAAAAGAAGGTAAATACTTCGAATAAAATTATATTGTTTTCATATTGTATTTGTACTATAATCCCTATACCTTGAAAACGGACATTTCATGTGAAACAATCCAATACATTTATTTTCAAATTCCTTCGATATTAGTATGTATCATTAGCTTATTCAAATATCAGATCATGGACATTCTCTGTTGTTAACTCGTTCTGTCTCAATGCTTTAGATTTTTTATTGTTGTTATATGACTTGATGGCTTTACCAAAACATTTAACCGAAATCGACAGTTGGGCACAATATCTACACAATTCTTCCAGCTGTGATCCCTAAAATGAAACTGTAAGAGTTAAAGAATAATTTTTTATTTTTTTTTTTTTTTTTTAACATAATAACTTTATTCACAACTGTACACAATGGACAACCAGTGAATGTGAAATTACATTGATACAACAGACATGATCAGGCATGAGGGAGTCAGCACCCAGTGGTACAATCTCCAGGCGTGAAACTAAATTATTAGCGATTAGACTAGGAGATCCCTCATCCACTTCCTTTTCAGCCTCCGTTGAGTTATGTCTGGTATCTGTACTGTTGCCATATTATGTATCTGTTTGTTAGTGTGTCCACGTAGTTTCTCATGAAATTGTCGATAAAGTTTATGAATATGGCTCTTAACTGTCGGAATACGTAAGTCTGTATGTAGTATATCGTTTGACACATAAGGAGGGGAGTCTGTTATCAGTCTTAGGAATTTAGATTGAAATGTCTGTATTTTCTGAATATGTGTTCTTTTGGCCGGTCCATAAATTTGTGATGCATACGTCCAGATGGGTTTAATCAAGTAACTGTAAATGTTAAGCTTTTGTTTTAAAGGTAGTTTTGAGCGTCTGTGAAGTACTGAGTATAGAAGTCGCAGTCTTAACTGTAACGTCTGTTTTTTTGTCTTGACGTGTGGGCCCCATGTCAGTCTTCTATCAAGCGTAAGTCCTAAGTATGTCACTTTTTCAGTTTGATGTAAAGGTTGGTTGTCAATGTAAACAGGCGGGCAGGTCTTGCGTCGTAGTGTAAAGTAATGATGAAGGGATCTTTGTCATAATTAGGAAAGTTTTGATTACTTTCACTTCGATTTCTTTTTCGACAAACCCTCAATAAAAGACTGTTTGTTACTTTTATATCAACTTTACATAAACGTTCAACTCGTTGAGGTTTGTGTTAGAAGTGTTAAGGTGGCTTGTGTAGGAAGAGAGAAATAATTTTGATACATACTTTCTCACAAAAACTTCGACAAGGAAATCCGCTGACACCTGTCAAATCCGAATATTTAGGTATAAAATTTTCGACATGGGTTAAAATCCAAACATTTTCTACCGGCCATAACAACTGTGTTCAACCGATTGCAAAGTAATAGCAGAAACGGCGAACCCTCAGATATTTCATAACAACCTCCGGATTGGGCTAAACTATGTAGTTTAAGGCTTCTAGATGACCTTAAAATTTTGACTGTTACTTTTGACAGCCCCTTGCCTTCTAAAATCCTACAAAATTTTAAAGGTAAAAAAAAATTTTTTTGATTTCGACAAAATTATGTTTCTACATGAACTTAATACATTTTTTGTTAAAACTTTTCCTCACCTATATTATATAATAGAACGTAGAACGTTCAACAAATGATGCACTCTGAATACTTATACTTATTAAAAAAACACTATGGAGGAAAAATTTTTTTAACAAAAAAACTGTACACCCACAAATTTTTTAGAAGCGGAATAGCAAAAAAAATGTAAATAATTTGCAACATAAACAAAACATAAATTCCAAAATGGATAAAAAGCAGAATGTATGCTGATTCTAGTGATGACTTCCAAGTCAAAAAGGATTTTATAAATAAGACTCGTTACACAATCGCCCTGGTACGTCAATAGCATAATATTGCACACAGACTTAATCATGGTACAAGTTCACATCTATACTCCATACTAGGGTTGGGCGATAGTAGATTGTTACTATCGATAGTGTCGACTATCGATAGATCTTTTTCTACCCATACTAGGGTTGGCGATTAAGTTTTCGAAAGTGTCGACTCACGGAATTATGCTGATCTGTCTCTGTCCAGTGTCGAGATATTTTGAAATTGATTTTGGAATTCCTAGAGCTTAAGGGTTCACTCAATGATTAAGCCAAAGGGAAGCAGAAATGCTAGTTTTTCTTTCGGGAAATATATGTACTAAGGAGTACACTTGACTCTTGAAATTAACTATTTCGTTATTTTGTATTATTATTGTAATAATTTTTTTCTCTCATCTTTATGATATAATCTTATAATCTATAATCCTTCAAATTTCAAATAGTTAGTAAATAATTGAATTTAACTAAATTAGTTGAAATCTTTTATTGAATAGCTTTGGAAAAAAAGGAAGCAACTATCGAAAAAATATCGATAGCAATCGATAGTTCTCAACCAATAGTATCGGCCTATCGATAGTGCTAACTATCGACTATCGCCCAACTCTACTCCATACAAAGAATTTGATGACAGATTCTACGGACATATCAACAACTTACTACAAACTATGGCCTCCAGAAGCTTGCCAGAGAATACCCGAAGAAGTCTAAAAGGAGTTGGTTTAGGGATCTAATCCATTAAAAGTAATTAAATATCATGTTGACAGTAAGTACCGCTGGGTGCTGACCTCATGGTCTGACATGCCAGTTGTCTTATATCATGAATACATTTGCTTATAGTCACGGGATAAGTGACATGTGTAGATTTTAAAATGAAAGAAAATATATATATATATATATATATAATATAGTATATATTTCAGCCGATTTTGCCATTTTGGGTGTCATTTTACATGAAAAAAATGTATATACTTCCAAATAATTTTTTTTTAAAACTGTCGGATATTAAACAAAAGCAATGCTAAAGGATATTAAACTATGAAAAATTAATTTGACTATTATATCTGGTATCCAATAAAATTATTTGATACAATACAATATTTTAAATTCCAAAGTTAGGGTCGCTGGAGAAGAACTGGAGATGGTTGGAGAGCAGGCTATATCCTGAAAAGAAACTTTATTGGATACAGTTCATACCCTGAGAGTTTCGTTTCAAAATTTCAAAAACTGTGGAAAAAAAAAGGGGATGGCCTTCGAATATTGAACACCCTGTATATTCCAATTTGCCTCTAACACTTCAAAATTTACCCCAATTTTAATGTTTTCTGGTAAAATGTGGTATTTAGCAGTGGTCTTATTTCTTGAAACTCAATACCTTCTGTAAATCTATACTTACACAACGCCAAACTATAAAAATATATTATTACCTCCATTTTATTGTATTGCTTCATTTCTCATTTTAAAAGGAAATAAACAAAAAGAGAACGTGACTGCTCAGAAAGCTCCCGGCATTAATTCAACTCAATTACTCAACATTAGATTATAGTTTGTAGTTCCGTCAGTATTTTATTGTCTTCACTAGCGGATATCCGTTTTAACACTTATTATTATTATACGTCAGAGTCGGTGCACAATGACTTCAATCTACTCTTGAGAATAAATATTTGTTTAGGCAAAGACATAATTATTATTTCTTAGTAGAAGATTAAACCCAAAGAATTTAAATATCTTTATGACGTTCTAAATATGTTACGATAGTGTTTGCTTAAAAGTAAAGCTTTAGTGTTTCATGGGAAAACCGTCTTAAAACTACAAATGTTTATATTTATTTCGTAACTAATAAACTGAAGGCAATGGGAATTTGAGTGAATAGTAAAAAAAAAACATGGCGATCAAAATCATAGTAAATTTTAAACATAGCTACCCAACACGCGGCTTCACAGTCCTGATATCTTTCAGAAGTCATTTTCAATTTGCCTCCATGTTGATGCTAGCATCAACATGTTTTATTTCTTGTCTTACATTTTAACCCTACAAGGCCCCCAGTACCTTATGCGGTACAACCATTTTTATCGTTCCTAAAGCTAAAAAAATATTAGTGCTGACATCTAATGAGATCTCGACAGAAGCGTCTTTTTTCTATTGACTCTTCTCTAATGAATAAAAGTGTTACAAAAGTCAACAAGATTAATTTCTGCATGGATTTGGTGTTTTATATGTTTATATTTTTTGTATCAATTTAAGTGAGAAATGTTCAGTTTTCATATTTTGTGAATGAATTCTTTGCCGTCCATATTACATATTACGTATGTATTATGAATTCAATAAAACACACCGATCTAAAAATAAATCTGAAAAGTATATCACAACTTTCATATTTTTTTATTTCCACTTCCCTTGAGAAAATATAGCAGAAATTAACATCATAAATTTCAACACGGATTCTGTTTTGTACAGGGTGAGTATCTCTTAGTGTAAAAACAAAAAATTGGGTGAAACTAGATCAAAAATGCCGCAGACCTTACCTTTCTATTCCAATCCGTTGCAGATGTACGATAAATCAAAGACTTTTTTTTAGGAAACCACGTTTTTTTCCCATAAAAGCTGTAATATCTCCACTTTGTTTAAATATTTTTCAAATGTTGACCACATTTTCGGATTTAGCATTAAATTTTCTATAATAGCTGAGTACCTGTAACCTTGAATTTTACAAACTTGGTATCTAAAGAACAGCTTCTGATCTTCACCTTCTTTCGGGAAGTCACAATGACGTATTTACTTCAACGCTCACCGTTTTTCAAGAAAACTATCCACAAAACGTCAAATCTCATAAAAACTTGCAAATTTAATCAGCTTTCAATGGTTCTGTTTCAATTTCATTGAGAAATTCACTTTTGAAACCGAAAAAACATGGTGTTCTCATTTGGCATACAAATCAGTTACTTGGGTAAATAAAACATTATGACAATCCCTTAATGGAAATGTGCATTTTAAACGTAATAAACTCTTCATTGGAATAAAAAGCAAAGAAAAAAATTATTGTTTAATAGAAAATAAAGGAAAACTGTCAATAAAGCGACACTAGATCAGAGGATCTTATGTTATTACATTTGTTTATTTATTACTATAATTTAGGATTTATTTTATTATATTTTCAATGTAAGGTTTAAAACTCAACGATAACGAATATAAACCTCAATTTTGGTATTAGCTTCTGAATGCAGATGATATTAAAGAATACTACTTTTTGAGGTTGAAAAATATTTAAACAAAGTGGAGATATTACAGCTTTTATAGAAAAAAAACCTGGTTTCCTCAAAAAAGTCTTTGATTTATCGTACTTTTGCAACAGATTGGAATAGAAAGGTAAGGTGAACGGCATTTTGCTACATTTTTGATCTAGTTTCACCCATTTTTTTTTTTTTTTACACTAAGCGATACTCACCCTGTATATTTGTAATTTGTTATTTACGCTTTGCTAACATCAGAAAGTTTATCAAGAGTTAAAATTACTTGTGATTTAGCATTATATTAGTTCTGGTTTAATATAATATTAATTCAACATTGATTTAATGTTTATATTTTGATATTTCCACTTCATTATTTTCTTATTTCTAAGGTAAAGATAAGTTAATTCTAGTTTAAACATGGGTTTAGAGTTTCTTCGTAAGTGAAGGAGTATAATCTTTTCCCTCGAAAAAAAAAATAATAATAATAAAAAAAAAGGAGGCTCCTAGGGTTTAAACAAATTTTATGTATATAATCTATGTAGCAAAGGTTTGAAACTACAAGCACTAATTCCCGGTTAATTGAAGTAGTCTACTCAAGATAAAACTTTATTACTCTCATGTTTTACGACATAGCGTAGTCAACATCGTTTTCACCCACTTTCCCAAATGCGTAGTGAGAGCCTCATAATACTAGATCAAGATTAATAGGAAATTCCTTCTGCAAATTGTTCCTTTATGTAGAACTCCCTTAAAATGAACCATGTACAGAAAAGAGTGAGGAGTCATATTTTTGTATTAAAGGAAAAAGGAAATTAAAAAAAAAATCAATTTCTCCTTTACTGGGAATAAAAATATCTAGAATCTATTCCTTATATGGGGTCACCTGTGGTGTAGTGGTTAGCATAGCAACCTACTAAACCCAAGATCGCGGGTTCGCAGCCCGGAAGATGACCTTAGGATTTTTTAAAGGGAGTAAAAAATCCTTAGCTATGCCGTCCTTCGGAAGGGACGTAAAATGGGGGACCCGAGCCTGTGCGATGTCAGGTACTCGTTAAAGATCCCTATTCTAATTATACCTGGATAGGCAAAATTTAGGACTCTCACTGTAGCATCGTCCAATTAGCCATAGCAGCATAAAGTGACGTTAAACGAAAGAAACAAACAATATTCCTAATATGATTAGGAAATTTCTATCAGAGCAACACCAACAATATTTTTTGTCAAAGAAGATCCAATACTTAAAAAATGTAGGCAAAACGTCGAAAGGGAAGGCCGAAAAGAAGATGGCTGAGTGATGCCATCGATGATCTTGAACGGCTGAGAGTGACTGGAGGAAGGTAGCTATGGATAGGGATGTCTGGGGGGCTGTTGTTCATCAAGCCAAGGGTCACCCTGTTCTGTACAGCTACAGAAGAAGAAGGTAAAACGTAACTTTTTTCATTAAAAGCAATATAGCTCCTAAACGCCTAAATAAATTAAGGCTTAGCGAACCCGAAGGTTCGATGCCGACACCACCAACCGTCGACCGCACACTTCCCTCCAATCCACTCCTCCAAAACCTAAATCCCCCAGGTCGGCCCTAAAGCAATCCTCCTATCTTCGTCTCGGTCTATCCCTCGGTCGTTTACCCGACGGCTCATAACTGATTACTTTTTTCGAAATTCGATCATTATTAAACCCAACGACTTTACATGCCCATTTTAACCGTCGCACAAGCTATTACTTGAACTATATTTGCTGGATATAATTCGCCCAGTTCCGCATTGTGAAGCCTTCTAAATTCTCCTGTTTCTTCATCCTTTTTAGGGCCAAATATTCTACACAGTACTTTATTTTCGAAAAC
Organism: Euschistus heros; assembly: GCA_003667255.2. Lineage (NCBI taxonomy): Eukaryota > Metazoa > Arthropoda > Insecta > Hemiptera > Pentatomidae > Euschistus > Euschistus heros. The sequence continues at coordinate 58,520 of RCWM02000416.1, read as the reverse complement.
TTTAAGGCGTTGTTCCTCCCTTAACGTCAGCGGTCACGTTTCGCATCCGTAGAGAACTGTTGGTAATACAATAGTTTTGCATATCCTAATTTTTACATTTTTGGAGAGTGAGCGCCAACTGAGTAATTTTACGACCGAGAAATAACAAGCATTACCGGCTTTTAATCTAGCCTTTATTTCTTCTTGAATTTTATTTTTCCTCGATATTATAGACCCTAGATATTTGAATTGCTCAACGTGTTCATACTTTATCCCGGAAATATCTACATTACTAAAATGTTCACCGTTTCTACTACTAACCATATATTTCGTTTTATCGGTATTAATTACTAAACCAATTCCGTTACCGGTTTCCATGAGCGTAGTAGCGTTTAGTTTTATAGTTTCCTCGTTTTCACCCAAAAGTACCAAATCATCGGCATAACCAAGAACCGGACATTTACCACCCATCTCTAATCCTTTTCCCGTAAGCATTACCTTCCTAATGACGTATTCTAGCGCTAAGTTAAATAATAGCGGAGAAAGAGAATCTCCCTGTTTTAAACCCGAACGTACCTCAAACTTTTCGGAGTAAAATATTCCGATTCGGACTCTATTAAATGTTTCGGACATGCACATCTTAACTAGATTAACCAATTTCTTTGGTATCCACAGTTCTATCAAAATATCAAATTTCTGGCGGTTAATCGAATCGTAAGCCTTTTGGAAATCAATATAAAGCTGATGCACAACGCCCTTAAATTCTATTTTTTTCTCTAAAATTTGACGAAGGGAAAATATTTGATCGATAGTTGAACGACTCCGTTTAAAACCACATTGATAGTCTTCAATTATTTCCTCTGCCTAATCAGTAATTCGGTTGGTTAGAATTGATGTAAATATTTTATAACAGAGCTAGAGCGTTTCAAAAAAGCCCCAACACTTACAAAATGTGAGCAAATCGTGACTCTTTTCATTCAAACCAATATAGCTCCTGAACGGTAAGTCCTAGCGGTAAATATTGTATAACAAAAAATATTCTTCATGAAATTTCTGATCGGGAAAATGTCATCAAATTTTCGATCAGAGTATCACCAACAGAGCTATAGCGTGCCAAAAAAGCCTCAACACTTAAAACATTTAGACAAACGTGACTTTATTCATTCAAACGGTTCTAGCAATAAATATTATACAAATAATAATATGAAAAAAAAAAAAAATGTTTACCTCACTTTTTGTCAAACACTTCAAATCCCAAAAACGCATATATGAAATTAAAGTAAATTTAATGTTCTACAACTTTGTTCTAACATTTTATTCTGAGAAAGGCATTAGAAGCAAATGTTTGACAAAAAGTGAGGTAAAAATAATTTTTTTTTTCTTTCGAAAATTACCGATTTTCAATAACGTATATCTTGAAAACCGTCGGTATTTCGACAAATATGTATAAAACTAATTTTATAGGAAATTTAATTACCTTTAATTTTGACATGAAACATATTTTTCTAGAGTCCGTGTTTTCGGAATATAATCGAAAAAACTAAAAATTCTGACCTTCTCTCCTCTCCCTTCGTTAGCTCAACCCCCAGGGGCGGGGATTTTTAGTATATTTACCTTCTAATTACTCCTAACGAATTATGGAGTCAAAAATGTTCGCATATTCCATGTACTCTACAATGTTACCTGACTCAACAATAAGCATAGAGGTAAATTATTATCTATTGATTATTTATCTATTATGGCAATAGAAAATAAGATTATTTTTCAAGATATGTTGTCAACAGGACCCAAGGAACGAGAGAAGAAACTGGAGATTGTTCCCAACGTAAGCAGATACAGGTTCCGATCGGACATCGATGTGAATCTTAAGTACTGAAGTCAAGGCCGTTCGATGTCCCCGTCTCCCGGAGCATATAATTACCTTGGCCTTCATTTTATCTGCTTGATATTTACAACAGGTCACTGTTACTAATAACTAGAAAGGTTAAAGAACATTTTACTGAAGTTTATTTATGTAAATCTCTAAAACAAGGTTCCCCAAAAAGCAAGCATCACCACATAAATGGTCTGATCTCATTAACAGATTTGATAAGAAAGATCAAATGAAAAGCGAAGAATGGCAAAGATTTTAATTGGGAAAGTGCACTGAAAGGAATGAACCACTTCGCAATACAACAAAGGTAGCATTGACTCCATGGTTTGTGACTCAAAATCTTGACCGCCCAAGCTTAGTAAAATTTAATCGGTTCAAGATGAACCATGGCAGAACAAATAAACACCTCAATTTAATGGCACTAGAACAAAGTGGTATGTGTCCTATAGTGCCAATACCTGGAAGACCCAAGACACACGGACAGTTCACGACGGCTCTGAAGTTTTAAGGACTATGATCATAGAAAAGGCCCGCAATTGAAACAAATTTTTGTCCGATGTAAATTTTTTCATATAATCGAGCCAAGTGACATTCAACAAGAAATATAATACAAATAATGAATTCACAAATGATATCCCTATTGCCAGCCGACCTGTTTCATGTTTTGTTTTGATATAATGGTTTCCTTTATTAATGAATACTCGTAATTACGTAATTGTAAAGTGCTACACTATTAATATAGGATTTGCGTTAACGTCTTGAAGAAAAAAAAATAATGGATTTCCAAACCTTTTTGTACCACGTTCTCTCTTTTTGCAATTAAAGCATTCTACGCCCCCCCCCCCCCCCCCCCCTCCACCCTTAGACACAGTTAATTGTATGGGCATTTGAATTACTTGAATTGAAAACAAAAGTACAAACCAGACATAAAAGGCAAGAAACTGCTCCTCGTTTTCGACTACTCCAACGTTTACTAGACAGACGTTCAAAGCCCCCTATTTATCAATGACATTCACATGTCATAATCAATCAATCCTATAATCAAGGGCATTCACATGACAGTAATTAAACCTATCTGGACGTACGAAGTTGAGCTTTGGGGCTCCACTAAACCTTCTAATTCTTCTCGTATCCAATCCTTAACAATCAGAGCCGTAACGTACAACCCCGGAGACCACGGGGATCTGGTGGGGCCAAAGATCTGGAGGGCCCGTAAATATTATATTCATCTATAAATATAAGTTGTGAAAGTTAAGTACTGTGGCCTAGATTTTATTGTAACATGATAGCGTGTAAGCTATTTAAAATGTGTTAATTGAAACAAGAACAAAAACCTTTTACCGACAATAATTTAGTTAAGAATCTACTAATATTTCACCTAACCAATTTATTTTATGTGTACAAATTTCATTGTAAATATAGATACCTCTTCCAGTAAATAACGGCAACAAATAGTAGTTATAATAAACTAGGTCCCAGGAATTTTTTTTGTGGGGAGGGGGCACAGTCGAAAAACGATACGATACTGCTTACAATACAAAACATTTCGTAAAAAACTCAATGCTACTTATTGTGTAACAAACAAACTTATCCGTAAATATCTTAATGTACAACATGTTGCTGATTTGGCACAAATCAGATACCTTTCCTTTCACAGTAAACTCCATACCTGCTCCAATCCACTAGTCCCCCAACTTGCATCACACTTCATAACTCAATAAGTTGAGATACACGTGCATTTGAATGGTTATAAAGTTTGCTACAAAAAGGTAGGTATTAGGGTTGGGCGATACATATACCTACTAGGGTTGGGCGATAGTCGATAGTTAGGACTATCGATAGGCCGATTGCTATCGATAGTTTTTCGATAGTTGCTTCCTTTTTTTCCAAAGCTATTCAATATATAATTTCAACTAATTTAATTAAATTCAATTATCTACTTAATATTTAAAATTTGCAGGATTATAAATTATAAGATTATATCTTAAAGATAAGAGGAAAAAAAACTAACTTATTTGAATTTCAAAAAAGTATTTACAATTTACATGGTTACAATAATAATGAACAAATCAAATCTTCAGAAAAGAAAAATAACAAAATAGTCAATTTAAAGAGTCAAGTGTCCTTCCTGAGCCACATATTTCCCGAAAGAAAAACTAGCATTTCTGCTTTCCTTTGGCTTAATCATTGAGTGAACCCTCGAGCTCTAGGAATTCCGAATTCAATTTCAAATAAACTCGACACTGGACAGAGACAGATCAGCATAATTCCGACAGTTTCAAAACTTGAGGGTAAAAAAGATCTATCGATAGTCGACGCTATCGATAGTGACCATCGATAGGCATGACCTATCGATATATCGATAGTAACTATCGACTATCGCCCAACCCTAGTAGGTATATGGTTTGATCTAAATCAGAAACATATGGAAGATTAAGATCATTATGGATAAATTTGTTTGTGACAAAGTAAGGAGCATTGAGGATTTTATGAAGGAGTTTGGATTATAATAAGGATTGGTTAGGAGAGAAATCGGATGGTTTAGTGGAGCCCCAAAGCTCAACTCCTTATGTTGTCTAATTACTGTCCTGTAAATGAATCTTTTGTGAATAAAAGGTTTGAACGTTAGTCTTCCGATTATTTACAAATAAAAAATAATAATAAAAATCCAATCCTTCTTGTATCTAATCCTTACAATCAAAACTCCTTCGTAAAATCCTAACTGCTCCTTATTATGTCACATACTTGCCTATATAGCCTCCCAACTTATAACCGATAATCCTTCGAGGCGTTTGAAAAGAAGATGATCAAGAGATCTAGCGTAGAACTTTTATTGAACTGCTACTATTGAGTAGATCTTTACATGTTATTGGCTAGTCATTGTATCATTGTATAATATATAAACATAAATAAATAGTTTTAAAAAACAACTTAATTTTTACTTTTACAATGCACAACGTTATAATTTTAATTTAATTGAAACAAGTACTAATAAGAGACAAATAATTTAGTGAGATGGATGAGCTTATATTTTCTTATCTAGTATGCCTTTCCTTATTTGAGGTTTAAAAACGCAATTCACCAGCAACATCCGATACTTTGTTTTTATTGTCACAAGTGTTGAAAATGCTTTTTTTGCAAGTTGTGGTACTTGAAAAAGGCAAATATAATCGAAGAGCTTTCTGTGATACGGGTTGTCACCATATTGGACGGCAAAGATTTGATTTGAAACACGCATCTTTCAAACTGTCTGTTGTCATTTCAAGTTTACAAAATTTGCAGGAATATATTTGTTTAATAATTGCAGACGTTTCGTTCATGTGCATTGTTTTAAGTTTTAAAAAATCATGGCTAAAAAAAAAAAATTAAATCCTTAATTTTGCTTTTTATTTTCAACTGGTCGGGAAAGTCAAATAAATGGCTTCTGTCGGCAATTAGGCGGCATAATTTTACAGGGACCTGTCCCGTTGTCCCAAAATATATGCTCGGGACGCTTATTTTTCCCGCTTTACAAATATTTGGTCCCACATATACTTTTGGACAGCATCGAGTTTGCTTCCTAAATTCCATTCATTGGTGATGAATGAATTAACTAAATTAAATCTTTAAAACATGAAGAAATGCCAATGGATAACTCTAAAGGAAGTTCATGAGTGGGAAAGGATCGAGGAGGGGATTGACCTGATTGCTAGTAAATTTATCATGCTTAAGATTTCCGATAGTGAGCTTTTTGACGAAGTGACTTATCTAAAGAAATACCTGACACAGAAAAAGATTTTCAAGTGGACCGAAGAGAAACCTTCCCTGGATCAGAGATGGTTTGAAATATTTCTTCATTTTGCAAATCAAAATGTCCCTATCAAGAATATTGCACCTGATGGTTTCATTTTTCCTGTCCTTACCGCTCCAGTGGAACGAGTTTTCTCAACTATTAATGACATTTGGTCTCTAGAAAAATCTCAAATGAAAATGTCGACCCTTAAAGCAATGGTGCTAGTAAAATGTAACTTTGCAATGGGTTGTGTACAGTTTTTCGATTCATCAAACAAAAGCCTGATATTTAAAAAAATCACTCATCTCAAAAATATGAAAAATAAACATTGTAGTCAGTATTTTCGACAATATTTTTATTTAAGTGATATCAAGTTTGTTTCTAAATGTAGTCTTATTGAATAAAATAGTATTTCATATATATATTGGTAAATAGTATTTTTTTAACGGTGTCTCTAACTTCCCCGATATTGAGGGTCCCGTTTTGAGAATCTCATAATCTGGTCACCTTAGGCATAACGCGCCAACTAATATGCCATTTTTATTCATTCATATATTTATGAACGAATGAATATATATATTTTCGGAATAAATATCGCTGTACAGATCTATTGTATTGCTACTGATTCAAATGTCCTTCGTAGTTTGAAACCAACTCAAATTCAAAAACTGAACTAATTGTGAGTAAAAATGCTTTCAATTCCATACTTATTCTAAAAGATATCTATAAGGCGTCAATAACTGATTTTAGATTATTTACTGTCACTGTATTGTAACATACATTCTAGGAATAATGTTTGTGAACTTTCTTGTTTTGCTTGAAGTATAGTAATTAAGGAAAAATAACTATACATTTCAATTTTATTCAACTATTCTTTCTATAATTACTGTATGAATATTTTCGAATATTTCCTAAAGGGTGTCAATAACTGTCTGGTTTACCCTAGTATGTACTATGTTAATAATATTAATGTATTTACACTTTATTTTAATTTCTGAGTTTAATTTTTTTCTTTGAAATGAAAAAAAAAAGGAAAAAAAGTCTAAACTCCCTTTGAACTCGGATCATTGATTCACTTTTGACAAACTCCAAAAACAAGACGTCTTTTGTTGTTGCCATGATTACTGATAAAACAATTACTAGCGAGATCTAACGGTGTCAGGTAAGACTAAAGGTTTCCCTCTTTCATTCAAACTCAATTTTACCGAGCTACATTCGAAACTACCTGAACTTCGATTATTCCAAAATTCGATTTTTTTTTTCTTTCTTTTAAGGCACCATATATACTAAATTTATGTTGATAATATGCTGATGACACCAGAGTGTTATCAGTCAATGAAGATCCATTTGCTGCATCCCAGACACTCCAGTCACATATCACTTCCCTTGAAGAATGGTGTCATAACTGGAGAGTTAAGATAAATCCTAGCAAATCCCAGCAAATAACCTTTACCCTACGTCGAAAACCTACCTCATCCTGTCCTCCTGTATCCTTTAATGGTGCACCGCTAAATAATGTGGAACAAATACGATACCTGGGATTTTATCTGGACAAGAGACTTACCTGGAACCCTCATACAAGATTGAAAAGACAAGAAGCTGCACGTCGATTTCGACTGCTACAACACTTACTTGACAAACGTTCAAATCTCCCGATTCACTACAAAAAACTCATCTATATGACAATTATCAGACCTATTTGGACTTGCGGTATAGAGTTATGTGGATCTACTAAATCATCGAATTCTTCCCGCATCCAATCACTCCATTCCAAAATCCTTAATGCTCCTTACTTTGTCACAAATGAAATCATCCACAATGACCGTAATATCTCATACGTCGCTGATTTGGCACGAACCAGATACCTCTCCTTTAATAATAAACTCACTCCTCATCCAAATCCACTTGTTGCACAACTTGCTTTCCATTCCATTCCTGGAAATACTCTGAGGCGCCTGAAAAGAAGATGGCCTCGGGATCTTCTCGTTTTGTAAATATTCATTAGAGTACTAACAATGGGTAGTTCCACTACAAGTATTAATCATGTTATCATATTGCATTGTATACAGCATATTTACTGGATGTATTTTCTAATACAGTTGTAAATTTCAATTAGTAAAAGATTAAAAAAAAAAATGTTGATAATAATAGTGTGTTTGTACCGACAATGATGGTGAATTAAAAAGAAAAACAAGCTTACATTTTGTTATTTAATTCGGAAATAGGAATATTTTTTTTTTGCAATAAATTATCGAACATAAAGAAATATTATACTGAATAAAGAACATACGTAATCTATTATTTTTTGGATCACAATTTTTTTTCCCCATACATAAAAAGTAGTAATTTCTAGATGCAATGCAATATGGAATTAGGAACATGAAATAAAAATTTTAAACTATGTTAGCAATTTGAGTAGGTGCTTATTATTAATTGCATAAAAAAAATCATACACACGATATCTCTTTTGGCATGATTGATTTTCAATTAAGTACTTTCACAATGAAATATCTCAGTAAAGTAATTGGCTGATGTATTATAAAAAAAACAGAAGAAACATATAAGATAAACAGAAACCTGTAGCTACATTTACAGACGGCTATATAAGCCATAAACGAAGCACCTCGAACATTACCGATGAAACCCGAATCCCAACGTAAGCAATGATCACCTTGGCCGACTAATCGGCTTTTTTGCTAGCTGATAATTCGGCCCATTTCTGCTAATTATTGGACTTTAATCCAGAGTAAATTAGCCGCAACAAATAGTGTCATGATGGCTGCCGTTTACAAAAAATGCTTTTCAACCTCTTTCTCTCTTTTTTCATCATTCTTTTGTTTCTTATCATAAGACAACTCCTTCTAGTTAAAGTATTATACAACCTTTTTTTGTTTACTAAAAATAAAGCAATCAAGATCTCTGATGTTACCCAATGAAGACAGTCTTAAGAGTGCCTGCTTATCAGGTACACCTGACCTCAACTTTAGCCCACGAATAAACACAAGAGAAAAACACGTGATAGACAGTTAATTTAAACATACTTTAAATGTTATCGATTTATAGATGCTATCGATTTATAGAAGTAAACAATTCGAAAAAAAATTCAAGAGGTTTTTGTTTTAAAAAGGCATTGACGCAAAAAAATTAAAAGGATACTATGATAGGAGTATAACGTCAATAACTGTAATGAAAATATAATGAATTCTTTAAAAAAAACTAATTTTTTTTTATAAAAAGATCTATGTATGGTTTCGTTATATGAAATTCCGCCTCTAATCTAAAAACCCGAACAAGCAAATTCTGCTTGGCTTAGGTTTTGACTTAAAACTTTTGTGATTTTAGTCTAAAAAAGAATAACAGATGTGCATCAAAGCACATATTGTATTTAATGTCATAGAAGGTGCTAAAATCCGTATAAGACATAGAATTGGCAATCTCACCAACGATATGTTTTCTATTTCTTTTTTCGCTAACCTGTGATTCAGTTTTCTGTAGAAGATAAATTATCAAATTAAATAGCTTAATCCTACTAACCGTCTAAGCCCTTATGTTCTTTCAAAGTGGGCTAATTTTTCTGAGGGATCCAGCAAGATCGGTCAAATCCAGGTTAAATTTTTTTATATCGTCTTAGGAGAAACAGAGTCAAAATTAGCTCATTAATGAGCTAGTGTTATTTAGTTTAACCTTAAGGACTGGGTGGGGTGTTACCGCACCCCACGGCTCGTTTTTCGCTTGCCATTTTTATAAATTTATAGATATCCATTAGTCCTTCTAGGAGTTTTCTTATGCAAGTGTCTTGATTCAAAGGATCAAAGAATAAATAGAAAAAAGCTAAATGAACTTCATGTTATTTGAACAAGTATGACCAAAAACAGGCCTAGGCCACGTAGTCCTTAGTGTGACCTCATATAGTTTAGTATAAATAACTAGTATAAAGTGAAATTACATTAGTATCATATGTACCCAAACCAAATAAATGTGTAAGACTATTATCAAGCGAACACCACACAAACAATGTTATAAATGATGAGACATAAAAAACAGAAATTATCAGTACATATAATGCTACCAAAGATACTGTAGACACTCTCGACAAAATGGTAGCAGAATATTCCACAAAACGGCAAACCAAAAGTTGGCCAATGAAGATTTTTATGAATTCATTAGATATTGCAGGGCTAAATGCATATATTGTGTGAACGAAACTCCATCCTGCCTGGAAAATTTCTTCACTTGACAGAAGGCGGATTTTTCTTTTGGAGTTGGGAAAAGAATTAACAGAATTGCTTTTTTAGAGGAAGATTGAATAATCCAAATTTATGCAGAAAGCTGAAAAGAGACACAATAAGAATGATGGAAAAGTGCATCGACATTGAAGAAAATCAAGAACCCAAGTCTTCAACGTCGACTACTACGGCAACTAGGCCCAAAAGTAGGGGAAGATGCTACTTGTGTCCTCGAAAAATCGATTCCAAAGTAAAAATTTCGTGTAATAACTGTGGACAATTAATATGTCCAAAACATACAAAAAATTATCCTGTGTGTATAAATTGTATAAATGCTGAAAATTATAATTTTTTTATTTTACTTTATTTCTTTTTTTAATATTGTTTTGCTTTCATGTTTTTTATAATAATAAAAGTAAATTTATTTTATTACTATTAATTTTTTTTCTTTTGTAAATAAATCATTTTTATGATGAAAATGTACAAATTTATTTAACAATTTATTAATGAATAAACAAAAATTATTTTTATATTCGTTTTTATTTTATTCTAACCTATAATATACCTAAATTTTAAATACATTAAAGAAAAAAGTATTAATTGTGGTTTAGTATGTAAAATTGAAATTTAAAGTTGGAGTGTGAGCGCACCCCACTCAGTCCTTAACTTAAGTTTTACAATCCACCCCGTCCTAGGAAGGTTAACGTGAGTTGAGCTCTTAACTGCTCCTGCTCTCCTAATATCAAACTATCAAACTCCGTGTAACGTCCTAGCGTTCCCCAAAAACTTATGGGCATTATTTAACCAATTAGGTCACCGGTAAAATATGTTCCATGTTAATACCTAATACAAAATAATCAATATTTCATTTTCAAACATTTATTTACTTCAATGTATTTGTCATCAAACTTTTGTTTAACTTTGAATACACATACAAGACTTAAACGACAAGCAACTACTCCGTCTTCAACGCTTACTAGACTAACGTTCAAACCTTCCAATTAATTACAAGCGACACATTTACATGACAGAAATCAGATCTATTTGGACATACGGAGTTGAGCTTTGGGTCTCCACTAAACCTTCCAATTTTTCTCGTATCCAATCCTTACAATCTAAAACCCTCAATGCTACTTACATTGTCACAAATAAACTTATCCATAAAGATCTTAATTTAGCATATTTTGCTAGTACATTAATTATATTAAGTATATTGCTAGTTACCCTGAACTAGATACCTATCCTTTCATAGTAAACTCCATAGCCATTCAAATCCTCTAGTCTCTCAACTTGCTTCATTCTAATCCAGATAACCCTCCGAGGCGCCTGAAAAAATGATGGCCTCGGGACCTTTTACAGGAGAATTTTTATCGAAGTGCTACTAGTGAATAGTTCATAACATGTTATTGACACGTCATTGTAATCATTTTCCTCAAATTTACTTGTTGTATATAATACAAACAGTTGTAAATATAAATAAATACATATTTTTTTAAAACATCTTAATTTTTACTTTTACATGAGACAATATTATAAGTTAATATTAATAAAAATTGACTTTCTGTACGTCTCACTTTTTCTTTTGACAATTTTTTTTATTTATCTATATATTGAAATTTACAACTGTACATAAAAAAAGCATACAAATATAATAATAACATGATAATTGTGAAACAAATACCCACTGGTAGCACTCCAATAAAAATTCTATTTGAGAAGGTCGGGAATAGAATGGGAAGCATGTTGAGAGACTTGTGGATTTTTACGGTTATGGAATTAATATGAAAAGATAGAATACCTGGTTTGGGCTAAAACAGCAACATGTGGAACATTGAGGGTGTGACCAATTCATATGCGTTGGGGTCCATGGGTACTTTTTCAATTAATATAAATAAATAATTTCTTCTCCATAATTTCTCAGCCATATATTTACAATATTTACAAATCTAAATATGTCAGAATTATTAACGGGAAACATTGGTATTTTATGAGGTAAACATCAACGCTGGGTTAAGTATCTGAGTAACATTGTCTTAGGCATAAAGCAGGTTTATTCTCCATCAGCCGCTGTACGGAAGTAACGTTTTCTTTAATGGACCACCCCACAGCGCTAGTGGCGGCCAATGCCTTACCAACCTAGACTGGGTTGGTAGCTGAACCAGCCGATACAAGGCCTTTGTGGAGAAGTTTGTTTGTGACAAAGTAAGGAGCATTAAGGATTTTTCGAAGGATTTTGGATTGCAAAGATTGGATACAAGATGAGTTAGATGGTTTAGTGGAGCCCCAAAGCTCAATCCCATATTTCCATGTAGGTCTGATAACTTTCATGTAAATGGGTCTTTTGTATAAAATCGGCATTTTTGAACGTTTGTCTAGTAAATGTTGAAGAAGTCGAAAACGAAGAGCAGTTTCCTTTCGTTTTAGTCTTGTATGTGGATTCCAAGTTAAACTTTTGTCTTGTTGAAGTCCTAGGTAGCGGATCTGTTCAACAGGGATCAGTGAATGGTTGCAAATTTAAAGTTTATTTAAGACATTAGTGAATACTCGTATAACATTCATACGAAAGAATATGTACTGAGGAGGTTATATTTTTGGTTAATGAAGTAGTGATGAATAATTTTGAATTGTTGAGACAATAATACCTCTTACGCTGTCTTCGGCGATCTCTACCAAGTAGACAGGGACCGCGGCACAGACAGCACCCAAAGCAGTCCCAGAGAGGAACCTTGCCAAGTAGACGATGTTGACAGACCTGGCGTAGTACATCAGGATCCAAGATACCGTTATAGGAACTGATAGGCTCATGATGGTCCACTGGAAAAGTAATTAATTCGTTACATAAACCATTAATAATATTAATAGTAGTGATGTGTCGGTACCAACAATTTTCGATTTCGGTACGTACCAGTACCAACAAATCGATATGGGACCTAAAAAAACAAACTAAAAATCTTATTAAAATACCATCATCATCATCATCATCTTATGGCAGCTTATGGTCTTTGCAAAACCCTGGCCTTCTCTACAATTCTCTTCCATTGGATTGCATTAGGGAATCTCCAAACCTGAGACCAATGGATTTTTTTGTTTGGGTTGACATTAAACAAAAATTCTATGCATGGCCGTTCAATGACCTTAATTTTTTACGAAGAAGGATAATTGGATCTTGTGAAACAATAACACATTTCCAGTGATGTGCCTGTCTTAGTGGTGCCGAGCCTGTCTAAATGTTCAAAAAAATCACTTTGAATAGCATTTAAAATGAATGTTAATGTTCACATTTAAAGAATTAAGTAATTGTAACAAATAAATAGTTATTTATTTGACAAAAGTGTAAAGAAGTACTTTTACTCACTCGAGGCAAGGTTTACATGAAGTGAGCGAGCGAAGCGAAGGTGAGTGCTGTAAATTGCCGAGAGTGAGTAAAATTATTTAGACTCGAGTTAAATATTATATTTTTTATGCAACCGTTAAAAAAAACAAATATGAAAATTTTTTTAATCAACAAAAAACAGAGGACAAATTTCGGCCCTGACAGAAAGGATTTTTAGAACTAATTAGTTTTGAATTTTAATTAAACAGTTGATTTAATTAAATTCAATATATCTTTAAATTAAATAATAATGAACTTTGTATTAAGGTATGTATTAAGGTGGCACTGAAATTTTACTTTACACTCTAGAGAATTAAAGTTAAACTTTTACTCACTAGATAATAAAATGGAACGTTGGGGGGGGGGGATAAAATAAATATTTTTTTTAGGAGATAATATTGCTATCATAGGTAACCGTTCGGATCGGCGACACCACCAAACTGGCTTGACCCGCACTACACCGACCAGTTCGATCCTTACGCTTCACTTCATGTTTACATTTTTCGATAGTTCATTCCTATAACCTCACATGTAAACAATCACTTCTACAGTTTCAACTTGGATTGTGTTGTTTAGTTTGTTATATTGATATTTAGACTTCTTAAATCTAAATAAGTGAAACAGAAGTTCACAAAATGAGTTTCATAAAGGATTAAGTGTTTTATAAATTCATGTTTTCTTATTTCATCTAATCTTATGTGTAAAAGTGTTATAAAACTTAAGAAGATTAATTTGTACATGGATTTGGTGTTTTACATATTTATATTTGTTCTATCAATTTAAGTGATAAAATTTACAACTTGTAAAAGTGTTGTGAAACTTAACAAGATTTATTAACGTTAATCAGCTGTTTTTAATTGAATAATGTTCCCATTATTTAACGGTTGCAGAAAAATAAGTTTTAATTATTTACTATGCCTAAATAATTTCTAACAATGAAAATCTTTAGGTGGGAATATCTCCTAAACAAAGCGTTTGCGGACATAAAGTGAATATTTGTATTAATAACAAAAGTTGGTCCTAATCCGATATGTTTGTTAATAGCTATTTTATTACTTTGTTTATGTAAAACATTGTTTGCTCTTTTACTGTAATACCCTTTCCTACCTGCATTGTAAACATTAATCACTTACTCGTTTTTATCTCCCAAGACCACTTTCGTGAGTTTCTTTGTACTTTAAAAATCATCTATTCATAATAGTTACAAATTTCTGCAGCTATACAATAGTAAGTACGAAGCGGTTTTACTTTTTTTTTGTCAATTCTGAATGCAATACAAAACAATAAATTACAGTTTTTTTTTATGTTTTCTTTTCTACAGTGTAACCAACATCAGAAAATATTCGGAAAGGAATTATAAATCAGCAACCGTTCTTTAAGTATCAAACACGGATGCTCAGTAGGGACTATAAGTAACGTTCGACAAATGAACGCAATCCATTTGAAAGGGATTGAGAAGAATAAAGCAAGTCGTAAGCCTTTACCCTCAGATACTGTAAAGTGCTGTATTATTCGTTAAATTCGGTCAGGCGAAGTTGATAATGTCGTATCAATACAACGGGTGCTAAAGGAGTGCACGGTGTCTTGAGACAAGCTGGTTTGCAAGAAAGGGCAAAAACTAGAAAGCCATTGCTAACAGATAGGCATAAAAAACTAACGTTAGCATTCAGCAAAAAATATTCCCACTATACCGAAAATAATGGGTCAAATATCACATGGTCTGATGAGATCAAAATTAATATATTTGGGTCTGACTGAAAAGAATGGATATGGAAAGGACGAAATGAGCAATCTGTCTCCAATCGTATGCGATTTGGTTAATTTCTTGAGTCACTGCAGCTTCATAGGAAATTTTATTCTTGTTATGAGGTCCTTAGTTCAAATTTTCAATTTGGCTACATGACCCTGAGACACCCTGTAAGTATGGATAAGGAAAGCTAAAAGTGGTTTGGATTTTTCTCCGTCCCATACCTTCACTTAGCTGATCCTCATTGATAATGGAATTGAAAACACTAATCATTATAAGATAACCATTACATTACCTTCCTGCCAATGGTCTCTACCATGGAGCCAGCTGGGAAGGCCCCAAGGCAGGCCCCAATCCCCAACAGCGAGCCGACCCAAGAGGACTCCTCAACGGTAAGCGGCAGCGTCGCGTTGGGCGATCTCATCTCGACCAGGGCGGGCGAGCTCCAGCCTATCGTAGTCCCTGCCGAGATCACTATCATGCTTACTGAAACAGGCTGTTACTATTTAATAATGTACATGAATATAGTCGCCATATATTTAACAAAAAACATTGTGTTATAATACGATTACGAGTTCAAAATTTGATTACACAGGAAGAGATATGATGATATAAGGAGGAAAATGAAAATTACGGAGAGCGTGACGGAACATGTTATGAAGAAGACATTAATATGGTATAGACATGTACGTCGAATGCCTCCTGGAAGATTACCTGAAATGGTTAGAAAATGGAACCCTCCGAGAAACAGAAGGAGAGGACGACCAGCAAGGAGATGGGAGGATGAGATAGCGGAGGAAATGGAAGGAAGAGGTCTGAGGGACGGTGATTGGTGGGACAGAAAATTGTGGAAGGATAGTTTGACCTAACGGAAACCCGACAAAGGGAAACACCGTTACAAAGAAGAAGAAGAAGGAAGAGAGAATGTCCTTTTTAAAAAAACGAAATAGCTTTAACTTTTAAAAAGGACAACCTTCTTACCATCTTAGTTATCCTTCCGCCATCTTAAAATCGTTAAATATTAAAAATATTTTAAAACAGTATCCTTAAGGACAACAATGGCGGAAGTTATCCTTTGGATAACTTGAAAACCATTAAATCCTGGAATATTTCAAGATATTATCCTTAGGGACGATAAAATAATAAAATCGTTAAATTCCGCCATCTTAAAACAGCATCCTTAGGACGAAAACTAATTTAATTGTGAAGGAGAGTGGCCAAGGATGTCCTTTGGCCTCAAAGAATCGTCAGAACCTGGCAGATCTGTAAAACAGTGTTGGAGTAAAAAAGGACGTTATGCCCCACACAAATAAAAACAGACCTTTCTGTTGATATTTTGAAATTGATGATTGAAATAATAAACTGATAGATTTAATAATAATTAAATTAGATGATTGATTAAAAATTATATTACGGTCAACATAGAACCGCTGATAAATGCGTAGTGAATAAGATACGCCTATTATAAATTCATAAGTTCATATTATTTATTACACTTATGTTATAATATTTTATTGTTCGCCTTAGTGGAAATTGGAACTCACCAGCCAATGCTACCAAATACTGCGGTGTTTTCGAAGACTGTCGGGCTCCATCTTGTACCGCATCTCCTGAGATCATCGACACATGGCTTTCATCGGCCTCCGCCTCGCTGTAAAGGTGAAATTCATTATGAAAAAAATACACAACATACATTATTTCCACAATTGAATGGGTCCGTCGAAAAACGTTCTATGCGACAAACATAAAAGTTTTGAGTAATCAGTGAAAGAAAATAATAATCTACAGTTTTTGTTAGTTTTGTAGATTAAATTTTATATTTACATTTAACTTGTTATATTAAGGAATACATGTATAATTACGCTCATAATATATTGAGTACTATGAACAATTAAAATACATACCAAAAAAAAAAAAAAAAAAAAATTGGAACTCCAGTGTGGTTTTAGGTCTGCTTTCTTCTCAAAAAGTGTTAACATATACATTCATTAATGAATCATAAATATTAATATTCCGATCTCTGTGAGGTATTTTTTAGTATTAAAACTAATGTTCGCGAAAAGTATCCATTGGAATCGAATGATGATTTGATAACTTTACAATTTTGTGCAATAATAAGCGATTTTCCCTCATTGTAAACAAAATTTATAATCGGTAATTTTAATAGACATAAGTTTAAAACTAGATATATAAGTGGATGAATGAAATATTGATATTATGATATGTTTCATTAGCTACTAGAATCATTAGATCCCTACATTACGCACATGAGGCCTCAACTTAAAAGAAAACTACTTTCCATCAGTGAAGAACTCCAATTGTGATATGTGAGCCGTCCTATCATTCATTATGGGTAATAATAAATTACTCTGAACTAATCGACATAAAAATGTGATTATTGAAAAAAGGGGACCAATTTTTTTGTTATAATGAAGTTAAATTAGCATACACTTATGTCAAATTAAATTAAAATTATGTTTAATAAAATTTTATAAAATAATTTAAAATATCTCTAAGTTTTATAAAAGGAAATAATGATATAATTTTTCAATATAGTTTGCAATTCTATTGTATTTTTCCTTTCTGAATCGAAAAGATGAGCCTATTTGCAGCTCGATGGGACTAACATTTATTTGAAATACATAGAGGATTTTGCGAGTCTCTGTTGTTTACTTCCAAAGTTCACATATCATAATCAAGCAGTACTAATCCTCTACTTTTCTTTTATAAACATTAGCTTCCCAATCACACACTGTTAAGTATACCTTCAAATATGAACATGGAAACACGCGATTTTCGTGTAATATTTTTTTATGAGTTTTAAACTAGGTCGTTTGGCAGCTGATGCTGCTAGAAACATCTGTAAGGCGTTTGGGGAAGGGGGTGTAAATGAACGAACCATTCGCCGTTGGTTTGCTAAGTTTTCGAACCAACTTTAAAACGCCATTTTAGGAAATTTTGTCGCTTTGAACGTTTTTCGGCGGATCCAAAACTTTCAATTAAAGAGCTGGGGTACGAAGTTCTTCCGCACCCACCATATTCTCCCGACTTGTCTCCAACAGATTATAACCTTTTCAGTAATCAATAACTGCATTATAAAAAAAGTGACTTCAAAGCTCAGAGTTTTTCAAATCCGGGATAAAACTCAAAAATTTCTCCGCGAATGGTGAAACAATCCAACCAAAATCGCCATTTCGGAAATTTTGTCGCTTTGATCATGGATATTATGTCTGTCTATAATCTATCTAAATAAATTTCTCCAAATGGGAAAAACCATAGATCATGGATATGTCTGTCTATAATCCCGATAAGGAGACTGTCCCTGATAAGGAGACTGTCACCAAACACCATCAAAGCTAGAGCGTCCCAAAAAAGCCGCAGAACTTAAAAATGTAGGCAAAACGTGCCTCTTTTTAATCAATCCCATATAACTAATACGCTGTAGGTCCTTCCAATAAATATTATATAATAAAAAAAATATTCTCCTTTACATTTTTAATAATAAAAATGTAGTCAGACTTTCGATCCGAGCAACACCTACAGAGCTTGAGCGTGGCAAAATATTACATTTTTGAGGGTGAAAAACCATTTAACTTTAGGCTTCCATTACAACGCTTTACGTTGTTATGTAGGTTGCTATGACGACGCTTCACGTTACACTCAAGTTTGCCATGACGACGCTTTACGTTACACAAAAAAACTATAGACCCAAACCAAAAGATATATCCATGTCAATATTCCCTAATATAAATGTAGTGCTGTGTTGTTAACACAGTTTAGGTGTTTATTCAACACTTTATACATTTTAATAATAAACAAATTAATGAGGTAAACAGAAGAATAATGACATCTAACCGGACATATTTTACAAACCCTGTAATTCCTTAAGAGTAAAATACTGTACAGGATACAAAAATTCCGCTTTTCAAAACCTGACCTACGGAGCAGAGATATGGATCCATAATGCCGTGAAAACAAACAGCCTGAACTCCTCCGAAACATATATGGTCTACAACGCTGATTCCCAATACATGGCGAATCCGGAAAAAAGAGTTGTACTCCTTATATAAGGAACACAATGTTGTCCTGTTTATTATAGTACGCCATGTAATAAGAATGCCTCAAGACAGAATGCCAAATATAGCGCTGAAGCGTATACGGCAAAAGAAGAGTAGGCCATGAAGACGATCGCTGCAGAACCTGATGAGGATCTGAGGTTTTTGGGAGTCAGAAAATGGAGAAGTGTGACGAGGGATAGAGAACTGTGGAACACATTGTGAAGGAAGCCAACACTCGTTGTAGAGCTATTTCGTAAACTTAAAACTATATATATAATATTTTTTAAGATTATTGAATGAAAAATAATCTTTATTCTGGGACACCTTGTTCCCTAAGAATAACACAAAAGAACAATAAAAAGGTATTATTATCTGGCTGCGTACATATCAGGCAGCAACTTATATACAGTGTAAATTATATACTACAAGTCTTTGGGTTTACATAAGAAAAACAAAATAAGTAAATAACAAAACAAAAATAAAATGAAATAAAAAGAAAAAGAAAAGAAAAAAGAAATATTCTAACTCCAAAATATTATTACATAATTTCGGAAGATTGATAATTGAGGAGGTAGATGAATAAATTATGTTTAAAGGAAGTGAGAGAAGGAGCATTGCGGATCGAAATGGGTATGGAATTCCATTATAAAGCTGCACGATTAATAAAGGATTTTTCAAAGGAAGCAGTTCGATGAGAAGGGATATACAAATCTATAGGCTAAGATCTGGAGTTCAAAAGATGAATGGAAGAACGAAGGGCAAGGATGTCGTAAATGTACGAAGGTTTTTTGGACTATAAGGATTGGAATAGAAAGGAACCAAGGAAACTTAGTCGCCAAAAACTTGGATAAAGCCACCTCAACTCGGAATACCAGCAAGTGATTATTTGATTTGTGATTATTTGTTAATCTGGTACCGATAATAGGAGAACGGAAATAAATGTGCGCAATAGTGAATCCCAGTTTGTAGAAAATAGTATTTGGTCAAGGTCTCGGCGTTATGTCACCCATCCAAGTTTTCTTACAACATTACAACAATACAGCTTGTTTACTTAAAAAGTGAAAACAAATATGAGTTGAAACTCGGCGTCATTTGTTATTTGTGAGGTTGAGATAAAGTGCACTTCATCTCTAGCTTTTAAACGGTTTATATAACTAACTATTTAACTACTTCTGTAGTCGGCGATAAGTCGGCAAACAGAACCGACTAGTTGGCCATTTTATTCATATATATTTCTAAGCTTAAATTTGGAAAATCACGTTATAAATGATCTGCATATTTAAGGTATTTTGGGTGTTATTACAGTTTGGTGCCACCTGGTTGAGTTCTCCAAAAAACAATTGAGGTACAGTTTTTCGACAGGATACATATCTTCTTTTGTTTAGGGGTCAACATTTTTGGTATAAGGTTTTTTTTACAATCTAAAAGGTAACGTTTTGAAACGTTCTAGCTCTGTCGGTGTTGCTCAGATCAAACATTTGTCGGAAGTTTCCTAATCAGAAATTTAATGTAAAATATTTTTTGTTATATGAGATTTATCTCTAGGACCTACCGTTTAAGAGCTATATTGGTTTGAATGAAAAAAGTCAAGTTGTAAACGTTTCTGTTTGTGTTGCTCGGATAGAAAATTTGCTGACAGGTCAACCTCAAAATATATAGGATATATATATATATATCTATAACATTTTGAAACGCTCTGGGTCTGTTTTTTTTGCTACGGATAGAAAATTTGCCGACAAATTTCTTGTTAGAAATTTAATGGAAAAATTTAATATATATAGTTTCAATTTACAACTATACAAATATGTACATCAATTTTGAATGAGCTCTGATAACGATTACAATGACATGTAAAAACTTGAAAAGAACTACTCATCAGTAGCACTTTAATAAAACTCTACACTAGATCTCTAGGCCATCTTCTTTTCAGACGCCTCGGAGGATTTTTAGGAATGGAGTGGGAAGCAAGTTGAGAAACTAAAGGATTTGAGTGCTTATATGAAAGAATAGATATCTGGTTTGGGATAACTCAGCAACATATGGAACATTAAGTTCATTATGATAAGTTTATTGGTGACAAAGTAAGGAGGATTGAGGATTTTTCAAAGGGTTTTGGATTGTAAGGATTGGATGCGAGATGAATTGGATGGTTTAGTAGAGCCCCAAAGCTCAACTCCGTACGTCCAAATAGGTCTAATAACAGTCATGTAAATAAGTCTTTTGTAATGAATTGGGAGGTTTGACAGTTTTTCTAGTAAATGTTGAAGTAGTCTGTAACGACGAGCAGTTTCCATTTGAATTCTAAAATGTAAATTTGGAAAATCAGTAGATTATAAATAAACATTTTTTTACTGTTATATTTCTTCCATTTAATTTCAACGCTATTGCAATATTTTATATAATTTAATTAAATTAATTATTCTTTGTTTTCTAGAATCACTACCGAAAGGGATAGTTTTGTTTCTACACTATCAGGTTTTTTTTGATCATTCGAAAAATTTTGAAAACTTTTAATTCTTGGCTTTTTAAGTAACTTGAAATATCTTCCTTAGGAAAGTCTGGGGGCATGCCTTTTAGAACAAGTTTTGGTTTTATTTCATGATTCTGAGTGTATGTAAGTGAAGTTGGTTTTAATTCATGATTCTGAGTGTATGTAAGTGAAGTTGGTTTTAATTCAGTCTTAAGATTGGTGAAATACTTACCAGTATGTACATATAATATTGTCTTGTTGCCTATGTATTTCATACTACGTTATATCCTCTGTCGTTGCTTCGCCGCTCTCTTAAGTAACGAACCTAACTGTTAATTGAAGTTTTATTTGTTCATCGATAAAACCCTTGTATTGAAGAATGTGATTGAGGATTACTTCTTCAATGATATTTTCACGCATAGCAGTAATCTCAAAACTGGTTAAAATTGCACTGATTAGGTGTTTGAAGATAATTGTAGGGGAAGGTGCTGTACCTGTGGACAATTTTCACTTATAGATTTTTCTAATTTTCGGTTCTTTATTTATCTGAGTGGTTATTGTACCATTAGATAAGAAATTTAAGGGGCGATCGATCCCTGGTGTCTTTATTTTGACAAGTAATTTTATTTTTACAGAAAATAATGTTTAGTGACTTACTGATAAGTGTCCATAGGTACCTTCCCCCTTTGTACCTATGGACACTACTGGTTGTATCAATGGACATTCATTTCTTCATAGGTTTATAGGGATAATTGAAATGATATTTAGAGAAACACATCAGCAATAATTTTTTATAAAATGTACTAAACAAAACAGAATATTTGAATTAGAAATGTCAACTTGATTATTAAACTAGAAGGCCGACTAGAAAGGTGACAACCAGAAATTTAGCGTATCAAAGTAACTTATTTTTAAACCTTTTAACAAAAATAAATCTTTTATATACTTATAATTATCATTAAAGAGTGTCACAGACTTTTTTTTATGGAAAAAATCGAATCATTAGAGATTGTATCCATGAAAAGGTGTAGGAAAATGTAATTGTTTACACAATCTCCCAGTGCCAGTTAAAAAAGATGGCGGTGGTAATTTTTTTTTATATATCTATTCTATCATTTGATGAAATTTTCTTCAAGTAGCAAATGTTGAACGTGAACGAGTCGAGTCTACATTTTCTTTGATCAAAGCTATAAAATGTATTACAACACAAAACATAGCTACCAACATATATTTCTTCATCTTCAATTTCTTTACCTTGTTCATACTCATTCATCAATTCATCCAAAAAAATCACAATCTTCGCTTGATGGATCAGCCAAGATCACATTTGTGAAATCACTATCTTCACTAGTTGAATAGTTTGTTATAAATAGTGAGTGGCGAGTTTTCTCTTCTTAAAAAAAAAGGTTATACTAATAATAGTAGGTATCCAAATTTAGGCATTTTATATCACGCGGAATGCCTACAAACTGTTCCGTAATATTTATAATTGAAATAATGAATTGATAAACAAAAAGAAAAATATGTTGTACCTGTGGACACTTTAACTATCTGTCCACAGGTTCAGCTGGCAATGGTGTCCACAGGTACAACTGAACGCCATGTTGTGCGGAAAGCTCTGTTTCACAAAACCTGTAAGTGATAACTGATATGAAAACATATGAAGTTATGATATATTAATCGGGGCAACCCAATGAAATATTACTGCCTAGAAAATTTCTAAGTGTAGGTCTTAAAACATTTAAAATCACTGGTTGGATTGGTCAGGATTTGGAAGAAAAAAACTTAAAAAATAATAATTTATACTAAACTGTTGATCTGACAATCTTGAAAACACACGTACAACAGCAGACAGATGCTTGCAGCACTACCAATCTAACAATTTCTATTTCCCTCCACCCACTTAATTAAAAATGTCCACTTTACTTTATTAAACAATGGGGGGGGGGGGGGGATAAAATGGGAAGGGGGGGGGGGGTACAGCACTTTCCTCTACATCCAATTTTTAATTTTAATATATGATGTGGAAATCCAGATGGACAGAGACTATTAAAAAACTCTTACGGATAATCGACTGTTAGTTCTTACAACACAATGCCTATGGATCATTTATTTACGCACTATATAAAAAGTTCGACAATGTTCTTTGGTAATAATTTTTATTCTGCAGAAATAATTTTTTTTATTTCACCAGGTTGGATTTTAATCACTAACTATGAATGTATATAACAGTGTGACAAACCTTGTTTCTGTCACCTAGCATTGCATATGTATATGTTTATTATTATAAATTTTATCACTGCTAAACCTTCGTAGTACTATGTAGATGATATAATTAAAATATGGTACAAATGTTTTTCAGTATTTTTACTATTTTAAACTCAATTGCTGAATGGTGCTAACCACCTATCGGTCAATCTTTGAAACTTCACTGTTCTACACATATTATTGCCTTTTCAACAACAAATGAAAAAATCAATAGATTTTATTATGAACTGTAAAGATGGTGTGGTTAAAATTTGGTTCAGATTGGTTCAGTGGTTTTCAGATGGTTGGTTGGTTAGTGATCACAAACGAACAATGACTTGCCATTTTATATAACAGTATAGATCATGTTTTTTAATTTTGACTATTTTCGCCAGAATTAGAGCCTTCGTCATCTTGTTTAGAAAATATTGAAAAACTTTTGTTTATTGCGATAATACTACTGGGTTGACTCACCTCATATTATTTTTTGGGTTGTATTAGAATTTTCATTTTTTTAAATACTGGGTCTTGGATCTCCCATAGATTCTAGTTAACCCCTGTGGGCAGGGGTTTATTACTTTGCTAAATTCACAAATTTCACTGATAATAAAAGAATAGAAATATATAATAAATAAACGAACAGAACTAGATAGAAAATAAGAGAACAGAACTTGGAAAAGAGAACGTTTACACTGCGGCTGCTAGCGCTAGACTGTGTCATTTCTTTGATTGATCAGATCAGAAGTCCCTTCCGTCTGTTAATACTTATTATATTATTATATATTATTATTATTATATTTATTATATTATTATACCTTAGCATGTTTATTGTTTGTTTGGCGCTGGAAAAGGTGGGGGACTCAGGCATACCAGGAGCTCGATATATACAAATCTGGTTGTTAGGCTACGCTGATATATATAGACACTGTATATATATAGATATAGATATTGTTCCACGATCCTTTACAGTTTTGGAGGGCACCCTTTTGAAACTACATAGAGCAGCAGCAGCAATATGGGGATGTATCTAAAGTACGCCAAAAAACGAAATATATGTTGACAAAGTAACAGTACAAAAAACGGCAGTAAGAACAGTTTTGGCGTATGGTAGCGAAACATGGACTCTCATAAGGGAATATCAAAATGCTCTGCTGAAATGGGTAGAAGAGTCCTTCGAAAGATATTTGCCCAATCAAAGAGCAACAAAGGTTGCGAATCAGAAGCAATTTAGAGCTTAGAGAACTGAAAGATGGGACGGATATTGTCACAGTTATAAAAAAGCGATGGCTGGGTTATTTAGAAAGAACGGAATCTTAAAGGCTGCCTAGGAAAACAAGGTCTGGAACACCAGGAGGAACAAGGGGAAGAGGCAGGTCCAGATAAAGATGAATGGATGATAGAAAGATTCTTAGATTCATATGAAAGAGAGTTTAGTTCAGTAGTAGATTAGAGTTAGTAGCTTTTCTAGTCGCTGTTCTTTAGTTTTGGACGCAACTCTTGAATTCTAGAAACAAAGTTATCTTGAAAAGTTTTGAAACCTGGCTGACGTGATGACAGATTACCTCCTGTAATAGCAAGAAACCTTTATCTTTAACTTTGAATGTATCAATCCGTCCAGGGCTAGATTTAATATCGTCTTTTCCAATGGTTTTATCGTAGAACACTTTAGCCATTTATCAATAAATTGGTGTGTACCACCGTCTTTCATGAACTCCAAGGAAGTGACATGAAAGGATGGTTCTCGCAGGAGGTCCGGATTACTGGGGGTGTCGGACAGTTGACAGGCTGGATTATCGAGACTGTACTCTATTGTAAACTTTATTTTCCAGTTTTCTTTCATGTGTACAAACACATTTCACGTGATTCAAATCTTCTTTAATAATTTCTTGAGTTTCATTTGGAGTTCATTTTACCAGTATTTCTTACTTTAGACTTGTAAGCTCAAAAATACTACTGTAACTATAACAAAAAAAAAAATGATGCCTATGATTGATGGTGAAAGAAATACAGATACTTATGTGATTAATGACTAGAAAAACTTTAAAAAATATTAATTTTTACAAGAGCATATGCCAAAAAGAATTGGAATTGTATAATTTAATTCGTTTTAATGCTGAAACAATTCGACTTGGGGCATGGGTCTCAGCGCGCTCGTAACCAGAGAGTCGAAGGTGGTTTAAACCACTTGGGCGGGTTAAAATTTATTTTTAGCGAACCCACGAATAAATCTAAACTTCCCACCCTGTGTTACAATAGATAAGGTAACCTGTAGGTTAACCTTCCTTCCTGCTCTAGTTGGAGTACATTAGGACGTTAAGGTCCAAATAAACAAAACAAACATTTCGATATGTTCTCAAGTCAACGAATTCTTTAATCAAGATCATCATAGAACAATATAACAGCCATCATTATTACTTTTTTATTTTTTAAAAAGAATTTTGGTTAATCATGACATAATTACATTTTTAATTATTTCTTACGTAAATCATTTTCTTAATAACTAGGCAAACCACAATTTTAATAGATTATCTTTCAAGTATTATTAAAGGAATGAAATTTCTAATCCATTTATATAACATTATAAACATCTTTCCTGTTATTATTAGTATTTTTTTCTTCTAATAAAATATTAGTTATTATTTTGATACATTTTAGTTATAGTAATAGTAAAAATATACTTCTTTGGAGTAACGTTTTATTCACACTCAAACATGTAACATTTTGACACGCTCTAGCTCTGTTAGTGTTGCTCAGATCAAAAATTTGACGATAATTACACGATCTAAAATTTGATTAAGAATATTTTTTGTGAGATATATTGAAATTTATCTTTAGGACCTACCGTTTAGGAGCTATATTGTTTTGAATGAAAAAACGTGACGTTTTTTGCGAACTTTTTTTAATGTTTGGGTTTAGTAGGTTGCTATGCTAATTTCCTTATCAGAATCAGTAGATTACAGATAGATATATACTTTATCTATTGTTTTCCCCAATCAGGGAGAATTAAGTTTTTTGACATGGAAATTAAGTCTTTTGGTTGGGGGTTCACAAGTAATTTCCTTAGGGTTTTATTATGCTTGAATTATTTTCAAAGCAATAGTTCTTACGATGTAGAAGGGACCTTGAGACTTTGTAAAGGTTCTGAAAATCCTAAAAGAGTTTCTTATAAATTTCACTCACTTTCTCTCTCTTACTCTATCTCTCTACTCCTCCTTCCTCGCCTCCTCCCTCGCCTCCTCTCTCGCCTTCTCACTCACTCCTCCTTCTCCTCCTCCTCCTCCCTCCTCCTCCCCCCCTCTCTCTCTCTCTCTCTCTCTCTCTCACTCTGTCTCTATCACTCACTCTCTCTCTCCTCTCTCTCTCTCACTCATTCTCATTCTCTCTCCCTCTCCCCCTCACTCTTTCTCCATCTCTCTCTCTCTCTCTCTCACTAATTCTCACTCATTCTCACTCTCTCTCCCTCTCCCCCTCACTCTTTCTCCATCTCTCTCTCTCTCTCTCTCTCTCTCTCTCTCCCTCCCTCTCTCTCTCTCTCTCTCCTCTCTCTCTCTATATATATATATATATATATATATATATATATATATACAAGTGATGCCAAAATTACTCCAGGTGGACAATTACTCCACCCACTCTAAAGTGGCAATAAAGCATTCGGATTCTGAGGAGCTTGGACTTAAATGAGAGAGCTAGTCCGGAGTGCTCTGGCAATCTTTCACGAAAAACACACGTATATTGGCACTTTCAATATTCAGACACTTATTCAAGCAGGAAAATTACACAATCTTACAACATAACTCGCAAATCAGACCATTAAAATTCTCGCTTTGCAAGAAAAACACGAACACGACAGAACAATAATTACAGAATCTTCACCTTGGCTAGTTGAAATTCGAAAGGAACACAAAAATACAAACATAAGACAATCCGATATTTTAGAAAGAAACATCTTCAGATACAAAGAAGAGAAATGGGAAGTTGTACCAGAGCAACAAAAACAGAAACAGTA
This sequence comes from Euschistus heros, assembly GCA_003667255.2. Taxonomy (NCBI): domain Eukaryota; kingdom Metazoa; phylum Arthropoda; class Insecta; order Hemiptera; family Pentatomidae; genus Euschistus; species Euschistus heros. Next base: position 30,766 of record RCWM02000416.1, on the reverse strand, counting down.
TGTCTTTGTTAGGTCCGAAACTTTTCAGACCACTCTCGCATACATACACACACATATATATATATGTTTAGTAAGGTTCTTGAGGTTTCAGTCAATAAATGAAAGCTATTTTGGCGAAGTTTTGAGACTATATTGTTCTCATAATCATGCCAATGTTACTGGTAATATGGTATCGACTAACTAAATTCTAACAATTCTAGTACACAACTGACCTGCATCTTAGTAGGAATGTCCTAGTATTCTTCACACTTGCTAGTTTTCTGTTGGATTTCAGTAGTTCCTTCATCACTGTAATTGCTTCAGGACCGTGGGTTGTCTTAATATCTTCATAAAATCCCATTCTTCCACGATAGATATTTTCCAGTATTGACTCGATATGTAAATATGTATAAATTTCTTGACTGTTACTATTAAAGGTTAAGTGAGGTTCAGTCAATATATAAAAGAAACTATTTTGGCGACGTTTCGAGACTATATTGTTCTCATAATCATGCCAATATTACTGGATATGGTATCGACTGGAATGGGATTTTATGAAGAAATCCAACAGAAAACTAGCAAGTGTGAAGAATACTAAGACATTCCTACTAAGATGCAGGTCAGTTGGAATTTAGTTGGTCGATATATATATATCTTGTGTTTATCATTAATGAAAATTATATTACATTCATGAATCCTTTAGAAATCTTTTTCATGATTCAAGTACGAAACTTTACCACATGATCTATCAAAACTTCATCATAAAAAATTTGAGTTGAAAACTAATTGCAACACCGAGCATAACACTTTGGATTGAAATGCTTATGTTTTTCGAAATGTGTCTTTTTTTTTTTTTTTTTTTTTTTTTTTTTGGTTAGTTTGGCGTGCGTTTCTGTAAATCTAAGTCCAGATTGTTTTAGAGAATTATTCCAGTGTTAGAGTTTTTCCCTTAAGGTACGAGTATAACGATGAACTACAAGCTCACAACAGACTCACCTCATCCTGATGGTCATGATGATGATGATGATGATGAAGGAGTATAGATGATGATGAAGAAGGACTTTGGCTTAGAACATGGCCAATGAGCTCTACCTTGGAAGCCGAGTCTTCACTTACTGAGAACGAGACAGAACAATTTTTTTTATTTATATGAATTATCGCTTCTATACGGAGATCTAATTAAACATCATTATAATGTTTACTCGAACCTTATCAGACAAGTGCCGGCTATCTCTTTATAAATCTAACCGTTCCACCGTAAATAATCTTTATCGTCCGCGCAAATTCGTAAAATTTAACAATTTATAATATTCTCTAAGGTGGAAACATAAGATGAAGTTAAACTACATCTGTATCTTCATGGCACCATACAGCGCTGACTAAAACATTCGAAATGACCCCTATGGCAAGAATAATAAAGAAGTAATTAGCAGAATCGATTATTATTGTATTTATTGATTTTATTTCTGATTATGATCGCTAGAGATCGCTTTTTATTATCTCTTCCTCTGTAAGTTCAATTTATATCTAAAAGGTCATTGCAAGGATTATGGGAGATGCGCTTTTCCATTTTTTTTTCTGACTATTTTTAACAGTTTGTAAGAAAATCATTATGAAAACTTGAAAAAAAAAAAAAATAATAATAATAATAATAATCGATACTACAATATCAAACGACAAGCCATTTTTCATTCGTGATTACCTCGATAATTACTGAACGAATATTTATTTTTTTTTATTTATTGAGAAATTTACAACTGTGCAAAATATATAAAGCAAATAAATGTGTTGATAGTGATACCATTAATATGTCTAAACTTAAAAAGAACTACACATCAGAAGCACTTTAATAAAAATTCTACACTAGAAGGTCTCTAAGTTATCCTCTTTTCAGACCCCTCAAAGTATTATCGGACATAGAATGAGAAGCAAGTTGAGAGACTAGTGGATTAGTATGTTTATGGAGTTTACTATGAAAGGATAGGTATCTGGTTTAGGATTAATCAGCAACATATGGGACATTAAGATTTTTATAGATAAGCTTATTTGTAACAAAGTAAGGAGCATTAAGGATTTTTCAAAGTTAACGTTTAGTTCTGCTTGCACAGTTTTGAAGAGGAAACCTCTCTGTATTGTTGAAATTGGAAATTTGTGACGAAGAACCATTAATTCTTGTAACGGACAGCAATGGTTTAATGTCCTTCCGCCACCTTAAAATCATTAAATCCTGGAATATTTCAAAATATTATTCTTAAGGACAAAAACGTTTTTATTTAATTGAAATTTACAACTGCATATACAATATAAATATATTATACATCTAGTAAATATGACGATAATGATAAAAATGACTCCACTTGTTTTTAAAGCAACCACCCATTGGTAGGACTTATAAAGGTTCTATATAATGAGGTACTGTATTAGAAGGTCTCGAGGCCATCTTCTTTTCAGGCGCCTCGGAGGGTTATTAGGAATGGAATGAGAAGCAAGTTTTGATACTAATTGGTTTGAATGGTTGTGGAGTTTGCTTTGAAAGGAAAGATATCTGGTTTGAGATAAGTCAGAAACGTAAGGTATATTAAGATCTTTGTGGATAAGTTTGTTTGGGATTAAGTAAGGAGCATTTAGGATTTTTCTAAGGATTATGGATTATAAGGATTGGATACGGGGAGAATTAGAAGGTTTAGTTGAACCCCAAAGCTCAACTCCATATGTCCAAATAGGTCTGATAACTGTCATGTAAATGAGTCTTTTATAGTAAGTCGGAAGGTTTGAACATTTGTCTGCGGATGTTTAATGTTTACTGTTTAGTTGAAGATGTTGCAAACCACAAGAAAAGTTTTAGTCTTTTATGTGGATTTCAAGTTAAACGTTTGTCCAGTTTTAGTCCTAGGTTTCATTATCTTCATAGTTTTATCAATGATTAAATTTACTGATTTTCAATTAAATTGTTATTACAGAGTGATAAATGTGTGGATCCAACTGAAATTTGAAAGCAGGCAGATAGGTTGCGAGCGCCATTCTGCAAGAGAGGTTACAACGGTACGGTGTTATCTAGGCATTGATAATAAAATTTAATCATTTTTAATTGAATGGTTATTAAAAAATTAATACCTAAATGGGTCATTATTTCATAATGGTGCAATTCGACATCAATATTTTGCTCCGCAAAAAAGTTTACATTTTTTTTTTAATCAACTCTAATAACTGAAAACATGGCTGACGTCATTGGAGTGGGTCAGCTGTGTGCCTCCAACCTTAAGAAAAGCAAAAAAATCCCTTCTCCTACCGCCAGCTTAAGATTTGTTAACTGTCTAGGGAGATAGGTGTCACCAATGTGACAGCAATATAAATGTAGAAAATGGATGAAGTGGCTCAAGTCCAAGATTATCTGTGTACTTAAGTACAATCAAACAATTTGTCAATTTTATTAGCCCATCTAATTGCTATAAAATAAGGTGAACTTCGTAAACCTGACATTTGACATGTCTAAGGAGATAGAAAACTAGGATAAATTAATTAATTAGAAAGTGTCATTAAATGGATTTGGACAACTTACGTGAAGAAATTTCACCATCTACGACCTATACTTAACATATTTTAAATTGATGTGTGAGGTACAAAACGTTTGAGGCATAATCCTTTTGTTACTAGCGATTGTACCATAATGGCTCAAATATGTGGTGCGATTTGTGGATCTCAGTGAAGTTTGAAAATCATCTGTTACCGTACTACAATATAAGAGGTGTGTGATCAAAAAGTTCCAGGACTTTTTATATACTATGGGAATGCAATGTCTCACAGCGATGCGGTTGGCAGCATTGTATTGCCTGACTCAACAGGAACACAGCTGTGTTTGCAGATCAATCATAACATCACTGAAAGTAACATTAGCACAGTTTGTTTGAGGTTAGTTTTATAGAGTTTGGCTATTTTATGAAAATGAATGTGAAAGAAGAGCAACGTGTTTGTGTGAAGTTTTCTGTGAAACTGAACAAAACGTTTTCTGAAACCTTTTCGATGTTACAAGAGGCTTTTGGTGAAGAATGTCTAAGCCGATCATGCTGCCATCAGTGGTTCAAGAGGTTTAAAGATGACCTTTTTGTGTAAAAAACGCAATGACTGTCATTCCTCAGCCCCCCTACTCACCTGACCTGGCTCCAGCCGACTTCTTTCTTTTCCCGAAGCTCAAGAGACACCTGAAAGGACGAAGATTTCAAACAGTTGACGAAATTAAAGAAAAAACAACGGAGCTGCTAAACACCTTTACAAAAGAAGAGTTTTCTGGGGCCTTTGATCAGTGAAAACACCGGTGGGAAAAGTGTGTAGCTTCCCAAGGGGAGTACTTGGAAGGAGACAAATTTGAATAACCTGTATGTTGTATGAATAAATGTGTAAAAATGCAGTCCTGGAACTTTTTGATCACACCTCGTATTCCAGTCAATGAAGGCCTGAAATGGGATGTAGACTGCGTTTTCTGTAATCCGAGATTTTTCTTCGGAAACATCTTCAGGGTAGTCAGAAAGTAAACATACTAAAAGTCCTGAAGGTTTCGGCCCTGGAAACAGGAAAGGGGAGGCGCAAAAGGTCTTTTTTTTAAGGTTTTCCGCTCATATCTCGAAAACGGAGCTTCGCATGCAAAACATGACTATTTAGAATAGAATAGAAAAATAATTTTATTCTGGGACAAAGTCCCTTAAGAATAACAGATAAGTGCAGGTATAACTAAATTAAATCTGGTTAGAGACATAATGAGATACAAAAGAAAAGAAAAAAAAAAGAAAGAAATAAAATAATACATTAATGACACTATGTACATATATGATATTTAAATAAAAAGAAAAGAAAAGAAGATAACATTCTACAGATTAGAGGAGATAAAATTAAATAAGAAAAAAATAAAATAATATAGAAAAATCTTTTGGTACAATGATTAGATTTGTATGTACAATAGAAGTACCCAATGTTATATTCATTGAAAGTAAAATTTTATTAAAAGGAATCTCAATTATTCCAGAACTGAATCCAGCAATGAAATAATAATTTTTGACTAAGTAGTTAGATAGTTAGCAAGCGTCAGTTTGGATGAGAATTTACTAAATTAATTTTAATTAAATTGTCTACAACTTTAGTATATACACATTTTTCATATTCTGTACCGTTTCCAAGATTTACGCTTGGCAAATGTGAACATATTTTTCGAGAAAAAAAATTTTCACCTCACGTTTTCTTTCAACTCCCCTCCATGTCTTCTAAAACGTTCATTCTACGAGAAAAGTCTTCAAAAATACCTCCTCGTTAGAAATTGACACATTTTTTTTGTTTTCAGTGTTTTAAAGATCATAGAATTAAGTAAATATTATTATAAGCTTTCATTCCTCTCTTGTTTATTAAAACTTTGATGTACTAAATAGTGTGAAAATATTGACAATTATCGGTTTAACAATTACAAATCGTAAAGTTGAAAAAACATAAAGAAACAGGGAATTTATAAAAATAGGTAGTTTTTGAATATTTTAGACCTAGGATGTTAATTACTGTAGACCTTCCTTGAACTATGGAGGTGTTTTAGTTAAAATTAGATTCAGTTGGGGTCGATAGTTTTACCGTTGCAAAATCTGTTGCTGAATGCTAAACCTACTTATGCTAGCCCATTTACAGTTTTTTAAAAAGCATTTTAATGGGGTGTATAAGTAAAAATAACCATTTCTTAAACAAAGATTTCTATTATTATTTCTTTGATATAAAATACAATTAATACTGAAAGTATAGTTCATTGTTATCTACCGCCATTACCCATCTGCAAGCCAATTGCTCGATGCCACGCTGATACCATTCCTTGGGATGGCTGTCAAAGAACTCTTGGACAGCATTTTCAACTTCCGCAAAATTATCAAATTTTTTCCATTGAAGAAAATGGGCCATGGATCGAAACAAGTAGTAATCCGAAGGTGCGAGGTTTGGACTAAATGGTGAATGAGGCAGGAGTTCAAACCCATGAAGTTCTGTAAACTTTTCTGCTGATTGTTGAGGAGTAAGTTCGTAAAGGACTAGTCTACAGGTCTTTGTCACCTTCCCCGTGGAGAGAAGATGGCGACTAACAGTATCTTTCGACACACCACACTCCCTGGCAAGTTCGCGAGTACTTGTGGACGGATTTGACTCAACAGCTTGACATGAGTTCCAAGGAGAAATTGCTTGTTAAAACATGCTTGGTTTTTAAATGCTTGTATTTTTAATAATGGTTTAGGAATCGAAATCAAATTATTTTAGTTCTATGAATTCCCAGGATAATGTTTATACCGGAAATTAATGCATGGAACGATAGTTCTTGGATTAAAATGTATGTATTTTCTTAGTTGACATATTTTTATGGTTATTTAACTGTTAAAACATTCAAAATCAAAGACGTTTCATAAATTCCCAATTTTTGAGAATACCACTCCCACTAGGTATATTCCCGGCCCACATCACTAGTTGTAAGCACTGATAGATAATGCAGTCCACTAACCACAAGAGTTCCTTAATAGTCTCTGCCCATCTTGATTACCAAATCATTCATTTAAATTAAAAATTGGATGTCTTATTATGATTTTGCACACCTTATCATGGCATTTTTAACCAGTTTGGAAATTACTGCTGTGCGTGAAAATATGGTTGAAGGAATAATACTCAATTGCGTAACTTAAATGCAAGATTTTTACCAATAGAAAAATAAAACTTAAATTACACAGGCCAACGATGAAAAACCTTTTTTACCTAAAAACGCCTTTTACCTAAAAAATATGACACCTTGTCCCCTATTACTCTGTTTTTAGGGTGCTAAATCCTATAGATAATGCTTAAATATGACTCTTATTAAGTCGTCCGTTGTCACCCTACCATTTTTTGGGCACATTTGCTTTTTTGGGGCTCTGCTACATCAATATATAATTTTTTTTAGATTATTACAGAATTTAACAGCTTTTATATACTACAAATAAAATTGTAAAATAATTTGTGCTGAATGTAGAAGAGTTGGCAGCACTGCTATCTATAGATATAGATGAGCAAAATGATCAAGAGTTCCAATGTGCTACAGCATATATAGAGCCTAAACTGTTTACTCAGATTGAGCTTAACGACTTAGGTTAGGGATCTGGGGTTAACAAAAGAAAAAGCAACAAGGAATTGCTTGGGATCTAGGCTAAATGAAAAGAACTAGTTGGCAGTTGGAACTAGCATATATAATTTTCACAGCGTAGTTTTATCTCCTTTATAGAATAGAAAGAGAGAGCAGCAGTTTTCGAAATTTTTTGATCAAGAATGTGATTTAGTGTACTACTCAGACATTCCAGGTCTGATCATAGAGTTTGGAGTTGAATACAAAAAAGAAGACTGGAGGCTGTTTATTGGTTCTTCCAAAACTAGTTTAAAAGCTGTTTTATTACACAATAGTAACACATGCATTTATACCTGTTGGCCATTCTGTACATATGAAAGAGAGCTATGAAAACCTAGAAATAGTGTTGAATAAAATTGGATATTCGGCTCATGGTTGGATGATAAGTGGTGACTTGAAAGTAACATGCATGTTTCTTGGTAAGCAGGCGGTTTTACCAAATATCCATGTTTTTTGTGTGAATGGGACAGTAGAGCAAGGGATCAACATTGGTGCAGAAAGAACTGGCCTGTGAGGGAGTCTTTAAAAACCGGCGAGAAGAACATTCTCCGCAAAAACCTTATAGATCCTAGAAACATTCTCTTACCACCTCTAAATATAAAGTTAGGCCTCATGAAACAGTTATATAATGCTTTATATTTATATGAAACAGTTATATATGCTTTTTTAAATAATAAAAAAGCAAATTTCTCAAAAACTATGGGTGATACAAAAAAGCTAAGACCAGATTTAGATTCAGCACACAAAAATCTATAAAAATCAGCTATTAAAGTAAAAAAAGTAAACATTTTTTTTGTTGGCCTGTGATATTAGTTACAATTCTTTACATATGAGATCCGGCTATGCCGCGACGAAGAATGCTAGTATTATATAAAAATCTAAATGTTCCATACGCTGTGGATTGGGCCCAAACAAGATCCCTAAAAAGCTACATACCCACTCGAATCCACTAGTCTCCCAACTTGCTTCATACTCGAGGCAGGGATACAATTCCTACTAATGGGATCCAAGAGGCACCGGAGGACAGCGCTGAGTTGGATAAAACTCAGGTCATAAAAGCGAACCTTTGCTTTACTTAGTCTAGATTATCCGCTAAAATTAGAATCTTGTTTACAAATGCTTCATTCTTCAGCTCGTTCGCAAACTAATAATTCAAAATCTTTTGACGGCATAAACGCCTTCTTATCAGGCACACACCTTAATAGATTGCACGTATAACATAAGCATAATTTGATTCTCTGTTCTTTTGATATTCTGAGTGCTTTTCCTCTCTACTTGTATCTGTCTTTTGATGGTCTCTAGGTCATTTGTTTGGTATTTTATATTTAAAATTTTACATTCTAATAATTGTTTATTTATTATCACTAGTTCAATTTTATATCTACACAATTATATAAAAGGACAATCCATTTTTCGTTTGTGATCACTAACCGCGAAAACAACTGAACCAATCTCAACCACATTCTAACATAATCTCCTTAGTTGAAGGAAGGTTTAGCAATGATCATTTTAAAGATTTTCAATTATATTGCCATGAAAAAGAGATAAATATATGATGCGCAATTAAGTTTCGTAATCGACCGATAGGTGGCGAGCACCATTCGAGAAAGGTTACAAACGTACGGCATTATATAGAGCTTAAAAATTATAAAAAGTCAATTATTTTCAAATAAAATGTTTTTTTTTAAACTATAAATGTCCCAGTGCGGTTTATGTGGCTAGCTAGGTCTAGCATTCAGCAATAATCATAGGAAGGTCTACATTAATAAAGTTTGCTATATTAATAATTTAAATGTATAGTCTTAATTGGTGTTATATAGAGCTAGAAATTTGTGATAAAAATTACTTATTTCAATTCAATGTTATTAAACCTACACAAGCCACCTTAACACTTCAACACAACCTCAACGAGATTCAATCTTGGTGTAAGAAATGGAAAATAAAACTTAATTATGACAAATCACTTCATATTACATTTACACTACGACGCAAGACCTGCCCGCCTGTTTACATTGACAACCAACCTTTACATCAAACTGAAAAAGCTACATACTTAGGACTTACGCTTGATAGAAGACTGACATGGCCCACACGTCAAGACAAAAAAACAGACAATACAGTTAAGACTGCGACTTCTATACTCAGTACTTCACAGACGCTCAAAACTACCTTTAAAACAAAAGCTTAACATTTACAGTTACTTGATTAAACCCATCTGGACGTATGCATCGCAAATTTATAGACCGGTCAAAAGAACACATATTCAGAAAATACAAACATTTCAATCTAAATTCCTAAGACTGATAACAGACTCCCCTCCTTATGTGTCAAAAAACGATATACTACATACAGACTTACGTATTTCGACAGTTAAGAGCCATATTCATAAACTTTATTGACAATTTCATGAGAAACTACGTGGACACACTAACAAACAGATACATAATATGGCAACAGTACAGATACCAGACATAACTCAACGGAGGCTGAAAAGGAAGTGGATGAGGGATCTCCTAGTCTAATCGCTAATAATTTAGTTTCACGCCTGGAGATTGTACCACTGGGTGCTGACTCCCTCTTGCCTGATCATGTCTGTTGTATCAATGTAATTTCACATTCACTGGTTGTCCATTGTGTACAGTTGTAAATAAAGTTATTATGTTAAAAAAAAAAAAAAATTGTTATTACAAAAGCCGGAAATATATGGTGTGGCATGCGGTTCCCAGTGCAGTTTAAAAATCGACCGACATGTGGCTATTTTGCAACAGAGTTTGCAATGTTAAACTATTAAAACCAAATTTTAACTACATCTTAATAGTTCTAGGAATGTTTATACCAGGAATCCAACCAAATAGATCGATAAAATTATTTCAGCCAAATTGGATGTATAATTTTGCTTTTATGTACTCTTCTAACACATAATCAATGCAATTTTAACCAAGTTAAAAATTACTATCATGCGTGAAAATATCATTGAGGAAATAATGCTTAATAATGGGTTATTCTATACTTCAATACAAGATTTTTATCGATAAACAAATGAAATTCAATTATTAGTTAAAATAATCTAATTGTAAGTTATTTATTTAAGAGGGTGGGCGAAGCTGCGACGGGGTATCCTAGTAATTAATAATAAAAATGATAATAATAATAATAATAATGCTTTATTTACATATTAACATTTAAAAATTTATTTAAGATTACATGTTCAGGTGTTATAAATCCTTTACATGATTAATATAGTTTTATTCAATAGCGAATAGGTTTTACATTTTAAAGATTTTACATTTCAAAGGGTCTAGCAAGTTAAGTATATGAAAACTGCACCAGCGCACAGTGGAACGAATGACCAATCTAGTAGGAAAAAAGTCTGAATCATTTTAAACAGACCTGACAACCTGATTTACATAAACAATAGAGTTTAAATAAGCTAAAATAAAACCACTTAAGTCACAACCATAAGGAAAAAACAATGCAGTAAGCCCCCATTATCCGTGGTTCCGATTTTTTATGTTTCTTTATTTTATTTATTTATTTTTTTTATAAGGTTTAAAGTTTCACTATTTATTTTATATGTATCCTATTAACTTAATAGAAATAATGAGTTAGATCGTGTCTAACTATTAGGAAATGGGTTATTATTTATAGTTATTATTTTTAATTATCTTAAAAAAGTAATGAATGAAAAAACACGTCCAGCTGGTATCGTGAATAAATGAGATGTTTCCGGTGTACTAATCTAATTCACATTATGAAAACGATACTGTTTTTCAAATCTTTCGGTGATACTCTTACTTATTTGTTTGCCTACTAAACAAAACTATTTAAAAGTTTGATATTGTATTATATCACAAAAGTAGACTTATTATCATTTGTTTATATTTTGTAATTATAAGTTATTTATTATTATTTTTATTACTTGGCTTAGATTATAATTTAACTATTATTTATTATAATTCATAAAATTAACTATAATTGTTAAATGAACTAGTATTGTTTTTGTTTTTTTTTGTTGTGTAGGTTTTTTTTTTTTAGTTTTTCCTACTGTTTTATCAAATTGCATTATTTACTTGTTATAGATTCCTCCATATTAATTACTATTTCACATGAGATGGATGTGTATCCAAACGTGTACCTATGTTTTTATTAGCCTAATTGGTTTTATGTAATTATTTTCAATAAAGATATATTAAAAAAAAAAAAACAAAAATATATATATATATATATATATATATATATATATATATATATATATATATATTTACTCAATTATGCTTTAGTCTCCATTTAAATAGGAACTATCAAAATGTCACAAAAAATAATAAAATAAATAAATAATAAATTCAATAATCTAAATGGAAATTCAATACATACAGTAAAAACATTCATTCTTATGTATTTTGTGTATCGTAACTTAATAAATTTATGCAAATGTTTTTCTAATAAAAGTGATTTTCTCAATCCCCTTGATGATCAGAGCCAATAAAATGTAATATGACTTTCCGGGTTTTTCCAGCCTGTTATTATTTCGTTTTAATTTTCGTAACTACCAATTCTAAATATCTCTTCAGTTGCAGCTGAAGAAGTTGAAATAATATCCTCTAATTTAAGTGTTTCAATTATACTAACATATATTAAATCAATGACTTAAAGTTTTGTCAAATACAAAATAACTCTCTTCGAGGAATTGAAAATTCGTTAATTTCGATTATAACTTTTTTCCTCCTAGATTGGCCATTCGTCCCACTGTGCGGCGCAATCTGAAGGATTCTTACCTTGTAAATATTCATTTAAGTACTAACAATGGATAGTTCCTCTATAAGTTGTATTCATGTCATTATATCTCATATATACCGCATATTTACTAGATGTGTTTTCTAATACAGTTGTAAATTTCTATTAATAAAAGAATAAAACAAAACGTTTTTATTACTAAGGCTGGCTTCATACGTATTCTTTTAATTCGATATCAATACATTTGTTATGCCTTTCCTGTAAGGTCCAATATATCTATTATAAATCAGAAAAGGTTTTATTGTCTTTTAAATATTTGCTTAGTGACATAACATTATTTTATTTTATGGCATTTTGTATGCTAAGGATTTATGTTTATTGAATCAAGTCATCATAGTTGTATATTAAGTCACAATAGGTGTGTACTGACTGTTTTTTAAAAATGCTCTATATCGCTGAACAAACAAAAGGACCTCCAAGCTATGTATTTGATAATACAATATTTGAATTTAATTTCAGTTATCACGGCGAAGTTGTATAACATGACGGCGATGGCGTCACAAGGGCTCTGTAATACGTAGCAGCCGATCAGCTGAGGACACCCAGATGATTGGGCCAGATCGGGGCGCACGGCCTCTATAATAGTTACAGTGGGTAAAAAAAGTATTCGTACACCATATTTTTATTCGGTAGAAGTACAAATAATAATTAATTGGACACGGAAAAAACTTATGATTAGTATAAAAACAGTACTGTGCATTAATTCTTACCAGCAAGGAAATAAAAAAGCCCATACACAATCTAATTTATGAAAAAAAAAAATCAATATTTTGTAAGCAAACCAATTATTCGTACAGCAAAAGATTCATCTCATAATAACTTTTTAAGTTCATTATCAGATCAATGTTTTCATCTAAACGTAATCCTTTGCTCTTATGTGAACAAAATGAGGTGGATGAACTTGTTTGATTGCGTACTAAAAGATAATTCCTAAAAAAATGGGACGCAAATCAAAAGAATTGAGCTCTGATTTCTAAGGAAAAACAAGGTTTCCAGCAAGGTTTACCAAGTCTTTGATATATCAGTGTTAAAGTCAGCATTGTCTCATACGACCGTGCAATACATTATGAAACAGTTTTAAACCGGATTATTGTCCAAAAACGTTCTGGACCCCCATCGATGTGAGAATCACGAAAATAGTGAAATTAGTGTTAACAATTCTAAAATAAGTACCTGCGAAATAGCGGAACACATCGCAACAAAACGGTAAACATGTTGCATAAAAACTGTCAAAAATAGACTCTATGAAGCAGAGGGAGAGCGACAATGGAAGAACGCTTCATAAATTAAAAAAAAAAAAAAAAAAAAAAAAGGGGATAAAAGATTTCAATTCACCCGGGAACATTCCAACAATCCACTCTCATTCAGATTAAAGCTAATTTATATTTTGGATGCGATGAAAGGAAATTTGTCTGGAAACAGAGAGGAGCAAAGTTTTTTTAAAAAAAATTGCAACCAACTGTAAAGACGTTTAGGATCGACTGAGCGCAAGTTGGATTGGTGAACTAGTTATTTTCAATAGAATTTTTAATATAGAAAACTATGTGAACATGTCGCGAGGCAATTAATAAAAAGTGTACGAAATTTAGGGATTGAGGACAGTTATTTGTTTCATTAGGACAATGACTCTAAGAAACACTGCCAAAAAAAAAAACGAACACGAAGATTGGCCGCTGCAAAATGTCCCTAGAATTTGTCTAACACCACCACAGTCACCAGACATTAATCCATTTGAAAATCTATCGGAATTAAGAAAAATCAAATGCTTATCATAGGGCGACCTAATTTTCAATCTGAAGGGCAGAAATCGACCCTCAGGAGACCTACAAAATTGTTGAACCAATGTCTAGGAGGCCGTGTTAAATGTGAAGGGTTATCCAACCAAATATTGACCTGTTAAAAAAAACATTTGTTAGATTAATATAAATACCATTGTTGAATAAATTTCCTAAGATATGTATGAATACTTTTTTTGCCTGTTGGTTTTGAAATTTTCGTGTTATTCAAATTAAACTGTTATATAATTTTTGAGGCACATATGAATTAATGCATATATAGTTTACACAATGTTATCTCTAATAATTACGTGTTAAAAAACTAATTAGGCGTACTTAACTCCTAAAAACTATGTGTACGTATGCTTTTTTTACCCACAGTAGCTATTAAATAATAAAGAAAGGTAACTAAATTCTCTCGGTGAACATAATAATATTTTCTATTATATACACCTAATTATATAAGGGTGGTTATATGTTGTATATATAGTCCCCTCCAACGCAAAAGATCGTCAGCGCCATTTTTGTGAAAAATGACACCGTAACTAAACCGCAGGAACCGTCTTGACAAAGACTATCTTTTTATCATAATATCATAAGCGCCTAAATATGTTTCCCCCCTCAAATATACATACTAAGTTTTAACAATGCAATCACCGTTGAAAATATCGTAAATCCAGTTTTTTGTATCTTTACCAACAATTAATAACAATCTAAATGTATACTTACAATCTATCATAAACGCCTGATATGATATGATTTCGTCGCTTACGATAAACGGTTATCTAAAGAGAAACCAAAAACAACACCCATCCAAAAGTAAATAGCAGTGTAAGTATCGGATGTATGAAAGGTAATTGTTCGGATCGGCGACACCAACCCCTACACGCTCCTAGAATACCTTTTATCGATTCTAACCTTGTTCCGATTTATTTCGATGTTCTAATCGCTGCTTTTAGAGGGGAAAGGTTATTCTCCTTCATTTACTGAGAAACTCTAAATTCCTGTTCAAAGTAATATTAACTTCGGTTTACCTTCTAATATTAAAATGAGAAATAAGGAAATAATGAAGTGGAAATAAGAAAATATCGAATTATAAGACACTAAATCAATTTTGAATTAATATTAATTTAATCAACAATTAGTATACTACTGAACCACCAGTAAAGTTAATTCCTGATGAACTTTCTGTCAGAGAAGTGAAAATAACAAATTATAAATATAAAAAAGACAGAATCCTTAAGTATTTATTTGGCACAACTCCTATTTATTTAACATTTGTAGCTACATGTTTCGGAGACAATGTTCCATCATCAGGCTTCTATTTTTTTTTTAAAACACATTAATCTATAACATTATACCCATATTTCTACAATTATATAGTAATGTGTCATTTACCTCTTAATCTGTGATTATTTTCACATTGTCAATTCTCCATGTTATAAGCCATTATATAATATAAGACAGAATCCTAGTTGAAAGTGATGATGTTAATTTCTGCTATATTTTCTCATGGGAAGTGGAAATAAGAAAACATGAAACCTGTGATATACTTTCTCACATTTATTTATAAAACTGATATGTTTTATTGAATTAATTATACAATCTGTCACACTTTAGGACAAAAAGTAATATGGATGACAAAGAATCCATTCAAAAAATATGTATACTGAAATTTTATCACTGAAATTGAAACAACAAATAAAAATATATAAAACACCAAATCCATGTACAAATAAACCTTGTTAAGTTTTGTAACACTTTTACAAGTTTTTAAATTTTATCACTTAAATTGATAGAACAAATATAAATATGTAAAACACCAAATCCATGTACAAATTAATCTTCTTAAGTTTTGTAACACTTTTACACATAAGATAAGATGAAATAAGAAAACATGAATTGATAAAACACTTAATCCTCGAGTTGTTAACTTCTATTTCTCCTATTTACATTAAAGAAGTCTAAATATCAATATTACAAACTAAACAATACAATCCAAGTTGAAACTGTAGATGTGATTGTTTACGTGTGAGGTTATAGGAAGGAACTATAAAAAAATTTAAACTTGAAGTGAAGCGTAAGGATCGAACTGGTCGGTGTAGCGCGGGTCAAGCCAGTTTGGTGGTGTCGCCGATCCGAACAATTACCAAATAAGATTTCATATATATATATATATATATATATTCAAGGTAATCGAAAATTATGGATTGTATTAAGTAATGTTTGTTTGTTTATTTGAAGTGTTTCGAGCGTCAAACATCAACGCTCGTTCGTATAGAAAATAATAAATAAAGATTTATCTATATTTTATGAATTAGTTTTTCTCTGTAAAGCAGGGCTATCATTTTTTCATCATTTCCCAGTACCTTTGAGATGTCTCGAGGTATCCCTGATTCAGTCAACCTTTTGGTGTAGTAAGGGCACACGTTGAACATGTGGTATATTGAAAAACCATTGCCACACATTTCACATTTGGGAGAAGATTCTATGGTTATAAGGTGAAGGTGTGTAGTTCTTGTATGGCTAATTATAAATCACATTAACTTCTCTGCGTTTATTACGACAGGAACTGCTCCATGGGTTTACGTCATTCTTAATTATCTTATGTTTACTTGTAGGATGTGATTCCACAATGTCTGCCACTCTTGGGAGATCGTCTCTCTAAGTGGGCGTCCGAGTTCTGCGTCAGAAAGGTTTTGCCTATACAATAAGTGCCTATAAAATAGACCAAGATAACTTAAAAACAATTTATCATTAGACAAATTTAAATAAATCTATACAAATTCATGGTATGAAATGAAAGAAAAAAATAATACAAAAAGCTATAATATAGTCTCGCTACCAGCTTCTCATTCGATTCTTATCTGAAAAGTTGTCGAGAGAACATTCGGTTACCGTTCCGCAAGCAGGTTTCCAGTCCCTACACGCGCCCCGAATACCTTTTATCGATTCTAACCTTGTTCCGTTTATTTCGTTTAACGTCACTTTATGCTGCTATGGCTAATCGGACGATGCTACGGTTGGAGGCCTAAATTTTGCCTATCCAGGTATAATTAGGATAGGGATCTTTAACGAGTACCTGTTAGCTAAGGATGTTTTACTCCCATTAAAAAATCCTAAGGTCATCTGCCGGGCTACGAATCTTGGGTTTAGTAGGTTGCTATGCTAACCACTACACCACAGGTGACCCCTAACCTTGTTCCGTTTTAAGGTTGTTTTATATACGACGCGTAGCGGGACCGTAACGTTTCAGACAAGATAAATATTAGTATAGTTAGTTTTAATGTGTTTGCGTATAAATAGCGGATCGGATCCGGCAATACACGGCACGTTTCAGACAAGACATTACGACATTTCTTGAAAAGAATATTTTGTCGGAACCGTGTCTTAACACGTCTGAGTAGTATAATTTACTTTCCGACCTCCGGCAGAATTGTGCAGTGATGCAGTGACTTTTCCCCGTTCCAGTTCTTTTTTTTTGTATTTAAATTGATTCCTTTTTTTTTTTTTTTTTCTTTTGCAAACTGGATGTTGAAAATTAATTGAGTGCGTAAGGAGTAACACGTTGAAATTTTAAATTAATATAAGAATTTCAAAACAGAAATTTTACATATGCAATTCAAAAAAAAAAAAAAAAATCTAATCAAAACAATTAGTACAAATTTCTTACTCCATGTTTAGAACATGTAGGTTTTCTACATTTAGAGCTTTCTTGACTTTTTTATCATTTTGTCTTGGGTAAATAACACACGCATAAATCTTCGGTGGAAACCCGGGCAAACATAATGACTAAGCACTAGTATGAAGTAATATACTATAAACAACAAATCATTTAAAAAAAAAAAAAAAAAAATCTCCGCTTCTCCTGTGCTCCCGGTCCGTCGTGTTTGATTCGCTACGTGTCGTGGCGGATAATATAAAACAAGCCTGAGGCTTGTTTTATTTGGGTGTTTTAGTCGCTACTTTTGCGAGGGGAAAGGTTATTCTCCTTCATTTACATACAAACTCTAACTTCTATTTACAGCATAATATTAAAATGAGAAATAATAAAATATCAAAATATAAGATACTAAATCAATTTTGAATTAATATTATATTAAATCAGAATTAATATAATGCTAAACCACCAGTAATATTAACTCCTGGATAAACTTTCTGATGTCAGGGAATTGTAAATAATAAATTATAAATATATAAAAACACAAAATCCTTGTTGAAAGTTATGATGTTACAGTAGAAACTCGATAATTCGTCATAAGTGGGGTAGAGGGGGTGGTGACGAAATAACGGAAATGACGAATTACTGAATTTGGCTGGTTAAAATAAGAAAAAACACATTTTATACTATTTAATTATAATATTTTTTTCAATTTATTGAATGTAAAAACGAACAGATGAACATTGTACACATTGGACCTGAGTGAAAATGACAAAAAACGCTAAACACTTGCCGCATCCCATCAGGTGTGAAATATCTTTAATCTATACCTTAACATTTCCTCTACTTCTTTGCATGGAATAGTGGAAGAATTAGGAACGTCATCATCATCTTTTTCATCACTAGCTTCAATTTGAGCACTCAACACTTGTTCTATAATTCCATTGTTATTTAAAATTTCATATCCCACATCCGTACTATCAATTTTAACCAGCTGCTTACTTCTTGATTATCTTTTCTCATTTTATAACCTAGAGCAGAAGTTGCTGAGCAAGATGCTAATGTATTTGTAGAAGAGCTTCCCAGTATTAACTGATTCCGGGAAATCGTCAACAGCACTCATACTTCGTTCCATCTCTTACTATAATCAATGGAGGGATCGACTCCGGGCTTGTTGTTTTTTCTATGAAATAATTTACAAAATGAATAAAATATACGCGTATGTTTTAGTGACAAACCAAATGAGGCGGTTTAAAGATTAAATAAGTGGCAAGGGGAAAAATGAATTACATAGTATTTCATTTTGGTATTTATAGTTGCCATTAATAATAAATAAAAATAAAAAACCTGAGGAATTACAGAATATGACGAATTATCGAGTGACGAAATAACGAGTCCCCACTGTAATTTCTGCTATATTTTCTCAAGGGAAGTGGAAATAAGGAATATGAAACTGATGGGTGTTTTTATTGAATTAATAATACAATCTGTCTCACTTTAGGGCAATGAGTAATACGGACGACAAAGAATCCATTAACAAAATATGTAGACTGAAAATTTCTCACTTAAATTGATAAAACAAATATTAATATATAAAACACCAAATCCATGTAGAAATTAATCTTCTTAATTTTTGTAACCCACTTTTTATACATAAGAGAAGAGAAAATAAGAAAAAACACGAATTTATAAAACATAAATCTTTTATAAAACTCAGGTTGACTTCTGTTTCACCTATTTGAATTTAAGAAGACGTAATATCAATATAACACACTAAACAACTCAATCCGAGTTGAAACTGTAGAAGTGATTGTTTACTTGTGAGGTTATAGGAATGAATTATCGATAAATTTAAACTCGAAGAGCGTAAGGATCGAAGTAGTCGGTGTAGTGCGGGTAAGGTAGGTTTCGTGGAGACGCGCTAGCGGAATGGTAACGAACGTTCTTACAAAGAACATCTATTGAATTGTTACCAATGGTTATTTGCTCTAAAAGTCATTTAAATTAATAATACCCAGTGTTAATATTATTAATACCGTAAAACGGCCTGACTTTGCACCAGTGAGCTAACTTTCCACCTAGTTCACTAAAAAGTTTCAATTGAAGAAAAAGTGTTTTGCTGTTGCCTAAATGAGGGATATTTTATATTTCTTACTTACATAAGACAACGCTGATTGGGTCTAAGGAATTTTCACGCTGATCCTAGTTACCTCTAATGTTTTATAACAGTTAGTTGATTGTAGTGTTTCAACAGGTGTGATTCCTTTGTGGGATAAAGTCCTGCTTTCTACAACTAAATATTTCTCAAATCGATTTAGTTTTGCATTAATCTTATTCTTTAACTATTGTAATTTAAATATATGATATTCATTAATCCAAATATTTGCCAAAAGTCATAGTATTTGAAAATAAAATAGAATCCCTTTTTGATATAAATTAGGAATGACTTTGCATCAAGTATATTTTGGCACAAAGTGACCTCCCTGTGGGAAGAAGTCTTAGGCAGATATTGCTCCCCCTAAACAAATCAATAATCGAGGATATTTTGAAGTTAAGGAGTTAATAGGCTGGTTTAAATCCGAATTATTTGTGATAGCATTTTGCTTCTTGTTAATAAGGTTTTTGTCATCTATGTGTAAGTATATTGACGAATGCTGTTAGAATTGTTCCTAACCTAACCATTGCAGATTGCATTTTTCCAAAAGTGCTTCTCTAAGAATCTGTGTGCGATTTATTTTCTAGGTATCGTTTTGTTCCTTATTAACCAAAATTATAGATGTTTACGTTATTTGGGCATGTTTTAAGTCGTTATTTTGTTTCTATATAATATTTTGTCATTATGTTCTTGTATTTTCTATCGTTCCTTAATAATCCTTTGAAAATCGTGCAATTTTCTTTCTCATTTCAATGAAAACATTGTAATTTACAATCGTTTCCTTTAGCAAAATCTTTATAAACAGAGAAAAAAACCACTAGGCTAAACTCCAAACACTACCACTGACTTTGCAGTGTGGCTTGCAATGAAATGACAGCATCTCATAACTTCTATCAAGCTTTGACTTTGCACCAGAATACGTTTCTAATGCTTTTTGAATAGAAAAAAATATGTTGATGCAAAGTCACGGGTTTCCGGTGAATTTGCCACCAAAGTTTAAAAACAATTAAAATTAATTATAAGTTAGGTAAATTTTGCGATTCCAAGATTATGCGATTAATCAACAGCATTTTTAAGTAATTATCCAAAGCAAATATTTTAATACATGCATTTTAAAAATGATTAAATAGGTAGTTAAAGAATGAAGTTCAAGTTACGGTACCTTAATACCCTGTCAGGCTGATTTACTTATCGCATTCTTCTACAGATGGAAATATTAAAAAAAATTATCGTGCAATGGTATATCGATATTTACTAACGATAACCATCCCAAGATGTATCCAAATAGATCCATGATATCTGCTGTAGTTACTTTGGTGACCTTCAATTCAATTCTTTTGATCAGATGGGATACGTGACCACCAGCTCGTAGCAGCAATTCCTCGACTTCCTGATTCCATGCCCTAGATAACAGTTTATTTACCTCCTCAACCTACCTTTGTGGGGGTACATTAGGACGCCAACCCCTTGCAGATAACAGCTGAAGTTTTAGTTATTTGATAATACTTTCAATATTTCGATAAAAACACTGTTTGCTTGGGCAAGTTTGAATAATAAAAACTAATATGTGGTATCAACATTTTCTTTTTTTTTTTTAATGGGGAGGGGATAGTTTTATATTATTTGAGGAATTTATATTAAGTTCTTTTTTTAATATACATTTATTGAAATTTACAACTGTACAAAATATATACATCAAGTAAATGTATTGACAACGATTATAATAACATCTTAAAACTTGAAAGAACTACTACTCATCATTAGCACTTTTCTACACTAGAAGGTCTCTAGACATTCGTTTCAGACGCCTCGGAGGATTATCAGGAATGAAGTGGGAAGCAAGTTGAGAAACTAACGGATTTGAGTGATTATGGAGCGTACTATAAAAGGATAGATATCTGGTTTTGGCTGAATCAGCAACATATGGAACATTAAGATCTTTATGGGGCATAAGTTTATTGATGACAATGTAAGGTGCATTGAGGATTTTTCGAAGGATTTTGGATTGTAAGGATTGAATACGAGATGAATTGGATGGTTTTAGTGGAGCCCCAAAGCTCAACTCCGTACGTCCAGGTATGTCTAATCACAGACATATATATTAGTCTTTTGTAATTAATTGAGAGCTTTTAACGTTTGTCTAATAAATGTTGAAGTAATCTGTAACGACGGGCAGTTTCTTGTCATTTTAGTCCTGTATGTGGATTCCTAGTAAGACGTACGTTTGTCCAAGTGGTGTCCTAGGTAGCGGATCTGTTCAACTGGGATTAGTGGAATAACAGATGATACTGTAGGACAAGAAGTCGTGGGTTTACGACGAAGGGTAAAAGTTATTTGGTGAGATTTTTTTGGATTTATTTTGATTCTCCCATTTTTTACACCATTCTTGGAGGGTTTTAGGATATGGGATTGGAGTGTTTGGGAGGCAATGAAGGGATCATTGTTTACTGATAACACACATATGTCATCAGCTAAGTGGTGAGGGCAGTTCACTCATTCAATTTATTTTTTCTCGTGGTACTGTAGTTGACTACTACTGACTGTAGTTTTGTTTTGGGGGTAGTGTTATGTTATTAGAGAGATCTCAATAAAGTTCTATATATTTAAACTTTTAGGGGTTGCCATCTTATGACCATGCCGATGGTCATGTGTTTTCTAGTTGTTTTTTTTCTCGCTTACTTGAGATTCATTTGTTTATATGATATAAATTTTCAAATTAATATTAAATAGCTTAATCCTACGGCCCTTTTTAACTACGCGTAATGCCTTCGCGAACGTATCACTTTTGATCCACGGTAAAACATAACCTTCAACTATTGACGGATTTGTATTTAGCTTATGTATTGCTATGTCCCGGCTCTCTGTCGAGTCCATCAGCATTAAAGTAAAGAGATGCCATTCAGGACATAATTGCCTGACAAATTATAAATATATGTTTAAATTAATTAAATATATAATTTCTTCTCCAGATGTTAGCGTGGGGTCTTATAATTAAGGTATGCTAATTATAAACAAAAGGTAATCTATGGGAATTACCTTATTACTGTATTGCTTTACGCTGCTGAGATATGGAGCCTCAGGTATTTAGAAGCACTCGGTGTCATAAAGTTAAAATGCATCCTATGCACAAATCATTTTGGTATGGCTCTTGTCTATATATCATTGTTCAAGAATAACTCTATTGGGATATTTTTAATTTATAAATAAAACAAGATTTTTGCTAATAAAGTTTTTGTTGGTTGTTTTTTTAATAATTAGTAAGTCTTAGTTTAAGTAAATTAAAACAGCCGAATGGTGACACCCGTACATTCCCTCTCCTTTCCCCCTCCAGGTACAACATTTCAGCTTACCGCTAGCTAGCTACTAGCTATTAGTCTATCCTGATACCAAAAGTCTTTTTAATATTACCAAAGTAGGGAATAAAACAGTTAGTGTTGTAGTTAATAACAAAATCCAATTACAAAAATACATTTTATTTAAAAAATAATAAATTAAATAAATGAAATATAGATTTTATATTTATACATTCATATACATATAAAATGGAGGACTTGTGAAAACCATTTTTTCTATATTTTACTGAAGGTATGCTATAACAATGGTACAGTGTATATTTGGTTAGCTATACACATCGTAAAAAAATATAACAATTGGTATGTTATAGGTTCGTAATCAGCCAGAGACAAATTATTTATACGAATTAGGACGTTTAGGCCAAATTTACCTTCGTTTAATATTGCACAAAATTGCACGTTTTGGAGGTTACTGCATAAAATTGCACATTCTGCAGTTTGAATACACAAAATTCCTGCATTCAAATCCTGAATGCACAACACTTTCGTGTATGTACTATAGCTAGTAATATACTAGTAATATGTACATATAGCTTATGTATACCACGTACAAGAAAGATATGTTCTTATTGTATTTTAAACAATGATTATTTAACTACTCCCTTACTAAGGACTGGATCAATAAATTTTAAGATGAAAACAACTTTTTGGAAAGAATTGTATCTAGCGAACTATTTGTTCAACCTTTTTTATCATTTGCATTTTATTTTGCACAATTTCAAGTTTTTATTGCAGATTTCAGAATTTTTGTTGCACGAAAATCCAGGCTTTAGTTATAGATGCTGATATGGTATGCTATCCTAAACCGAAGTTATGCTTTACCGATAGTATGTAATAGCAATGGTGTACTATACAGTTAGTTTTGCAATACAAATCGTAGAATGCGCGGATGGCATACGACAGCGAAGGTATGCTACACCAAAGATGTGCTATGCCGTTGGTATTCTATACTGATGGTTTGCTATGGCTCTGTTTGTTACCGCTTAGAATTTGTTGTACTTCTGTTATAGTCTTACCTTTGGTTTCAATTAAAAAGAAAGTCGCGAAAATAAATGCTAAAACACTCCAGCCAGCCAATATCCAGTAGGTTCCTGCAAAAACCAACTTGATCAATCAGTGGTTGAAAAGATTTCGTAACAATGAAGGCCATAATCCAATTGAAAGCGGCTGCGATACCGGTACAGGTGGACTTGATGTCTGGAGCCAGCAGTTCGCCGGAGATCATCCAGGGGATTGGACCGTAGCCGAGGCCGAAGAGCACTACGTAGACTATCAGTGCTGCTAACGGAATAAATCCAATAGAGGAGACGTCTTTGCCATTATCTTTCATGTAGAAGAAGTAGCCTAGAACACCAAGGCAGATGACCATAGCTGCTTCTGACATCTGGAGGAGTATCTTCCTGCCGAGGCGATCGATAAGAATTGCGGAAACAATAGTAGCAAATACCATCGATAGGGGTATCAAAATGGCTGCAATTGCGGGGTCTAAGGTGCTTCCGGCGTCACTGAAAATCTTTCCTGCGTAAAAAATGACAATATTTATTCCTGATATCTGCTGAAAAAACATACACCCGAGGCTCATGAAATGAAGGCCATGATGCTGGATCTCTTATTCATCGCTTTGAGGAATGGAACATTCATCTCCTTCCGTTTCTCGGCTTCCTCTTCCATGAGCTGGATCTCATCGGAAGTATCGTATTGCTGCCCTCGGAGGCGGCGAAGCGAGCCGATCTTCGGCTTCCTTCCTTCGTCCTTTAACCACCAGCCAAAAAGGACTCTCGGGTGCCGCGAAGAAGGCGATGAGGAATACTATGTTGAGGCTCCCGCAAAGTATCGGCAGCAGCGTGTATTTTACAGCTGCTCCCATGCTGTAAGCGTACACTAGGCTAAAACTACCATCAGCTGGAACGCGGGTACCAAGGGTACCTGAAAATAAAAAATTGGTATCTATCATTTCCCATTAAATGAGGAGCGAATAACTAACAAGGAGAGGGCACACTCAGTCTCTCATAAATCTTGATGGAAATTTTTTTGGAGGTTCCTGGTCAAAAAATGTTAGACAATTATTTTGCCGTTTCGACTTATGGACCCTAGAAGACAAGAAAAAAAAAAAGAAACAGCATTAAACTAATTTAATGGGGCGTATAAAAAAAAATGACCATTTTATCAAATTCTAGAGTTCAAAAGTCTGTAAATATCTTAATGCTATTTATTATTTACCAACACTTGATAACCCCTTTAGTGCATTCTCTAAGCTTGTTTACTAACACTGGACTTCTTCAAAAAAAGTCTCAGTTCAGTTATTTATTTCAAAGATGAAACATGACAGTGTACTACGAAATTCTCGTAATTTAAAGACATTACTGGAAAAAAAAATTCACAGGTGCTGAAGCAACTCGTGAAATTATTAAATAAGATGGGGAAGGTGTCGTTGAAGAGCGCACTGCGCGGCGTTGGTTTGAAAAAGTTAGAAGTGGAGATATGACGTTGGAAAGGAAGAAGGGCTCCGGGCAGGCATTAATGGATATTGATGAGGTTCTGAAGGAAGCTGTCGAGTCAAATCCGTCCACAAGTACTTGCGAACTTGCCAGGGAGTGTGGTTTGTCGAAAGATACTGTTAGTCGCCATCTTCTCTCCATGGGGAAGGTGAAAAAGACCTGTAGACTGGTTCCTCACGAACTTACTTCTCAACAATTTTACAAAAGTTGAGAAAAGTTTACAGAACTTCACGGTTTTGAACTCCTGCCTAATCCATTATCTAGTCCAGACCTCGCACTTTCGGATTACCACTTGTTTCGATCCATGGCCCATTTTCTTCAAGGGAAACAATTTGATAATTTTGGGGAAGTTGAAAATGCTGTCCAAGAGTTCTTTTACAGCCATCTCAAGGGAATGGTATCGGCGTGGTATTATCAGCGAGCAATTGGCTAGCAGATGGGTAGATAACAATGGTCTATACTTTGAGTATTAGTTGTATTTTATATCAAAGAAATAATAACACAAATATTTGTTTAAAAAACACTCGTTTTTTTTTTTTATACACCCTATTATTTTGTATCTCAAGTTTAAAAAATAATACTGACAGGTTTCTTGTACCGAAATATTTATTTTTAAGTGCAGATTTAAGAGAAAATACAGCTGCTTCATAGAATTTGGTTAAGGTTTACAAAGTTCTAAGCAACTACAATTTAAAAAACCTAAAAAAACACGCTTTAATTGCAAACCTATAAAAGAAAAATAATTTTTATTTCATGAAAGTTTGTTTATGGCGATATAAAGGTAGATAATCAATTATGATTAATTAATTTGGAATCAAAATAAAGTAAAACCTTAATTATTAACAATATACGTAGTAAGGTCCAAAAGTTTCTGGCCTGGGATAAAAGGAAGGGTGAAAGAAAAAAACGGTCTTACTGGTTTTCAATATATTCTCCTCTAAGTTCAACACACGCAATACAACGCTTTTGCAACATTTCTACACCATGAAAAAAAATTTTTTTTCTTTGTTAAAAAAATGTTCTTCCACTGCTACTTGGAAAAAACGCGTACAAATTCATCGCTGCAGTGAACTCGTTTCTGTTTTTGAGCAGCTGAAAGAATTTTTGGAACCCATCTTGCTCCAACCTTGTTCATATGTAAATGTTCTTTGATGATCCTCAAAACACTTGTTTTTGAAAGCACCAACCTTGCGCTGCTTCCTTGGTTTTCAGTCGCAGTAGTCAGACAGCAATTCAGATTCCATAAGTTGGTTGGTTTCAGAAGTGACGCTTCCAATGGGCGCGCGGGTCATCTTTTAGACGTTCTCTCCTTAACTTAAATAATTTTGCCCATTCTTTCACTGTGGAATACGAGGGGGAGGACTGCCCGTATGCACAATCCAAGCGCTCTTTAATTTGGGCAGGAGTAAGACTTTCTTTAGAAATAATTTAATAACCGCACGGTATACGAGTTCGAACATTGTGAAAATGGGGAGTTTCCTTCAAGGCTGGACACTGACTGACAGGGCTAAGGATGCGCGGGCGATGGGTATGGAGTGAGGAGGCATGGACCTGCATTGGCGTGCAGGTCCCGGCACGTTTGAAGGAAGGGAAGCAGGTCAGGTACTACGTAATTCATTTTTATTTTTAGCTTGTTTAAGCCGCGTTTACACCGGAGTTTGAAACACGAGTTGCAAACAGAAATTGCAAACATCTCTAAAAACGCGCATTTCTAGACGAAACATTTCGCTGTTGCAAACAGTTTTTCAGTGTTTGCAACAGAAATTTTTGTTTCCACCTCAAGTCGGTAAAGATCAAAGGGAGTTGCAAACTTTTGTTTGCAACACTGGTTTCGGTCACTATGTGCCGTTGAAACACGAAACAGAAACATTTCCCCGCCATCCCCTACGCCGCCCCTTCCACTCTCTCACGTGATCACTCGCACTTATTTACCCTGTCTGGACTGCTACTAGTATCTTTATCTTGTCTATTACTAGTTACCTCGTGCTTGTTGTGAGTTCTCTCGTATTTGTTGTGAGTGACAATGGAAAATTTACTGAGTGAGATGGAGTGGGAAGAAGACATCATAAAATTGATTAGCTTGTACAGAGATCAGCAAGTCCTGTGGAACCAAACTATTCAGGATTACAAAAACAAAAAACATAAAAAAAACAGCGCATGGAATGACATTTCACGTGAAATGAATTTAAGCAAGGCAGAGGTACAAAATAAAATGAGGAACCTCATTATTCAATTCAACAGAGAAGCTAAAAAGGGGAATAAGTCTGGATCTGGGGCCGACGATGGGAAAACCAAGTGGAGGTTTTTTTCAACCAATGATGTTCCTGAAGGACAAAACGATCCCCAGGCAAGCTCGAGAGACAGCGGGGGGGAGGAGCAAGAAGCAGTAGACCCACAGGTAAGCTTTTTTAATAATTATGTATATTTTTACTGAAAAAAAATTACAATTTACAATAAACATTTTTACAATTAAAAAAACACTAATGTAAGTTTGTGCTAATGGTTAATCAGGATTACACTACGATTTCACATTGCCTTAACCTAATGCTTATCCTGCCAGGAGACTGATCCTTGAGGACTCTTAAAATATTCTGCAAACTCTTTCGGATCTCCTTTGCTAGCTCTGAGGGTTTCCTAGGAATCCGCTTAGACGGAGAAGTGTCCCCTGGGGCATTCCATCCATCCTCCACTGGCCAGGTACAAGAGTTCCACTTGCATCTTCACTATCGTACGTCCCTGAGGGATTGTACGATGCACTTGACGACTCGCTCCTCCTTAAAAAGTTGTGCAGATGCGCGCATGTTAATACAATTCTTTTAGCGTTTTCTGGCTCAAGAAGAAGTGGTTTTCTGAGTACTCTAAACACTACCGATACAATTCCAAACACATTTTCGACGACTCTACGCGCCCGGCATTGGCGATAGTTAAAGGTTCGTTGAAGACTTCCTTTATCGTGGAGGCCTGGAAATGGTTTCATGATGTTTGGTTGCAGAGGGAATGCATCATCTGCAAGCAGGACGTAAGGTACTGGATAGTTCCTCCCTGGCAACATTTTAGGGGTTTGGAAGGTACAAATCAGATTCATCCCAAAGTTTCTTGATTTTGCTGTGAGCAAATACACCACCATCAGAAATGCGTCCTTGGCATCCAACCGAAACATAAGTGAAACAATAGTTTGCATCTACAAACGGCAAGCAAGACAATGCTAAAGAATCCTTTATAGTTGAAGTAGTCACTGCCAGTGTTGATTGGTGCTTGTAGCATTACATGCTTCCCATCCATGCTGCCGATACAGTGAGGGAAGTTCCATTGTCAGTTATACTCTTCAGCGTGATGTAGCCAATCATCTTTTGTAGAGGGAATCTGCAATAAGATGGAAACAAATTAATATCTAGTACAGCCAGTATAGTATCGCGACGAGGTGGGATGGAAAAAAAAAGGGAAACAAGGGGGGAAGAAAAATGTACTAATAGGCTATTACACACAAATATTAGTTAAAAAGCAAAATACACACATGCCACCCCTCTCAAAGTAATATCCTCCTGCTTTAAAAATAAAATCAAAATTTTAATTTCTATTTTTTAACAAAATAAGCTTGAATAGGTAATGCTGTGCCACATTTTTCACTAAATTTTTAGCGTTTTAATTCATGTTTTTGTGCTATTTGGACATTACGCAATAATTTGTAATGCATAGGTATAAAATTAAATTAATTATCATAATATTAAGATACCCTCTTTTTTCCAGGACGGAACAGAAGTAGACGAACCAGCTCCTGTTGAAACCAGTGATATTCCCCAAACAAGTGGTGGAAATATTTCCTCGTGTGAGAAAATTACGTCTGAAATCAGCCCTCCACTAGTAATAACCGTAAGCTAACATACTGCAAACGTAAAAGGAACCCTGAGGCCCACGAAGCATATGAAGTTATGAAACAAACTTCAATCACAGATAAAACAAAAAGATGACTGCGATGTATTTTTTTGCTGAAAATGTTGCTTGTCAACTGCGTCAAATCACCGATATTCGATCCCGAATGATAGCAAAACATAGAATCAATCAAGTTTTGTTCGAAATTGGAATGTCTCAATTTGACATTTATTCTAACCCGCCATCAAATGGATCTTCTAGGCCTTCAAGCGCTGGTCTGGAGCATCAGTTTACACCAATAGCCGACGCGCGCTCGCAGACGTCAACAATCTGGACAATGGTGATGACTCCGAAAAAAAAACCTATACAGCATTACAGTAATTTTGTTTGTTATTTTTGGCCCTTTTTCAGTTTTTGTTTATTGACCTATTTTATACTTTTTTTTATTTAAACTTTAAGTGTAGCCAAGTAGGCCTACATTCATTTCTAAATGTGTGATAGACCCTAATATTAGACTTGTGGTTATGTAAAAAATGTTATGTATTAAATAAATGTTAACGATAATAAAGATATTTTCAGTTATTAGTTCTTAAAAATATGAGTTATTATTTAAAAACTAAATATCCCTAATTACCTTTACGTTGTCTCCCAACAAATCTATCAGAGCAGCACACACTTCTTGTACAAATAAAGAAATACCAGTAGTAGATTTTATTGCTTAAATAAAAATATATTTGCCATAAACTATCCTAGGACCATTTAGGGGTGAGAGTGGGGGATTCTTAAACAGGTTCTGAGTCTAAACAACAATATTTTATATTATATTATTCAAAAATGGCTGTCAAAATTTCAAATATAGGCTATGTGTACTTATAATGTCTTACCTTTATGTTATCCTTCAGAAGATCTATCAAAGCCTCGCACACCTCAGGTACAAACAATGAGATGGTTGATTTTGATATCTTGAACAGGTAACTCAAGCTTGTGTATGAATCTCCGGTAGCTAAAAAGCGCAAGGTTACAGCTAGTTTTTCTGTTACAGAAATAGCCTTTCGGTAATTCGTATCCATTTCGAAATTTTGTGACCCCAATCATTAAAATTAGATATTCAAAATCCTCACTGGACATTCTTACAAAGTTTTTAAAACTTCCGTCCGTTCTCAGTTCACCTGATAGCGGGTCAACATCATCTCTATTTAAATCGTCCAACAGGTCGTTTCCACTGTACGTAGCTCTGGAATGCAGAGACGGCCTCACCCAGTATCGTCTCGGCCTACGTTGCTTTGGACAACACGACACACGCCGCCGCGGCTAAAATGACATCCTCGACACTTGACATCCTGGGAAGGACTGATCCCAGGAATCAAAACATAGGCGAGTCATAATCAAGATCGAAAGTGTTTCAAACATTTTCATGAAACATGGAAATAAAACCATGAAATAAAAATTGCAAACTTTTGTTTGAAACTACTGTTTGCAACTGCTGGCTTTGCAATAAAAGTTTGCAACTTTTTGTTTG